>JAJEJO010000715.1:278415-312841 GCA_020662805.1 Glaucomys volans | reverse complement strand
CCGACTGCAGCCGCCGCCTCTGCCGGCCTGGGGCGCGCTCCCAGCTGCAGATCCGCCTCTTGGCTCCCAGCGACTGCCAGCTCCAGCTGCCCCAGCAGCCCGGCCGTGCTGCTCCCAACCCCCACCGGCCAGCCGCCGCCACCGCCGCCGTCAGGGCAGTGACTGTCTCAGGCAGCCGGGGCCGCCGGCTCCGCCCCGCCCGCCGAGGCCCCACCCCTCGAGGACCGCCCCCGCTGCCGGCCTTTCTTCGCCCGCCCAGGTCCCGCCCTCCCGCGAGGCCCCGCCCCCGCCGTCCAGCCTTTCTTCGCCTGCCCGCTCAGGCTCCGCCCCCGCCGCCGGCCCTTCCTAACTCGCCCGCAAAGGCCCCGCCCCCGCAGCACAGCTCGCTTCACTGGCCCGGGCAGGCCCCGCCCCCGTAGGGCAGGCCCCGCCCCCCAGGCCCTTCCTCGCCTCTCTCGCGGCCCGTGCCGTGGCGTGCGCGGCTGCCTGGGACGCGCTGTCGCTCGGCGGGGGCGCCTTTCGGGGCGGGCTTCGGCGCTCCGCCTTCCCACGGGGGGCGGGGGACCGGGCGGGGGTGTGTTCTCTCGGCCCGAGCTCTCGGCAGTCGCCGCCTCCTCGGCCGCGAGCCTGCCTTTGTCCTCCGGGCCGCGCGCCTCCGAGGCCGCTCTGGCGGCCGCCCCTCGCGGGCCTGGGCGCGTAGGTGCGGGGATGCTTCCCAGCCCGGGACCGAGAGGGACCGGCAGAGCGAGGCCGCCGCCGCCCGCCGTTAGGGACGCCCAGCCGCAGCGCCGCCCGCCCCTGCCGAGGGCCCGACGCGCCCGCCGCTCGCTCGCCCCGCGCCGCGGCGGTGAGATCCCGGGTGTCTGCGGGAAGAGGTGCGGTGTCGGCCGCTGGAGTGGCAAGCCGAGGGTCTTCGTTATTGTTGTTTTCCCTGAAATGAAGAGTTCTCTCCTATTTTCCGGTATATTTCCCAAAATCCTAAGCCAGTCTCCCTGGTTTTAGGAATTTTAAAGTGTAGCAAGCATACTGAAGTAGGAAGGACCGAATAGGACCGAATATTCATGGCATGAGGCTTCATACCTGGCTCTGATTTATGCACCCTGAATTTGGTGGTTCTTTTTCCAGAACACAACCAAGATGACTGTGAAGTTTAGTTTTTCCATAATTAGATGAAAATCGATTTTATAAAGCTATAAATCGTGATTTAAGCAGTTTATTTTTTAATATTTTACTGGTGCATCATAGTTGTACATAAGTGTGGGATTTGTTGTTACATATTTGTCCGTGCACGAGGTATAACCATCTAATTTGGCCAATACTATTTCCCAGTATTTGTCCTTTCTATCACCTCCTTCCTCCCCTTGGCCCCTCTACTCAACTGATATCTCTTCAGTTTACAGATTTACATGAAATCACCCCCTCTCCCACAGACACCTTTATTTTCCTTTTTCCTCTCTAGCTTTCATGTATTTGAGAAAACATAACACCCTTGACCTGAGTTTGGCTTATTTTATTTAACCTAATGTTCTCAAGTTCCATTAATTTTCTGTAAATGTCCTAATTTCATTTTTTTTCTTGACTGAATAAAACTCCATTGTATATATATACCACATTTTCTTTATTGGTTCCATAGTTTGGCAGTTGTGAATTTAGCTGTTATGAACGTGGTACGCATCGCTAGCTGTTGTATCACTTTAATTCTGTAGGATAAATACTATGGAGTGGGTTAGCTGGGTCATATGGTAGTTTCATGCCAAGTCTTTTGAGGAACCTTATTTCTATAGTGGTTGTACTAATTTATAATCCCACCAACAGTGTAAAAGTGTTCCTTTTTCTCCACATCATCTCCATCATTTATTATTGTTTATATTCTTGATGGCTGCCATTCTAACTGGAACAAAGTGAAATTTCAGTGTAGTTTTGTTTGCTTAAGCAGTTTTAATTATGACTTAGTTTGCCATGCAACACAGAATGGCTCCAGTTTCATAGTTGTCAAGTTACATGTTTAGAGAAAATTTTAAATGAGAAATATGTATATCACATTATCATTTCCATTAAGCCACTTGCTAGTGTGATAATTAAAATAGTTTCTACCTAACAGGGAAGTACTAGAAACTTTGTTTGGTGGGCCTTTCTAATAACTAACCCCCAGCATGGAATACTGTTCACAGTAACATCAACTACAACTAAGCAGTTAATAATCTTCAGACCCATCTAAAATGTTAATTTTTCACTTTAAAGTTCATTTCAAATACATTTCATTTTTATCGCTTTTTGCTTTCCTCAATAGAAAGACTTTAATAATAACAATTTTACAATACTTCTTTTTATTCGTTACCTATGTGCTAAAAACAGCCTGAGCAGAGTTGTTACTCCTGGTACTGTTTACATTGTTTATTTTCTCCAACATTAGGTACTGTCATTTTTCTGAAAAATGCCTTTTTTTCAATATGGTTTTCCTATTTTTATTTATAAAATTTCATGAAATTGTCTTCACAGTTGCATAAATTTGAAGTTACGGACATCATAACAAATTGAAAATTTTCTGTTTATAATAAGGTGCCTACTAAGTTCAAAGCAAACTCTGCTTAATAAAGTATCTTCTCAATTCTGATTTCTTTATACTGAAAAGGACAACTTTTCAACCCAAATCTCTTCCTAGAATTTGTCTTTTTTAAAAATTCACTCAATTATGTACTTCAATATTTATACAAGAGGAAGCTCACCATATATTTTAAATTTATGTTTGTTTTGATGATCTTAAGCAAATTTGTAGACTGCACAGCTTGACATCTCAATTTTAATGCATTTGTGTACAAAATACAGTTTTTTGTGTTGTTGCAAGGCTGGGGATGGAGCCTGAGGCCCCCGTGTGCTAGCTCTCGCTCTACCACTGAGTCACATCCCCAGCCCCAAATAGAGTTTTATCCAATTAGGAACAGCAGCTCCATCAACAGATTCTTCCCACAAAGCACAATTATACATTTCAGGATTAGGTCTTTTGTAAAGTTTCATGCTCTTTTCATAGAGTACATTGATTTTTTTGTTTGTTTGTTTGGCAGAGATAAGTTTCAATTTATTAGTAAGCTCTGTTTTCAAGCATTATAATACTTCAAAGCTGCTGAAGGTGAATACTCTGATTTTGGAGTTCCAATGATCATGAACAAAATGCCATGAAAATATGGATGATTCATGTTGGTCTTCCAGTTTAACTAATAGGTCCCTAGGTTTATTTACAAAGTAACGCCTTATGGAGTCACTTTCTGATTGGGTTTCAATGTGAAGAACTCTGTTCACACTACAAAAGCCTTCAGCATATTTTCTCCCTGCTCCACCACAGGCAAAACAAACTCTGTTTCACATGTTCCAGAAAAATCTCACGTGTAACTTTGCACGTTTACCAGTGGATCTCAGAAGTGGCAGCCCAGTGGGCTCACGTGTGGGACGTGGCAGCAGCAGGCCACAGCAGGCTAGACTGCTGTATCAGGTGCTGGCAGCCTCAGCAACCTCTGGAGGATTACGACCAGGCCCAGGACTGCTTGTAGGTGGAAATGCACCAGACTCTCCTATCAAGCCATATTTATTTATTTTCAGCTAGCACCCTGCACAGTATTCTAGTTACTTTGAATCTGGAAAGGGTCAGGCAAAAAAGTTATCACTGGCCATCTTTCATATTTCCTCACAAATGTAAAGAACCCTTTTCACATCATCTCACACACTATCAAACGTGGCAGAAGCTTGAACTCAACAATGGAGGTCTATCAAACCCATCCCAGGTGAGTTTAATGCTAGTATTAATAAGAGTCTTGTTTATACAAACACATACATTATGTTATTCATGATGATTGGACTTGATGGAGACCTAGACCATAGAGAAGATTTGATTGGCTTGATAAGTATACCGATAGGAACAGCCAGTGGTGGTTGCTCTCTTAAATAGTCTTTTAAAAGAATCTTTATTTAAATTTCACATTTAAAAAAATACTAGTAGTCAGCTCTATTCAGTCCTGTTCTTGAAAGCATGTCTTAAAATAGTTTTTACTTTAAAAATGTGGAAGAAATAGGCCTCTCCTTCAAAGGATTAAAAGAACTCCCAAATAAGATTCCTTTTGCAGAATCACCAGCTAAGCAGAATGGAGACTTGCTAGCTATGATTTTCAAGTAGCTGGTTACAATGCTTGATCTTTATTCTTTGGGCTCCTAACATCAAAATCTCAGGAGACCCCAAGATTACACCTACAGTACACACGATAACATGAACCCCAAATTCATATTCTTGTCCATCCTTCATATGCAGCAAGGAGTAATTAAAAAGGAAATTAGACTCCTCTAATGTACGTTTGTCCCCTGAATTCTCATAACTGATTTTCCTACCTTCTCTTCTATAGATTTCTTCCCAAATGCCAGCCACAAAGTCACCCTCACCCTGTCATCAGGTTTCTCATACTGATAAATGTCATTCCTAATCTCTGAACTACATTTTAAATATCTGAGAGTAGCAGAAACTGACTTAGTAATAAGTTACATTCCTGACTCCTATGTCATGTGGTCATATATAATAATACAATAATTGCATATAATTATACTACTTTGAACCTTATAGTAAATGTCGTTTGTTAAGGTGAACTTTCATAATTTATTAAGTCCACTATGCATTCTCTGATGAGGTTTCTGTGAATCAGAAAAATTACTCACTTGACTTGTTTTGCATAATTTGTTATGAACTTGACAAGTTCCCAAGAAAATAAAAGAGAGTATTTCTTGTCCGCAGCCTCTCTGCTCTTCTAAATCCATACCTCCTTTTCTTCTTTTCCCAAATCCCCGTAACTTGCTAAACAGGCATGCCTTAGCCCTGGTGGCCTCAGGAAGGTAGATCAGATTAATGTGGGAGATTAGTATAATGTTCTAGAGAGCACAAGAATAAACTGAATGCAGCGTCTGTGGGGGACTCCCATAAGACATTTTCCTAAGGTCTCAGAGGCTCCTGGGAGTCCCACGCTGTCCATCCCACAGAGCTGACAGGGTACGCAGTCATATTTCTCTGTGGTGATGACTCAGATAGGGACAGTGTAGGCCAGAGCAGCACCCAGAGCCCCACGCAGGGCCCTCAATCTCTCTGAAAGTTTCCTTCCATCTTGTTGTCTCAGGTAGGCTGGGTGTTGGATGGCCACTGAGGTATGACATGTAAACTTTTTACTGGTCAGTTGCATCTAGGTTCCCATGCTTCTTAGCGCTCTCAGCCAGCCTAACATATGATCATTCCTTTGGGAAGTTAAAATTTCTTTTTATTTTTATTTAATTTTGACTAAGCCCTTTCTGTTTAAAAAATTTTTTTTCTGACAGTAGGATGTAACTGAAATTCCAAGTCTAGACTGAGTTGGTTGAAGAGCCCTATACGCCAGGTGTCTTAACTATGAAGCACAATGCCTTGTCAAAATTGATTGCTGTGCCAGGAACATTGGAAATGCCACCCTGCAATTACTCTGAGAAGCGCATGTGTAGATTCCTACACTCTTGAGAAAGGGAGCAATATTTTTACACCCCTCCTGGCAGCTAGCTGCACGTGGTAGCTAGACTCTAAAGATGCTTGCTTCCAATGAACTGTGCCTCCTGCAGTTTATGTCCCTAAGTAGTCCCCTCTACTGTCACTTGTGGGCCTGTGACTCTGGAATGTGGCAGAGTGCCAGGGCATCAACTCAGGCCTCCATGAGAGGAGAACAGTAGCCTCCAGCACCTTGGGGTGCTCCCTCTTAGGAGCTGTCAGCCAAGAGGCCTGGCTCCCTACCTTCAAAGCAGTGCAGAGCAGCCCCACTAGGAGGCCACAAGGACAGGGAGAGGCCCAGCCAGCCCACATCCCGGCCAGCAGCGGGGTCCTCAGATGACTCCACCCTCCACCACCATGAACAGCTACTTTATGAAGAACCCCAAGAGAGACCAGGGAAAGGACTGTCCAGCTGAGTCCCCAGGAACCACAGAAACACAGGGGCTGACAAGGCCAGAGCTGTTTGAGGCTCTTCGTGGTGGGGTGGCTTGTTAAATAGTAGCAAGTAATCTATGCAGGTTGAATATGAGATTTTCATATCCCTGAAGTTCTGCCTTTCCCTTGGAAGAGTCTCATTTTTTAATGTCCTTTGATGGCCCTGCTCTGCAAACCACATTGATGATTTCTTTCTTTAAACCATGTTTATACACACTAGAATATTTTCCAGTAAATACATAACAGTCTTTACAGCTTTCTTAGAGTATTTACAATCTCTTAAAGCTCTGGTTACCCAGTGTACAACCATCTAATAGTATGATATCAAGCTAAGTTTTAAAAAAGATTAAAACATACTTTTTGCTTTTTGTGTACTTGAGTAATAAAAAAAAGTAACTTAAACATGATGTAATGGAAATGATAAGCAGTTTAGTGTTCCGAACATAGAGGCTGAGCATCCAGAATCCAGAAACCTGAAATCTAAAATGTTCCACACCTGAAATTCTTGCATGCTTCTGGTACATTGCAAGTGGAAACTTCCATGCACAGCCTCATGCAATGGCATGCAAGAGTCCCACCACATTTACTGTTGCAACCTCAAAAAGATAGTAAGACAATTTTTTTTTCAGTCAGATCAGTTGTATAAAAAGCCTAGAGCAAGCGGAAAGGGAGGGAATCAACTTTGCGTTGGAGACCCACAATCTAAAATGAAGTAGGAAGCTGGGTGCGGTGGCCACAGCTGTAATCCCAGCAGCTTGGGAGACCGAGGCAGGAGGATTGTGGGTTCAAAGCCAGCCTCAGCAACTAAGCAAGGCCCTAAACAACCCAGTGAGATTCCCAGTACCTAAATAAATAAATAATAAATAAAAATTTAAAAATAATGATGGAATCCTTTTGTCTAAGAGACCACATGGAATATAAAAAAGGAATTATGTTGGAGATATTTCAAGAAGGAGTATGTCTTTGAATTTACTTTAAGGTGAAGTTGTCATTCCAATGCTAGGGGTTTCATGGTTTGAGGATAGTGTAGGGTCACCACACACAGCTGCACAGGCTGTATACTGCACAACTCCAGGTGACATTATTCAATGGACTGTGATGCCCTTTCCAGGGCCTGGAGTGTATCAAGGTTGGGAATGTAGTTGGAGGTTATATTTGAATACGTGTAACAAAGCCCCCGAACAATGGTTTGATTATGAGGGTATATTTCTCTTGGACAATAAAAAATTGAGAGGCCTTATATAGTGTCTACAAAGCCATCAGAAATCACCCTTGATTTCTCTCTTCTGCCATTCTGACTATGTAGCTTTTGCTTCATTGCCACCTCTTAGTAAATGATAAACTTGTTCCAGGTTGCCTGTGGCTGCTGCCCCTGTTTCAAGCGAAAGTCCTGCATCTGGGGAACCTCCTCAGTTAACCAGGATAATTGGTCTCAAAGCGTTTCTTACTCACACGCAGGATGGAGACAGGGAAGGAGATGAGTGGAGGGGGCACTGAATCAGCAAAGGGAAACTTGTCCATGAATTCTCAGCATATTTCCACTGGCATCAAATGTACCAGAACTATGCAAGGTAGGCAGGGAAATAGATCACATTTTTAGGACATGTTGGTGCTCTGAAAAGAATCAGGGTTCTACTGGTAAGAAGTGAAAGAAATGTAGGAAAACAGGAATGTGTGACTTTCTGTAAACTGCTCAGCATAGCTGGAGCAGAAATAGAGACGCAGATAGCCAGGGCAAGCCAGGGCCGAGGACTGCCAAAGAAAGAACATGGGAAGGCCAAGGAAACAGGATTTTGGTGCACGCATATTATTCTTGAAATGGTTCAAATGAGTTGCGTTCTGGGAAGGAGTGCAAGACACCCAGGAAAGGGCTCTACTATTGAGACAAGTGATAGATGCACCAAGAACTTAGAGCATGTATCGGATTCCTTTCAGACTTTTATATACTGGGGGATAATTCTGTCGGAGAAAATTAATGATCTGAGGCTCTTTTTGGCTTATGGCAAGAGTGTTTGCCTGTAAGTTGAGATTCATCAAGTAATTCTGTTTTGCTCATTTTAAAATTCTAAACTTTGAGGATGAAATTTTATTTCAAATTTTTCCGAAAATGAAACTATTTCTGTTACAATAAAGATATCATTAACCATGAAAAGAAAAATCTCATAGAAAAACAGATGGGGATTTGATGACTGAAGGAGTTTTTAAAAATGTATTTTAATGAAAATGTGTGTGTGTAAATTTAAGCTAAATATTTTAGTGTCGCATGACAATTTGGAAAGCTCACTGATTGACAAGGGAAACCATTTGTCTTAAGTGACGACTGACTGTTGTTCGTGACAGCTGAGTTGGAAGCACTACCTCCTACTTAAGTTGGAGCACATTTAGGAATATGTGCACTTCTGAGACTGGAGATAGTACGAATCCCTTGGTAGAAGTAATATTTAGTGTATATTTCAATTTCCCCTACTAATACATGAAGGGGTTAAAATAAATGAAATCCAGAACTACTGCTGTTTATGTAAATATACTTTAATGAATCAGTACAACAGAACAATCAGTCATTATTAAGATATTACTTTGCCTCCACAGAGAAGGCAAGCCAACGAGAATGAGGTGACAGACCCACAGACCAGCATCGCGGGCTTCAGTGGGGACATACAGGACCGTGCCCTGGGAACTAATAACATGAATTTGATTTTCCATGTGTGGACCTCATTGTTGTTAACTATTAACTACTAACTGAATATTAATGATTGCTTTAATCATCACCGTAGATGATCATCATTTAGAGTAGAGGATATAGATTCATACTTTTTTGAGTTAAGGCATGGTGAACATAAAATGACCAATTTCTCAGAGGGAGAATCCTTCCTCCTGAGGGCTGTGAAAACTCCAAATCAAAGATTCCATATATTTGCCTTAGGAAGGCCAAGAAATTCCACTAACGTGGAAGAATCTGGAATCAGGAAGACCAAGGTACACTTGGTAGACACGAAGAGGACACCGCTGCTGGCCCAGCATGGCCATTTTGCTCTCGTTTCCACTCCACCCAGGTGGGGGGGGGGCTTTGCTTCTCAGTCTGGAGTCGGGATTTCCAGATGTGGGCTGCATTTCTTACATTGACTTTAGTTAATTTTACCCCCAAAGCATTCCTCACTCCTCTAAGCCAAGGAGGAAAAAAATCTCAAGAAAAAGGATAAATCTGAAAACAGTTCAATGGAGCAAATGTGACCTGCAGAATTGGCTGCCTGTCCCTGAGAAACTGAAGATGGATTGAAGCCTTTGAACTCTTACATGATAAAAATGATTCTGTAAACTTTAATTTATTTGAAGATAAAAATGCTCTATCTATAATTTTTGAATAGAAGAAATTAATTACAAATTTTTAAAGTATAAAAATTATCTTTCTATTAATATTCTATACTACATTTTTCTGGAAATGAACATAATATTACCTCTTTTTGACTCAATGAATAGAAAAATATCAGTCCAACATAGTACAGAATCTCTTTGTTCATAGCAGTTTGCTCCAGCAGGCTCTGGGGAAAAGTTAAGTTTTTGAAAGAGGCCTCGTTTTCTGTCCCTGCAGCAGCTTTTGGTGGAGGATTTGTGTTTTGGCATCTGTGGCTGCATTGAACACCTTCACCTGAAGCTGAGAGGCTGAAAACAACCCCACCTGAAACTTCTCACCATGCTGTGTCCAAACGGTGGCTCCCTCACACGGTCCCTCATGGGTGTCATGACAAGCGTGGGCCAGCAGTAGGGAGGTGGTTAAGAGCTGGTGACTGGGCCTTCTCCCCAGGCTCCTTCTCTGATGGGAACTCTGAGAAACCCGAAGTTGACCTGGAACTCCCCCACATTGTGGGGATATAAAAAGGAGCACTGAGGTCTGGGTACCCTAGGCTGAGGAATAGTACAATCCTAGAGCACACTCAGGATTATTCATGCTTGGGGGGACACTCTCAAGTGACTAGACCTGCCAACGGCCATTGCCTCAGGAGAGTTTCCCTTGGCCTTCTCTCTCCCCCCTCCCTTTGTGAAACTGTGTGGCTCCTCATTGGACCATCCTTACAGACTATCATTTACAGGCATTTTCTTTGTTCTGGGACTCCTCTCCTACATGAAAGTGCTGTACTTCCTTAATAAACTCTGAGACTGCATCTTGAATCTGCTCTCCCGGAGTTGTTGCTCTGATGCCTTACCTGCTCCAGAGGGGGAAAAAAAAACCCACAAGAACTACACCACATGGCTTCTCGTCACATCTGGTGAAAGTCAAGGACAGCCCAGCATCTGTGGTTGGGGGGCAGATCCCATCGCTATTGGGATAAGGTTCACAAAATTATAGTCATGTTTTTTAAATACTACAAATGGAAACCTTTGAAAACTTGATATGTCATATTAATTCTCCACCAGAGAAAAACAAAAAGCACACATATACCAGTTCTCTGTCAATTTTAAAGAAGGCTGGTCTTCTAATGTTACCTTGGATCAGGATGGTCTGCTTGAAACGCTTCCATTGTTATGGATTTAATTCAAGGTATTGCTTAACAGGAATAAATAGGGAAACCACAACTGAGATAAAAACCTATGTCCATCTATACTGACTTTTTTCAGTGTTAGACTCTGTATTTATTAAAAAATTGCATTCTTAATATTGCACAATTTTAAAGATGGGAGGACTGAGAAACTTGAAATATAGTAGTTGAACAGAGGCTCATAATTTTTAGAAAGTATTTTGTTTGACTTCAAATGGAACATTACTCATACAAATGAATACATAACAAGATGATAGCACTTTTCAAGTTCTATAAAAAGATTTTTATTTTAATCAATTTATCATCCTATCTCTGATTACATTCTTTTAATCTGAGGAGGTTAAAAGCAAATAGTTTTTATCTTCTGCAATCATGGGTAGTTGAAGGAGCTTCCCTCAAAGAAGAAAGCAGAATTTTTGCTTAATTAATGTTGTTAAAAATGTGTTGAAGCCTATGAGCATTTTGCAAAAATAATTAATAATTACTGAAACAATAATTGGCATCAGTTAAATCTTCTCAAGATTCATTTCTTATTTGATAAAATTTTTGTAAGGTGAACTGATTTTATAATACATGGTGGTTTAACGTGGCTAACTTTAAAGTGAAATCAATGAAGAAAATTTTATATTTATTTGATTTTTATGTGCATTCATTATTTGCTCCCAGAAGAATATAGAAATGTCACATACGTAAGTGCCTGGCACTTCAGTCTATAATCTGGGATTGATAAGATAAAAGCAAATCTTTCAGATATGTACACAAGTTACTTAAAAGAAACTCTGGCACAGTTCCTGAACTTCAGGAGAAACAAGGTGCTGCTACTTGAGACCACATGTGAGAGGCTGAAGAGAAAAAAGTAGCATAATCCAAGTGTGCTCTCAGATCCGAGCAGGAATGGTTATGGGAAAGTGCATTGCAGGGGGTTATATCAGGATCCCACTTATTGCATACTAAATTAAATGGAGAAAAGTCCCAGTTCAAGCATTATTATGGAACCAACCACCTTGGGACTGGCTGTCCAGGGGAATCTTTGTTCTAGTTTGTTTTGCTGCACTGTTGCTGGCCTTTGAAGATGGAGAGGACTGTAGGTAAGGATTGGAGAAGGGCTGCCAGGAGCCAAGAATGACTGCTGCCCAAAGGCCCAGGAGGAATGAGAATCTTAGTCTGCAACTGTAAGGGACTGAACTCCACCAGTCACAAGAATGGGGCTGGAAGAGGACGTGAAGTTCCAGAAGGAAACACACAGCCAGCGGCGCCTTGGTTGGCCTGTGACTCCTTGAGCAGGGAACCCAGCTGAACCCCGCTGGACTCTGGTGCACAGAAACTGGGAGATAATAAATGGGTGGTATTTTTGAGTTTCTGAGTTTGTGATCATATGTATTGTAGCAACCGAACACTAATAGAGATTTTGGTACCAACTGTGCTACCATGACAAATCCTTAAATACGTGCAAAGGGTTTGAAATCTGGTGGTAAACTGAGGCTGCTGGAATTTTTGAGGAGAATAATAAGAAAAAGAAAACCTAGATTGCTTTGAAAAGACTGCTATAAATATGAGCCCTAAAAGCATGGCTAGGGAGCGCTCAGAGAAAGACAGCAGCAAGGTGCCGAAACTGCAGGAAGGGAGACCCTGGCTCCACAGTGGACGGAAACTCAGAGAAGTGTTTTCTGCAGTTCTTTAGGAGGCAGGAGTCAATGATGAACTTGGATGTTGGACTGAGGAGATGTCTAAGCACAGTGTTGAAAGTGTTGAAGTGAAAGCTGTTTTCTTTTTTCTGCTTACAATAAAGTTGGGAGTGGGGGGGGGGGGAGAGAGAGAGAGAGAGAGAGACTGAGAAAAGAGCTGCTAGAGAGGAACCAAGATTTGTCAATGTGGGAAATCCTCATCCTCTACAGATGGCTGGCAAAAGGTGCTAAAATTAAGAGATGGCTCTAGAAGTGCAGAAAAAAAAAAAATCTCAGAAGGATGCAATCTCAGAAGGATGGAAAGGTCAGCGCACTCAGCACCAGGGGTTGGAGGTGTGCCGTGGGTCTTCTCAGTCCTTCCAGAGCCTCCAGGGAGCCTCTTGGCATTGCCCTCTGCTGCCCCAGAAGAAGCTGAAAATGGAAAGGGAGTGACCTCAGCAAGATGTTCTGTCTCAGGAGATGAACCCGAGGAATCCACATGGCCCGCAAGGTACCCAGGCTGTCTCATCAGTGGGAGAGCTGCCGCGGGAACTGACAGGGACAGATCTCACTACATGGGGACACGCTCAGAACCATCAAGCTCTCCTGGCCGGGGAGGGTGGACAAGCTGCCCACCTACTAACACAGGCTCCCTTCCATGCAGAAGGACAAAAGACAGAGTCGTTCCCAGGATCAGAGAGGAAACCCATGGAGGATCTTCCCAGGGCCCCCAACGCAAAGGAATTTCGCCAGCTGGATTCAATTTTCCCCGTGTTTAGAGAAAAATGCTAGTAACAGTTTTCAATCGCCATGTAACAAATTACCACAAATGGAGTGACTTAAAGCAACACAAATTTTCCCCACAGTCCTCCAGGCCAGAAGTTTGACATGGCCCCAGCGTGTTCTGCCAGGGTCCCAGAACAGAATGAAGACGTCAGCGGTGGGTCTTACCTGCAGTCCTTCTAGACTTGCCCAGGTTGTGGGCTGAACTCAGCCCTGTAGGTCATTTCTCTGAAGATCTTCCCTGAAGTCCCCTTTCCTGTCAGCCAGGGCCAGTGTCACTTTCTGGAGGCCATTCACTCTGCTTTGCACGTGTGCCCCTCTTTCAGCAAAGGCGATAGAAAAATCCTCTGCTTGGATTCTTTCTGACTCCTCCCGGGTTTCGAATCTTGTTCTGGTATTTGATTTATGAAAACGTTTTGAATCTCAGTGGTACACACAAAATCTGTCCCCTCAGTTGAAGTCCAGAGCCCAAGCCAGTGCCTCTCTGCAGAAACTCCTGGATTTGCTATGTCCCTTCCTGCAGATGCGCCTCCTTTACGTTACGGACACTGAATGTGATCTGAAAAGTTCTGATGAAATCAAATGATGTGCAGAGGGCCTTGGAGTGAAGCTCTGTTGGATTCTCCAGGAGGGCAAGGCCTAGCAGAGAAGACGGGAAACTCAGAGGTGAGGCTTCTTACTCTAACCCGGGGGCAACTCATTGGAATTATCAGGTTCATTTTTCATTGTTGGAATTTTTGTACAAATTCCTCAGAAAAAATTTTTTGCTAAGTGTGTACCAAGCCTCGTATCACTGATCATTTCTGTAACACTGCTGGGGCTGGCCCTGGCGGAACAGCAGTTCACAGGTGCAGAGTGGGGGGACTTCTGGGCTTCTCTTTTAAGACCATCCCCCTTCCTCCTCTGCCTGACCACGTAACACACCCACTGGTGACCCTCCCAGTGCCTCGTGTTTTCTCCTGCCCTTCTGCATTTGCTTTGACCTAACGTGCAATCTCGCCTGTTGGTTTTCTGTGTGTCCTTTTCATGTTTCAAAGTCAGATTGCTAAACTTCTGACCCTCCAATTAGTATTAGGCATCCTTCTGAGTTGTGCCCTCTTCCCATCCCCTCCAAAATTCATATATTGAAGCTCTTATCCCCAAGGCAGCAGTGTTGGGAAAGCAGGCCTTTTCGGCAGTGATTAGAGGTAAATGAGTTCATATATGCGGGGCCCTAATCCAATAGCATGGGTGACCTTGAAATGAAGAGCTGGAATGGACACAGCGTGAGGCTGCACAGGGAAAGGCCAAGTGCAGACCCAACGAGGAGGCGGCTGTCTGCAAGCCAAGGAGAGTGGCCACAGCAGGCGCCAACCCTGCTGGCGCCTGACCCAGCACAGAGCCCGAATGGCTACCCTAACACAGCTCATCAGTCCTGGTTTTGTTTTTTTTCTCAGTAGTAAAACAAAAACAGCAACATGAAGTACACTCATAAGCAGAACAAGAAATGTGAGTGTAGAATTGTTGACTTCTGCACTTAACTTCGAACTTCTGGACATATTAGGCCAAGTCTAATGTTTCCAACAACAACAACAACTCCTCCTCCTCCTCCTCCTCCTCTTCCTCTTCCCCTCCTCTTCCTCCTCTCCTCCTCTTCCCTTCTTTTTGGTACCAGGGATTACATCTAGGGGCACTTAATCACTGGGCCACATCTCCAGTCCTTTCATTTTATTTTTTTAATTTTGAGGCAGGTTCTCACGAAGTTGCTTAAGGCCTTGCTAAGTTGCTGAGTCTGACCTTGAACTTGTGATCCTCCTGCCTCAGCCTCCCTAGTTACTGGAATTATAGGCATGGGCTGCACACCTGGTGGTTTCCAACTTCTTGCCCTCCATTTTCTCTGAAGCTCCTTGTCATCTAGCTTTTACCTTCACAGGCCTGTCAAATGCTGCTTTCACTGGTCACCAATGACCTTCAAACATGCTGGTCCCTGTCTTCACCTGTCTTGATGTGTCAGACACCACTGTAGGCTTTCAGTCCTGTGCAGCACCTCTTCCCTGAAAGCTTTGGTTAGCTCTGGTTCATTCCCATCCCTGTGTCCCTTCAAGGTGGGTGTTCCTGGGGCTCACCTCTTTGTCCTCTTCTCTCTTTATGCATTCTCATTAAACCTCCAACTTCCACTGTTGTCTGCACTGGGAGACCTGGATAGACACCCAGGTCCCACCTCTCTTTCCTGCCCCATGCTTTCTACTATATTCACTTGAATTTCACACAGCATTTCAAACTTGGTACGTCTGAAACTGAATGCTAGCGAGAATTGGGAAACAGAGGAAAATGGGCATTAGACAACAGAAGGGAAAGAATGTGGATCTTACTGCTAGAGTGGATGTTTCCACAGGGTCACTTTGCTAGACTTAAAGAAAGCCAGTGACCTGCAGCAAGCCCTTTAGTCTGAATGTTTGAGGGAGAAGCTGGAGGCTGGATGATGGCCAGTCCAAGTGACCTCGAGCTGCTGTGCCCTTAGCTTGAAGTTATCAGGGCAAAAGTGCAGAGAGAAACTCCAGTAGGGAGACAGGCCTTGGTGTTCTCCAGAAAACTCTGAGGAGTAAGTTGGTGATGTCAGTCACATACTTTTTCCCTCTAAATTGTTCATGTCAGGTTCTCAAGTTGTTTGGTCTGGACAACTTCACACTTCTAATAGTTATTGAATAACCAGGAGAACTGATTCACGTAGCTCAGGAGCTGTGTTTACGTAGTGATACGTTTGCTTCAGTGGAGATTAAGGCAAAATGCAAAGATGTTTAACTGTAAGCCCAATACATGTTAATGTGAACAATGTAATTTTAAAAACAATTTTAATTTCCAAAGCAAAAAGTTCTGAGAAGACTTCAATGTTTTACATTCTGCAAATCTCACTAATGCCTGACCTAATAAGACAATTGGATCTCCTATTTGCCCGTGGGCACTCTCTCATGGTGTGCTGTCCTGATTGAAGTATACAAAAAGAAAAAGTCTAGCCTAACACATTTATTGGAAAAGGTGCAGTATTTTAATAGCTTTTTAAGATCATTTTAAATATTTATCTTTTTACTACACCCAAATTTGGCAAATAGTGTACCTTAAATCTTGTTTCAATGTAGAATCTGAATCCATGTCAATGAATTCTTACAATAAATTTAATTAATGTTTACAATAAATTTATTTGATCTAGTTGAACAAATATAATTGGTATATTATAAAAAATTTGTTTGGACTATCTTCAACTTTGAATGGACCTTTAATCCATGCATGATTTTGTAACACTATGAATCTATTATTTGGAAAATATTAATGAGTTCACTGAGCTATGGAGATACATTTCATTATTTAATATCAGAAAAATAACTGTTGTTGGGGCTGGGTTGTGGCTCAGGGGGAGAGTGCTTGCCTAGCACGTGCAAGGCACTGGGTGCTATCCTCAGCACCACATAAAAATAAATACATAAAATAAAGGTCCATCAATGACTAAAAAAAATTTAAAAAGAAAAAAGAAAAATAGAAGTTGTTAATATCACCACCAATTCCATTAGAACGGTTGGCCACGTACTCAGAGGTGGGAAGCCAGTATTCCAACATTTTAATTTCAGTTTGAAAGCTTAAATTTTGTCATGGAAAATACTCTCAGTTGTTTACTCTAAAAGGACAGGCTCAGTTCATTTCTGATGAAACAGGTATCAGATATCCAAATATGAATAACCATAGTCTGTCTATCAATTGTCTTTTCAATTAAAATGGTGTTCCAGGAAAGGCGGGTGCGGTCCCGCCTCCCGCTCAGGCACGCACCAGCCTTTTCCACTGAGAGCCGTCATGCTCTGGCATGCAGCTGAAAATGTGTTCAACCGTGAGGTTTTTACAAAAATAATACTTTTCACTGTTCAAGCATAAGTGTTATTAGGTCAGGCTGGCTCTTTTTAAAAACTTTGAGTGACAGTTAGAAATGCAGTGACAGTAATGCAGTTTGGTGCCTTTGAATCACATAAGACACCCGTGGTTTTGCCTGGGAATTGAACCTTGGAATCCACTACCAATGAGCTACATCCCCATCCACAATCTTTTTATATTTTATCTTGATAAAGGGTCTTGTTACATTGTCAAGGCTGGCCTCCAACCTGTGATCCTTCGGCCTCAGCCTCCCAGGTTACTAGGATGTGCCATTGCGCAGGCTCCACTATTGCTTTTGCGCCATCAATGCAAATGTCAGCACAGTAAAACAAAAAAAAAAAGAAAACCACATTATATTTTTATAGACCTCTTCAACACTTGAACATCCAAAAACTGTCTTAGGGACACTTAGTGATCTGTAGGTCATGTTTGAGAAGCTCTGATCAATACAACTGTGTATCTCCAGAGACAGGATTACATTCGAAAGTAGGAATGGAAATTATATTTATTATATTTGTCATTAAAGTGCCTTCTCTGCCTATGATTTCTATCTTATTTGATATTTTATTTAAAATTATCATTTATCAATCAAGGCCCTGGCAAGAGAAAAAGTAGCATACTCAAATTAGTTCATCTAGAGAGCATAATAAAAGGACTCTGTTGATCAATTTTATGTGCCAACTTGACTAGATGAAGAGATGCCCAGATGGGTGGGAAACATTACTTGGGGGGTGTCTGTGAGGGTGTATCCAGAGGAGACTGGCATGTGAGCTGGTGGACTGAGCAGGGTGGACACCACCTAGAGAGCCCAAGCCAGACAGAGCAAAAAGGCAGAGCAGGGCAAATTCGCTCTCTCTCTGATCCAGGACACCATTCTTCCTCTTACTCTTGGACATTGGACTCAAGACCCTCCAACCTTGGTGCTCTGTGACTTGCAGTCACCACAGGTGCTCAAGCCTTTGGTCTTGGACTGGGACTTACACCATCAGCCTCCTAGTGCTGAGGCTGTGGGACTTGAACTGCTCCACCCACCTCTTCCTGGCTCTCCAGCTTGCAGAAGGCCTGTTGGGGGATGTCCCAGCCTCCCTAAGCACCAGGCAAAGTTGAGCACCTGCTAGTTCATGCTCCTAACTTAATTCAATATTTTTCATATTTGCTCCCTTTCCATCATGATTGCCCCGTTCAGGGTTTCCTCAGTTTCTGTCCAGGTGTTGTAACTGTGCCCAAGCTTGTCTTTCTTTATGTAGCCTCTGCCAATCCATCTTCCATGTTGCCATCAGAAGGCACATCTAAAAAATATAGGCCTGACCATGTTATTGGGCTGTTTCAAAAGCTTTCTTGTTCTGTTGCACTGAGGGTGAGGTCCAGCCTCCTTGCAAGGGTGCAGAGAGCCCTCCACCATCCCAGTCCTGCCTGTCTGAAGCTGACTCTCAGCTCCTGCCTCTCCCACTTCCAGCCTGTGCTCCAATCAAAGGTGACCATCTCCTGGGAGGTTTCGTCCCCACCTGTATCGGGGCTATTCCTGTCGCCTACAGTCTCTTTCCTGCCTTGTCTCCTGTTGATTTCCCAATCGCTTCACTTTGTTGTTCTTTCTTCCTACCCTCTTTCTTCTCCCTCTTTTTCTCCCCTCCTTTTTTTTTTTTTGTGGTACTGGGAACTGAACCCAGGGGTTCTCCACCATGGAGCTACATCCCCAGCCCTTTTGGTTTTATTTTGAGACATGGTCTTGCTAAGATGCCCAGGCTGGCCTCAAATATGAGACCCTTCTGCCTCGGTCTCTTGAATTGCTGGTATTATAGGCGTGTGCCACCATGCCCGGCTTCCTTCTCGGTGAAGCTGATAAAATAGCTTTTGTTGTATTTCAAATTTGAATTTATTTATTGGAATGGGTAATACGTACATAAGTGGATACCCTGTGGGAACCCTCATTCTCCACAGCTCAACTTAGCTTAACCTGCTCTTTAATGAAACCTTAGCTTTGCTCCTGCTCCTTCTTGGGACCCAACTCGGATGGAAATTCCCTTTCCTTGCCCTTACTGAAGTCCATGCATAGATCTCAGCTAGACTCCTCTCTTTATTATCAGTGGAAGTGACTTTATTTCCTGATAATTCCTGTTATCCTCCCAGCTTGTTGACTATCCAGGTGGGCAGTGAAGCCTCTGTGGCCTCAAGGGAGTGGAGATTCCACGAAATAAGGGGTGGAATGTTGTTTTAGTTTCTGGAACAAAAGCTTTGATTTATAACATCTTAGATATTTGAGCTTCCAAAATCTAAGCTTTGTAAGATGCAGAGAGAAGCTTTTATGCCAATAAATCATTCTGTAGACATGGAGAAAAAGATGAGGACATAAAAGCAAAATTTTCTCACTGGAAGGGAAGGAAGTGTTCCATGGGCTGTAGAGAAATGGGAGAATCAGAGTGCAGGTAGAGAGAATGAGGCCCGGTGGTTACCTGAGGATACACCTGGGCCTCGCTCCTCGGCTTCATCTGTAGGAAAATACATGGAAAGCCTGGGACGGAGAAGAATGGAATGTGGTGCAGGGAGGACATGCATTCGGCCTCCAGGTGAGGCGCTGAGAGGCTGTGGAAGCAGAGGGAGATGAACAGAGGGCTGAAAAGGGTCCTGCGGCAGGTTGGTGCCATCCGGTGCAGCAGGGTGTGCATGGAAGCAGAGTTTTCTCTGTGCCTCAGGAAGGCCCCAAATACCTGAGCCCTGGTTGCTTTGTTAGTGGTTAGTTAGTATTTAACAGGATTTTAAGGCAGGAGAAGCAACACCAGAGCACCAACGAGAATCCGATATTTTTAGCAGGGATCAGTGTGAATAGGGGGCATCTGTTAATCAGATGCCCCATTCTGAGTACTGATGAATCTCTTGGAATGTGGTTCCAGTGGTCAGTGGAAGGGCAGACCCCAAATTGACCAAGACCCTGAATGGACCAAGAAGACCCTGAATTGACCAAAGAAACCTGAAAGTTCTCCTGCATTATCCTAAAGTGACCGAGATTCTGAGATTGTGTGTTATCCAGTAGGATGGAGTCAGAACCGAAAATCAACGAAAACCACATTTCATACACTTTGAGTTTGAAGGTTAAGGTGTTTTTCCAAGTTGAACTTCTAATGTGGACCTTTAATATTTTATTTCATTTATTGCAATTCTGTCTTTCTTACCTAGATTGTAAATGTTCGAAAGGCAGGAAATGGGTCTCATTCATTTTCATCTTACCAATGACTGCACACTACTCTGCCCAGTGTTCTTAAACACATGTGAAGTTAATGCAGTGTCTTCGATTTTTGTTTAATGAATAAAAAGAGCTATATCTGAGTGGTTGCTATGATGATTTTAAAATATGAATATTTACCTCCTTTACTCGTTCATTTTCTCTTCTTTTTTTGACTGTTCTACTAAGATAAGGAAAGGGAAAGACCAAGGAGGAAGAAGTCGTCACTGGTTTAATGATTCAAAAATTGGCTTCTCTTCAGCATCTATATTTGCATATTGAAGGTGGACAGTGGATCTTGCCCTCTTCATGAGGCACCATTAGTTTTCAAGAGTTAATTAACAGGGACATAATTCAGCACTCCATGAACAAGAAAGAAGATGGTGATAAATATACTTAGATACTTTCACCCTGTAAGAATGAGTCAGCAGGGAAGTCCACTGAATCTTGCTCTCATTCTATTATGTACATCTTCGGGTTGTTAAAGAGTGTGAAAAAAGAGCCAAATGTTGAACAGTAGGAGAGTAAAGAGTGTATGTGCCTGATTATGGAACTGCCTTAGAGCCATTCCTCCTGTTGAAAGGTCTACAAGGGCAGGAGACATGGGCTATGAGGAACAGGCATCTCAAAACATACGTGTGTGTGTGCATTCCCTTGTGCATGGATGTAAACAGCTAATATCTTGCATTTTTTTGACAAATATGAATTTATAAAACACCAGCCATCCAACACTATCCCTGTAACTATCTAGCCCTGGGTTTGATCCCCCGCACCAAAAATAGATACATAGATAAAAATTTCTACCTCGATACTGTTGAACTTTGCTGGAGAAGACAATACTAACAGACCACACGCTCCCTGACTTGAAGTGTGTCTTCTGTTATTGGAAAAAGAAAACAGACACTGAAAAAAATAACTAAAGAATATCCATAGACTCTGTCATAAAATGAAATCAACCTCTACATTTTAGGCTGTGATTTGCAAGTTAAAATCAAGCAAAACATCTTATCACCAGTTGCATCCAGTTTAATCTCATAAATTCGATACAGTCACAGCAAGCATCTATTAACAATAAACAGTTGATTATAATACATTTCTAAATGTTTCACATGTACACAATGAGGAACCCTTTTTTACATTATTATAAGCATTTATTTTCCATAACATTAAAAAGAATTATTGTCCTATGTTTTTACATTTCTTTTCAGAAAAAATATGCTAAGTCATTTATATTAAATATATGCACTATAAGCATATGTTTCATATATATGGGAATGATCAATCCGTACTAGGCACTGCAGTTGTACCCATTATGACATATGAGTTAGTAATAAGCCGCCAGACTTTTGGTTTCTTTTAGTATTGAAAAGTAAATCAAACCTAACACTGTACTTATGATACTAGATTGTGCTATATTTGCTATTTCACAAAACTTAAAAGCATATATGACATTCTGTATTTCTGAAATGTGACAATGTGAATCATGTTCATGGGCTTTTTTGATGACAGGACAGTTGACAAGTTGGTTGCTCCAGCGATTGTCATTGTTATCCCTACTTTTGCTATTTCAATGCCCTTAAAATCTGTTCGGGTTAAAAGAAATGTTGAAGCACTGTAACTCCCTGGGATGAAAAAAAAATTTATATGTCTATAGAAAAACACATCCCACAACAGTAAGAAATATCCTTCTGTATTTTAGCCCCCAATAGTTGAATTGGTCAATGGTCTCGCTGTGGCTCCCGGCCTACCGACAAGAAACTCTCCAGGAATTTTAGAGAATGAATAAGCTCCATAAATCTTGCTGCTCAGGTTACAAGTTTGATTTTTCTGTTAAAACTAAGTTCATATTCATTTTACATTCTACTTAGTGGATATAAGCCAGAATTTTAAATGGAATTCATATAATTTACTTGTAAGGACATTTCAGTGTATTAATTATATAGAGTCAAGACAAATTTCTCCACATCCCAATATATACTTCCCATGCTAAAATTGTATGCCAAGGATTTTAGAATAAAAAATAAGCACAAGATTTTTAATGGAAGAAAGGACCTTGGGTCTTAATAACTGAAAACAAAGTCTGATACAGAACACTGACATATTTTGTCTGTCCTAAAATGGTCATGACGCACTGTGACACCAAAATGATTCAGATGTTTGTTTTATAGCTCTATAAATCAAATTTCATCATCTATTAATTTAAAAATTGAGTTGATTTTTTTCATTGCTGAGAACTGTGCCAAATTCCAAATGTGCATTACTTTAGTTGATCCTCACAGCAACTCTCTGAAAAGGGGCTGCAATCACTATTTTACTATTAAGGAAACTGGGGACAGATGGGTTAGTGAGCTTTTCCATCACTGTAAGAGGAGACAGAATTCAGAACCAGTCGGAACCCAGTCTGGGTGGTTGTTTTTTTTTGTTTTGTTTTGTTTTTTGTTTTTTTTTTTTGGTACCAGGGATTGAACTCAGGGGTACTTATCCACTGAGCCATACCCCAGCCCTTCTCAAAATACTGTATTTAGAGACAGAGTCTCGCTGGGTTGCTTAGAGCCTTGCTAAGTTTCTGAGGCTGACTTTGACCTTAAATCCTCCTGCCTCAGCCTCCCAAGCTGCTGAGATTACAGGTGTGCACCACGGAGCCCAGCTTAGTCTGGGTACTTCATTTCTCAGCTACACCAGCCCATGTGCACTTTCATTTTAGATCCATGTTGGATTTGCTTACAAGGAGAAATATCTTGTGGACACAAAGAGATCGAATACAGGAGATTCGACCTGGAGGTAGATTAATCAGAATTTAAGGCTGATTCTGTTCTTGCTCTTCCACAAGACTCTCAGCCTTCCTTGCGACCACACAGCTGCTCTGCCTTCTGATTCCCTGACTGCACTGGGCACTCCCTCCACCCTCTCCACACCCCAGGTCCTGATCTGCCCGAATCTGGGAACTTCAAAATGGAAAGTTCTGAAATGGACAGTGATACTTAGATGGCTTGTCATTACTTAATCATGTGGATTAAAAAAAAAAAAGAGAGAGATGTTTCTGGTAAAATGATATTGTCCCCTTTAAACCCTTAACCAAAGGGGAAAACTCACAATATTCAATATCCTCTAAAATACAGATAATGACCAATCAGAACAAATGCTGCCATGCCCAGAACAAAGAGCAACCGGAAACAATCCGTTCAGGTGTGTGTGTACCTGTTGACCTCAGCCCCGCCCGCATTCATCCACACACCCCTGAGTGTTCCTGGTGTCAGGTGTTGTGCAGGGCGACAGTGCTGAACAGAACCAAGGAGCATTCTTGGTTTCCTGGAGCTTGCCGTCCTCAGGCCCAGGGCTGCCTGTGCATGTCCCTGACTCCCCGGGGGACAGCCCCACTGCCGTTCTCAGTACTTTTTACCTGCGGGGACTCTCTCTTTCTCTTTGTGTCTTATCAGTTCTCCTGTTCCTGCGCCTCCTTCCTCACCCCCAATCTCCAATGCACTGCTGAACATGGAGGTCCTAAACCACACATCGGGGGAAGGCTGGGAGCCCCCTCTTCCATCCAGGCCACGCTCCTCAGGCAAGCTTTTATTGAATAGTCACGCACGTCGGTGATCATATTATGTTTGCATATAATAATGAAATTCGTTTTATTTTTCATTTGGCTAATCATCCTGGCAAGCCCAGTCATCTTTGAGGATCTGTTAGGGGATTGTTGCCCATGCACTCCACAACCACCAAGATTTGTGGATGCTTAAGCCCCTCATGTAGAATGGTGCAGTCTGTGCCCATCACCTACAGTGACTCCCTTATATTTGAAGCCATTTCTGGCTTACTGATAACACATGATACAATGGGAATGCTATGCAAACATTTGCTCTTCTGTGTTGCTTGGAGAATAATGATAAGAAAAGTGTCTGTACATGTTTGTACAGATGCTTCATTATTCCAAATATTTTTGATCCATCATTGATTGGACTTGAAGATGTAGAACCACACATATGGAAGGGAGGTAGACTGTAGACTCCACGGCTCAGAACTCGAGAAGGAGATTGAATGAGAGGCAGGTCAAATCCTTCAAGATGGCAGCTATGTTCCTGGGAGTGGGATCTTTAGTTCAAGGAATTTGCTTCCCTTGGGCCCACATTCCATTTCTTGAATTCCTTTTTCTGTTCCTCTTCAATCTACTACACTTTGACTTTCACCCTTATTGAGATGGTTCTCATGAATATTATCAATAAGTGTTGAACTGCAAATTCTGTAACTAATATTTCAGGTCCCAGATGAAACAAGATGACTCCGTCTATGCTACAGAAACTTGAAGTTTTTGTGTTGTTAGTCATGTTCCTTCAAAATTTTGCCCCAACCTATTTTTCATCTGTTTAAAACCTCTTCTGCTCTTCTTAAGATATTTTATTGTTTCATTCTCCTAATTGATCAATTCATGAGATGAACTGGCCTTACACCTCACAGGAAAACAATAAAGCCATTAGATAAATGTCAATCATCCCTCCTCATAACCCCTGCATCATCGATCACTCCCCAGGAGTTCACCTGCCCCCAGGGTGGGGGGTTGCTCTACGTCCTTCCAATACACAATAGGAGGGGTGTTCCAGTGTTTACAGCCGGTCCTTCCACCATTTTTTCCAGAACTTTCTAACACTTAGCAGCTTTTACCCATGTAACTTTAGCATTTCTCCCTCTTGGACACTAAAACTTCCCCAAGCGCATCAGACCATCGAGCCATCTTAGAGCCACCCCCAGATAAGAGCCTGGGGAAGACCGAGCATGGCAGCCTTCACTTACCAGTGTTTTCAGTATGCATACTGTTACACAGTGTCCTTCATTTGTCAGTGTTCTTGGGTTCTACTTGGGATTAATTCCAAACATGAATCATATCAAGGTTGGAATCACTGCCTTAGGAAAGTATCACAGTTCACTTCTTCCCGTGAGATATTTTAGTGAGGATTCAGATCTTGCAGGCAGGGCTGCGGCAACGACCCTTTCTTGCTTCTCTGCAAAAGCCCGTGGATTCTTACTTATCTTGTATGCTAACAAGATCCTCCCTGGTAAGGAGGAAGAGAGCTTCATAGTAATCAGGTTACCTTAAAATCTCCACTGAGGGAAGAGGTGCCTGTAATGGAAGTCATCTCTAACTACAATTTAACATGATAAGTCCTTTCAAAAACACGATCCAATCAAGATTTGAAAGAAATCACACTAAAGCACCTATTTGAAATGATCTATACAGTTCTTGAATATCGAAAAGAGAAATCTACTCATTTGTTTTACAAGAACATGGCTATTGAAAACTGTCCCTTCAGAGTACCCAACACTATGATGTAGGGAATAACTGTTTGGGCAGGAACAATGACGTGCCAGTGCTTTTTGCTTTCTTTGGTGGCCTTTAATACTGGGCCTCTGACACTGGGTTGTACTTGCCCTAGCAGGATGCTCCCATTCTGCTGGACAGTACTCTGCAGGAGACAGGGGTCAGGCCTGGACTGTCCTGGGCAGAGACCTCTTGGGCACAGTTAATTGCTGTGAGTAAAGATTTTTAAAGAAAGACCATTACTCTTTTCAAAACCTCCCATCTAGTTCATAAAGGATGGTGGGGTCAGTGTACCGTATTGACTCAAGAAAAATTAAAGTCTAGTAATTCCAGTAGACTGAAGAGCAAGACACGTAGCTTGTAAGGACTGTTAGAGTGACCTGTTCCTATGGTGCTGAGCTTTGTGGTGACAGTATTGCAGAGTACATGCCCAGAACATGTGCTATTACACAGTTTCCTAGGAAAAGTCCTCGCATTGTATAGAAAAGAAGAAATCTTTTCACTCACTAAGACTAATCTCTCACTAAGACTTTAGAAGGAGATGAATCACCCCCAGGTAGTTTCTTTTTCTTAAATCCACCCTTTGGGCAAATGGCAAAACATACTTGGTACCAGCACAACTGCAGTCTTCAGTGTTATGTGTGTTTATGATATTAAGGTCCCTCTAGCCTGGCAGATGCATTTAATTAAAATCAGTGGCCTGGAAAATAAATAAAGTTGCTTTTCATAAGATAAATCGTGCAAGCCCAGTAGTCCTCACCATGTTTAGAAACATTGTGACTAAATCCATGTCACCTCTTTTTTTTTTTTTTTTTTTGGTTCCTATGGGCAAGATTTCTGGCTTTTCTTAATAAGAAAACACAGACTGAGCGCTTTAATTCTTCTTAAATTTGAACTCTCTTTTCATCTTAGTCAATAAGCGTTGTCTTATTTCATGCAGAAAGAAGCAAGTTCTATATGGTCCACACACATTAAACACATCCGAAATCCAGGGGCCCATTTCAGTGACGTCATCCAGGACACTTGGCAAAGCCCCCCAGGGAGGATGGAGTGTGATGTCATCACATCTGGACTCCTGCTTTCTCCTTCCTCTGGCAGAGCGACTTCCGGGCTCTCTGGTGGCTGCACTCTTACCCTCCTACCCTTGGCCAGACACACTTCTCAGCTAGTGCTGTAAACTACTTGATTGATAATTACTCTCTCTAAAGCTTGAATGTCAACGATAAGAATAGCATCTAAATTACCAAGTATGTTCTTGCTAATGTGCTGAGAGTCAAGGGCCAAACAACATCTCCAAGGTTACCAGGCTGGCCCTCTTTCTACCCGGTAAAATTGTTCATTTGAATAGTAGCTTTGGGGGGAAATGGGAGAAAATGAAATAAATATATATTTTTTGAGGTTCCGTGCCACCTCTGCTCCAAGAGATGAATGTCAGCAGTGTAAAGACTTCCCAGCTGTGGAGGAGGCTGCTGGGGGTTTGCAGGGGGTCAGGGAGGTGGGGGAATACACTTTGAGGTGTGTGGAAACTATGAAAACACAAAGTAAATTATTAGCTATTTTCCCCAGAGAACCACTGATTTGCTCTGCTTTGAGTTTTAAAAAAATTTTTTTTAGTCGTAGATGGACACAATATATTTATTTATTTATTTATTTATTTATTTATTTATTTATTTATATGTAGTGCTGAGGATCGAACCCAGTACCTCACATGTGCTAGGCAAGTGCTCACCATCCCAGCCCGTTTTGAGTTTTACCTGAGGTGTGGACCATTGTTCTTGATTGCAAGCTGTCTGCAGATTATTCTCTATAGTTCCACATTTTATTTCCAAGGCCTTATCATAGGACACTAATTCACATTGTAAAATTATTATCAATGCCCAGTTTCTGGTTTTAATACTTTATTTTACTTGATTTGAAGGGTCATGCCACTGATACTTCTTTTTGCCATCATACCTAGTTGACAGACATATAATTGATGAAAGAGGCTGAATCACTGGTTTGTTTTCTTGATTTTTTTCCCTAGCTTCTGCTTCACTGCACGTTATTTCAATGTCCTCAGGAAGTCCCCTACCATAGAATGATCCTGTTGTATAAACACAGTGCTTATGTTAATTATATTCCATTTTAAATTTCTGTGAGAATATTTCAGGATTAAAGGCCCTGAATTCTCTGGGTTAGGAAGAACAAACCCAATGTCCTTGGTGCATCACATCAAGGAGAGGATTTAGATGGGGTTAGTAACAGGCTAAGGAATGAAGCAGAAGGAAAACAAGATCCCAGCCCGGGCTTGCCCACTTCTCCTGATTCCTGGCCTAAGACCATGGAAGGAACTTTTCCTTTCTTCCTCCTACCATTCTCACTTGCAAATAAAATTATACTTAAACCATTCTTTGAAATAGTCCTTATTGTACTGTAAATGGGGCCATGAAGGCATTTTAAATAAAGCTGCATTAACCCTGGGTCTGTAAATTAGAAGTCTCAGGATGTGCTTTTATGGAAGTTGCATCTGCACTCTTAAGAAGTGTGCATGGCAGGTGGGTTGAGCACAAAGCTGATGAGGTTCTTGCGTCAGGATTTCTTCCTTGCACAGCGCCTTCCAAGGCTCCCTCCCATTCATTTCCAGGTAACACCGCCCGTTCCGGTGAAGAGAGCCGAACTCGGTCTGTTCCGGGGAATACAGACCCCTTCCGCCAGTGCCTATGCTTTTCATTTTGCCTTACTCTGTTCCTGAAAAGTCCATCGGCCTCTGTTTTATTTCATTACAATTATTCTTAACTCGTGATTATGTATTTTTAACTTTGAAAATAAACTTTACTAAAGCACACTTCGCATTGATAAAATGCACGGATCTTGATCTTGATCGTGGAAGGCTGACACCCTTGTGCTCTGTGGTCCAGGTGAACATGTAGTAGGAACACCCCGACTGGACTGCCGGGCATTTTCCTCACCTGGAAAGTCCTGGGTGTCCCTTCGCGTGCCTGCTTGGGCTCCAGGTAAACCACATGATTTTACCGGGGAAGATGAGCTTTGCAGGTTTCAGACCCTCCTGTTAACCCAACACCACAGCGTGCACCTCGTGCGCCTGCTTCTCCTGGTTCCGCTGATGTTTTCAACGCTCAAGGGTCGTTCTGAGATGTGGGCTGGTCCTTTGCTGCTCTCCCTGTGCGGTGTGTCACCATTAGTTTGCACACGCACTCGTCCAGGGACGGCTTGTGCTCAGGTGGAGGCTGACGGACACAGACCTCCATAGACTGTCGTGTGCAGTCGTTCTGTGGCCATAGATTTCATTTCTTGTGGGTGAAGAGCCAGATGTGTAAGCTCCGGGTCACAGGGTCAGTTAGTGTTTGCATACTAAAGAGTTGATTTTGCAAAGTGCTTTTAGGTTTCCTCCACCGCAGGCAAAGTGCGGATGCCCAGTGGCTCCTCCTCCTCCTCCACTCCTAAATGTCCGCCTTTCTATTAGATGTCACGTTATCTCTCCCTGTGGTTTTAATTTGCATTTCCCCATAGCTCAAGTGTATCTTCTTTGGTGACCAGTCTGTTCACATACGTTTTCCACGTCTTGATTCTGTGCTTAGATGAGTTTTCTGTTATTCTGGATACAGTCCTTTGCCAGATTCGTGTTTTACAAGTATTTTCCTTTGGTCTATGGCTTGTCTTTTTATTTTCTTAATAGTGCCCCTTGAGAAGCTGAGGTACTGATTTTGGAGAAGTCCGATTTTTCACTCATTTGCACACCATGAAATTTTTGCCAACTCCAGGATTTCTATATTTTCTTTAACAATTTTATAGCTCTAGTTTTTATGTTTACGGTTATGGTTCACTTGTAATTAACTTTGGGATGTTAATTTGAGATAAAAACTGACTTCTTTTCCATTCTCATACCCAATTGTTCAAGACCCCTCCCAACGGACTGTTCTTTCCCACAGAATCACATTGTTGCACTGGAAGAAGATAAGTAAGAATGGATGGGAGCTTCTGCCTTTAGGGCTCTCTGTCCTGCTGTTTGTCTCTGTGTCCTTAGGTCCTTAGTTAAATCAATGCCACATGGTATTAATTACTGAGCTTTAGATTCAGCCTTAAAATCAGGAAAGGGGAATCCTACATCTTTTTTAAAATGTAGTTTCAGTTACTCTTGTTCATTGGTGTCCATATCAATTTTGGAATCCCTTTGTAAATTTATAAAAGAAGATTACCTGCTGGAATTTAGTTGTGTTGAATCTATAGAGTAATTTGGGTAGATAGGATAGCTTTAAACTATTAATGTTAAACTTATTATTATATTAATAATTGCAATTACATAATATATTTAATTATTATTAACACTATAACAGTATTTAATACCAATATGTGATCAGTAGTATTAATAATACATTAATAATTTGTTAATATTAATATGATATTCTTCAGTTTTGAGAAAAATTTACTATTACCCTGCTACATTTCTTAAGATACAAAGTGATTACTTGAGTTATCTCTTGCTTTATTTTCAGCATGATATACAGATCTTTAATAATTTTTCTGTTTTAATGTAGAGTTCTGTTATTTCAAAGTTGAAAATTCTGCCATTTTACTTTTCCATACCTGTAACCACTAAGACACTACCCAATGCCACTTTACCATAATTATAGGCAAAGGTTAAAAGGAAAACAAAAGTTGGACTTGAAAAATTATGTATATGTGCAATTATATATGTAATAAATAATAAATGTTTAAATTATACCACAATAAATATGGTTATTGCCACTTTAAACATAAAAATGACACTAAAAAGATTTAAATTCAGATGACTCTAATAGAAATTCTCTTCCTTTCTAAGAGCATCTGCCTTATATTTGCAATTTTGACTCAAAACAACTAAGGTTAGCATTCATATTTATTGACTATAAAAGCCTTTGAGAAAGAATTAATGGAAATTTTTTGCATTTGGAATCACTTGCGATTATACTGTTATGGTGCTAGGAAAACTCATTATCCACATGCGGAAGAATGAAACAAGATCGTTGTCTCTCACCCTGCACAAAAATTGACTCAAAATGGATCAAAGACCTAGGAATTAGAGCAGAAGCTATGCAATCCTAGAAGAAAACTCAGTGTCAACACTTCAGCATACAGGCGTGGGCAATGACTCTCTCAATGGGACCCCTAACATTCAGAAAATAATGCCAAGAGTTAATAAGGGGATAGCATCAAAGTAAAATCTTCTGTACAGCCAAGGAAACAGTTAGGAGTGTGAGGAGAGAACTTACAGAATGGGAGAAAAGGTTTCCAAGCTACTCTTCTGAGAGAGGATTAATATCCAGAATACATAAAGGCCCCAAAGAACTTCACACCAAAAAACTAAATAACCCAATTAATAAATGGCAAATGAATTAAACACACACTTCCCAAAAGAAGAAATACAAATGGTTAACAAATATATTAAAACTTATTCAACATCTTGAGCAATTAGGGAAATGCAAATCACTGCACTGAGACTTCATCTCACACCTGTCAGAATGACAGTCATCAAGAATACAAATAGTAAATGCTGGAGAGGAGGTGGAGAAAAAGGAACACTTTTATATTGTTGGTGGGACTGTAAATTAGTACAACCACTATGGAAATCAGTACAGAGTTGCCTCAGAATATGAGGCATGGATCCACCATATGACCCAATTACACCACTCCTCAGTATTTAACCTAAAGAATTAAACTCATCATACTATCGTGATTCATGCACACCCAGGTTTATAGCAGCACAATTCACAATAGCCAAACTATAGAACCAGCAGAGGTGTGCATCAACAGAGGAATGGGATAAAGAAAATATGGTATATATACACAATGGAGTTTTATTCATCCAGAAAGAAGAATAAAATTATATTTTTAAAATAATATCTTAGTGCTACTATTAATGACTTTAATTCCTTTTATTTCTATGCATGGTATTTTTTAAAAATAATATTTAAAAGTCAAGGTCTTATCCCAGAATTCCTGGTGAGGTTCTCCTAGCTGCTGCTTGTCATGGTGTTTGCTGAGTTGTCCTAATATGCTCTTTAAGTTTCTTGCCGAAGATCTCGTGAGATCCAACAGCTTCCTTCTCATGACAATACAGCTAACCAGAGCTTTCCTGTAGTAACTGAAAACAGCCACCAGCCCTTGAAACTTTGATAAGTCTCAATGCTTTGCAGCTATCACATTCAGCTCTTCCACACTCCAAGGTCAGTATCCAGGACATTCAGAGTAACTCCAGAGCTTACTCTGCTGAAGTGCCTGCTGTGTCTCCATCAGGGCCTGCCTTTTCCTCCTAACTCGTACCTGGTTATCATTGGAAATATCTTCCTAGCTTATTCCTTTTCCATGATCCAGCTACTGTTATTTTATCAATTTCTGGACCCCACTGACACCTGCCCCTCTATGAGAATAACCCCATTTTATAACTCTTCTACCTGATCATCGCCCTGCTCACTACCTGTTAAAATGATTTACCTCTTTAATTTATTCAGGATCTTAATCTTCTATAGTTATATACACATGACTTTATATGTAATCATTTGCACATACATGTACATATGGACTAATGTGCTGCCGGCTCCATCTCGAATGCATACTTCAACTTACTAAAAAGGTTGTGGTTTAGTAGGAAAAGTAATGGATTTCTATGTTTGCATTTACTGTGCATAGATTTTAAATCAGGTAGGGCAGATAAAGCTACCACATAAATTTTTCTGTTTATGAATTCTCTTTCCAAAAACCATTTTAAAGAAAGTAATTAGGAGATCCAAGATGGCGGGCTAGAGGAAGGCTGCATTCCTACTTGCTCCGTAGATTCCTACTTGCTCAGGATTCAAACAGCAGGAATATGACTCTCAACGAGATTTTATATTCAAAGCACATATAAGGGGTCCCCAGGTGCCGCTCCAGAACCAACTCAGCCGGGCTGGGCTCGGCCCGCCGCGGGCAGCTACCATCCGGGAGCGCCAGACCCTGCAGCTGCTTCGGAGCCACCGACCTGGGTCTGCGCCAGCCAACAAGTGAGTGCGGGTCCCCAGTAGCGCTTTGGAGTCACTGGCCGCGGCTCCGGCACCAGCCGGCGGCCTCCCAGGCAGAGACCGAGCATCTCAGGCTACCTGGGGCATCCAGAGGCGTCCGGGAAACTCTGGGATCGCGGACTCTGGCGGGGAGATGGAACTACCCCACGCCATTTTGGTGGCTTAACTGGCGGAGAAGGCCCATTACCAGCTTTCTGGGGCCTACAGCTGCGTCAGGGGAGCTCCAGCCGGGAAACTCTGGGAACACAGTCTCTGGCTGGGGAGTGGGAACTATTCTGCGCCACTTCCGCAGCTTCCCTGGCGGAGAGTGCCCATCTCGGGCTTCCTGGGCCCTCCAGCCGCACCTGGAGAGGTTGGCCCGAAGCCCCTGGGATCGCTGACTCCGGTGGGGAGGTGGAACTGCTCTGAGTTTGGCGGCTTCCCTGACAGAGGGGGTCCATTTCCAGCTTCCTGGGCCGCCAGCAGTGTCAGCAGTGTCTGGAGTGATGTGGCAGGGAGCTTTGGGCCTTTGGCAATAGCTTACAGTGTCCCCAGGAGAGAGCAACCACCTGCCACTGCCTGAACCCCCAGCGAGGAGTTCAGGTCAGCCTGGGCTCTCAAGCCCAGTGTCTCCATCACCGAGCACAGTTCTGTGACACCACCCCAACTTGAACTAGTGCCCAGGCCCACACCCAGGCCTGGAGTCTACCACCTTGCTGTATCTAATTGTCTATCAACACTAGGCTGCCTCTGCCCAGAAGCATTGATCATTCCCAACCTGGAGGTAGTGGGACAGCACCTTTCTTGGGTCACCGCTTGATCAAACACCCCTCAAGCAACAGAGGGGAAGATACACGAGCACCATGAGAAAACACGGGAAGAAAGTGTCCCAATTAAACCTAGATGATATATCAAGAGAACCCAAAGACAGCATGGTAGAAGGAATGATAGAAATGGAGTTCAGAATGTTCATAATTAAAGTGATCCGAGAAGAGAATGATGTGACGAGAGAGCAGATTCAGGCTATGAATAATCAGCTAATAGAGCAATTGCAGGAAGCAAAAAATTACTTCAATAAAGAGATAGAAATTCTGAGAAAAAAACAAACAGAAATTCTTGAAGGAAACAAGGAAATGAAGGAAACAATAAACCAAGTTAAAAACTCAATAGAAAGCATAATTAACAGAATAGATCACTTGGAAGATAGAACCTCATACAATGAAGACAAAATATTTAATCTTGAAAACAAAGTCGAACAAACAGAGAAGATGGTTAGGAATCATGAACGAACCCTCCAAGAAATATGGGACATCATGAAAACACCAAATTTAAGAGTAATCGGGATTGAGGAAGGCACAGAGATACAAACCAAGGGTATGAATAATCTATTCAAGGAAATATTATCAGAAAATTTTCCTAATATGATGAATGAGATGGAAAATCAATTACAAGATGCTTACAGGACACCAAATGCACAGAATTACAACAAATCCACACCAAGGCACATTATAATGAAAATGCCTAACATACAAAACAAAGATAGAATTTTAAAGGCGGCGAGAGAAAAGAATCAGATTACCTACAGGGGGAAACCGATACGTATATCAGCAGATTTATCAGCCCAGACCCTAAAAGCAAGAAGGGCCTGGAACAACATATTTCAAGCTCTGAAAGAAAACGGATGCCAACCAAGAATCTTGTACCCAGCAAAACTTACCTTCAGATTTGATGATGAAATAAAATCCTTCCATGATAAACAAAAGCTTAAAGAATTCACAAAGAGAAAGCCTGCCCTACAGAACATTCTCAACAAAATATTCGAAGAGGAAGAAATGAAAAATAACAATCTCAGTCATCATGGGGAGGAACTACCCTAAAGAAAGAGTCCATCAAAGGAGAAACAAAGTTAAGCTAAAAACCCTAAAAAAGCTAAAATGACAGGAAATACAAGTCATATCTCAATAATAACCCTGAATGTAAATGGCCTAAACTCATCAATCAAAAGACATAGACTGGCAGACTGGAT
>JAJEJO010000715.1:235353-278315 GCA_020662805.1 Glaucomys volans | reverse complement strand
TTCAAGAGACTCATCTCATAGAAAAACATGCCCACAGACTAAAGGTGAAAGGTTGGGAAAAAGCATACCATGCACACGGACTGAGTAAAAAAGCTGGGGTATCCATCCTCATTTCAGACAAAGCAGACTTCAAACCAAAGATAGTCAGAAGGGATAAAGAAGGACATTTCATATTGCTTAAAGGTAGCATAAATCAACAGGACATAACAATCATAAATATTTATGCACCAAACAATGGCGCATCCATGTATGTCAATCAGATCCTTCTCAATTTCAGGAATCAAATAGACCAAAACACAATAATACTCGGAGACTTTAACACTCCTCTCTCACCATTGGACAGATCTTCCAAACAAAAATTGAATAAAGAAACTATAGGACTCAATGACACAATCGCTAATCTGGACTTAACGGACATATATAGAATATTCCATCCATCAAAAAGCGAATACACTTTCTTCTCAGCAGTGCATGGGTCCTTCTCTAAAATAGACCATATGCTATGCCACAAAGCTACTCTTAACAAATACAAAAACATACAGATACTACCTTATATACTATCAGATCATAATGGAATGAAATTAGATATCAACGAGAAAGTTAGAAACAGAAACTACTCCAAGACCTGGAGATTAAATAATATGCTATTGAATGATACATGGATAACAGAAGACATTAGGGGAGAAATTAAAAGATTCTTAGAGGTCAACGAGAATAAAGATACAACATATCGAAATCTCTGGGACACCATGAAAGCAGTGCTAAGAGGAAAGTTCATTGCAGAGAGTGCATTTAATAAAAGAATGAAAAGTCAACAAATCAATGACCTCACATTACAGCTCAAAGCCCTAGAAAAAGAGGAACAGATCATCACCAAAAGTAGGAGAAGACAGGAAATAATCAAAATCAGAGCTGAAATCAACGAAATTGAGACAAAAGAAACAATTCAAAAAATTGACGAAACAAAAAGTTGGTTCTTTGAAAAAATAAACAAAATTGATAAACCCTTAGCCACGCTAACAAAGAGAAGGAGAGAGAAACTCCAAATTACTAAAATTCGCGATGGAAATGGAAACATTACAACAGACACAATTGAAATACAAAACATAATAAGAGGCTACTTTGAAAATTTATACTCCAACAAAATAGAAAACCTGGAAGACATCAACAGGTTCCTAGAGGCATATGAGCCACCCAAACTGAATCTGGAGGACATACACAACTTAAATAGATCAATTTCAAGCAATGAAATAGAGGAAGTCATCAAAAGCCTACCAACAAAGAAAAGTCCGGGACCAGATGGATTCACAGCCGAGTTCTACAAGACCTTCAAAGAAGAGCTCATTCCAATACTCCTCAAAGTATTTCATGAAATAGAGGAGGAGGGAACCCTTCCAAACTCATTCTATGAAGCTAATATCACCCTGATACCAAAACCAGAGAAGGACACATCAGGGAAAGAAAATTTCAGACCCATATCTCTGATGAACATAGATGCAAAAATTCTTAACAACATTTTAGTGAATCGCATACAAAAGAATATTAAAAAGATAGTGCACCATGATCAAGTGGGTTTCATCCCAGGGATGCAAGGTTGGTTCAACATCCGGAAATCAATCAATGTAATTCACCACATCAACAGACCTAAGGTCAAGAACCACATGATTATTTCAATAGACGCAGAGAAAGCATTTGATAAAATACAGCACCCCTTCATGCTCAAAACACTAGAAAAAATAGGGATAGTGGGGACATTCCTTAACATTGTAAAGGCCATTTATGCCAAGCCCACAGCTAACATCATTCTAAATGGAGAAAAATTGAAAGCATTCCCCCTGAGAACTGGAACAAGGCAGGGATGCCCTCTTTCGCCACTACTATTCAACATTGTTCTTGAAACTCTAGCCAGAGCAATTAGACAGACCCAAGAAATTAGAGGAATACGAATAGGAAAAGAAGAGATCAAACTATCCCTATTTGCTGATGACATGATTCTCTATCTAGAAGATCCTAAGAATTCCACCAGAAAACTACTGGAACTCATTAATGAATTCAGCAATGTAGCAGGATATAAAATTAATGCTCATAAATCTAATGCATTTTTATTCGTAAGTGATGCATCCTCTGAGAGAGGAATTAGGAAAACTACCCCATTCACACTAACCTCAAAAAAAATAAAATACTTGGGAATCAATCTAACAAAAGATGTGAAAGACCTCTACACTGAGAACTACAGAACACTAAAGAAAGAAGTTAAAGAGCATCTGAGAAGATGGAAAGATCTTCCATGTTCTTGGATAGGCAGAATTAATATTGTCAAAATGGCCATACTTCCAAAAATGCTATACAAATTCAATGCAATTCCAATTAAAATCCCAATGATGGACCTCATAGAAATAGAGCAAGCAATCATGAAATTCATATGGAGGAATAAGAGACCCAGAATTGCTAAAGCAATCCTTAGCAAGAAGAGCGAAGCAGGGGGTTTCACAATACCAGACCTCCAACTATACTACAGAGCAATAGTGACAAAAACAGCATGGTATTGGTACCAAAATAGGCAGGTAGATCAATGGTACAGAATAGAGGACACAGAGACAAACCCAAATAAGTACAGGTATCTCATACTTGACAAAGGAGGCAAAAACATGCAATGGAGAAAAGACAGCCTCTTCAACAAATGGTGCTGGGAAAACTGGAAATCCATATGCAGCAAAATGAAACTAAACCCATATCTCTCACCGTGTACAAAACTCAACTCAAAGTGGATCAAGGACCTAGAAATCAGACCAGAGACTCTGCACCTAATAGAAGAGAAAAGAGGTCCAAATCTTCATCATGTTGGACTAGGACCAGATTTCCTTAACATGACTCCCAAAGCGCAAGAAATAAAAGCACGAATTAATGATTGGGATAGAGTGAAACTAAAAAGCTTCTTCTCAGCAAAGGAAACAATCAGCAATGTGAAGAGAGAGCCTTCAGAGTGGGAGAAAATCTTTTGCCACACACACTTCGGACAGAGCACTAATCTCCAGAATCTACCAAGTACTCAAAAATCTTTACACCACGAACACCAATAACCCAATCAATAAATGGGCCAAGGAAATGAACAGACACTTTACAGAGGAAGATCTACAAGCAATCAACAGATTTATGAAAAAATGTTCAACATCCCTCGTTATAAGAGAAATGCAAATCAAAACCACCTTAAGATTTCATCTTACCCCAATTAGAATGTCTTTTATCAAGAACACAGGCAACAACAGGTGTTGGCGAGGATGTGGGGAAAAGGGTACACTCATACATTGCTGGTGGATCCATTCCAAGTTTTCTAAGGAATCTCCACACTGCTTTCCAGAGTGGCTGCACCAACTTGCACTCCCACCATTTGACCCTGCTATCCCACTCCTTGGCTTATACCCAAAGGACTTAAAATCAGATTGCCTCAGTGATGCAGCCACATCAATGTTCATAGCTGCTCAATTCACAATAGCTAGATTGTGGAATCAACCTAGATGCCCTTCAGTAGATGAATGGATAAAGAAACTGTGGTATATATACACAATGGAATATTACTCAGCCATAAAGAAGAATAAAATTATGGTATTTGTAGGTAAATGAATGATGTTGGAAACTATTATGCTAAGTGAGATCAGCCAATCCCAAAAATCCAAAAGCTGAATGGTCTCTCTGATAAATGAATGATGATGCATAATGTGGGGGGGAAATATGGCAAGAATGGAGGAAAGATAGCTAGCATAGAGGGAAGGGAGGGGTGGGGTTGGGTGGGGAGTAAAATTAATAACAGAATGTGTGACAGATACCCTTGCCCTGTGTACATGCATGAATGCACAGATGGTGTGACTCTACTTTGTGTACAACCAGTGAAACAATAGCTGTACTCCATTTGTGTTCAATGAATCAATAAGTAAATAAAAAAAAAGTTATGTAAATCTTAAAAAAAAAGAAAGTAATTAAATAGTCTTATTACTCTCTTGATTCAAATTTTCGTTTTGATACCATTGTCGATAGCAGAGGTCAGCAAACATCTTCTGCGAAGAGCCAGAGAGTAATACTGCAGGCTTTGTGGCCATGTGATCTCTGCCACAACTCCTCACCCTGAACACGTGGTGTGTGAGCCGTCCCCGGCAATATCAAAACAAATGAGTACAGCCCACTCCAGTCAAACTGCCTTCCCAAAGCAGGAGGCAAGCCAGTTTCGTCCCACTGGTAAAAGTTTACCAGCCCCACTTTGCCCATTCCTGCTGCTACAACAAAATGCCTTAGATTGAGCACTTCATCAATAACAGAAACTTACTTCTGGCAGTTCCAAAGCCTGTTAAGTCTCAGGTCAAGGACTGACAAATCTGGTGTCTGCCTCCCATCATGGTGCCCATCCTCCCAGGGCAGAAGAGGGCCAGGCAGCTACCTCAAGCCTGTTTCATGAGGGCACTGCTCCCATCTGCCAGGGAGATCTTGAGGTCTCTTCATAGCTTCAAAGTCCCACTCCTTAATATCTTGAGGCTTAAGGTCCAGCATAGGAACTTTAGAGGAATACATACAGTTAAAACAAGCAAATCCCTTCTCTATAAGCTTAAAGCAGATTCATCCAATGGGTCACTAATGGCCATTCCAAATTTGGCAGTTACTCCTTCTCCATTATTGCATCAAGTTATAGAGTTTTTCCTGGGAGCTTAGTTTTTTGCTGCTGTAACAAAATACCATAGAATGGTTGGTTTGTAAGCAACAGACCTTCAAAGAAATGTTAGTGCACTGTTGTTATACATATTAGCTCATTTTGACATTCATAAATGCAGATGAGTTAGTTTCCTCCATTTCTATCCCCAGTACTGCCCCCTTCCCTCTCCTTCTCCCTGATCCCCTTCCTCTACTCTATTGGCCTTCCTTCTATTTATTTACTTTTTTAACTGGAGCATTGTAGTCATATATAAAATTGGAACGTGTTGTGATATATTCACACATGAACACAGCATCATTTGGTCAATTCGTTACCCAGTTCTTCCCCCTTCTCTCCCTCCCTCCCCTCTCCTCATACTTCTAGAGGATGGAAGTCTGAGATCAGGATGCCAGATCCTGGTGGGGCTCTGATCGGGCTCTCTGCCAGGTTTCAGACTGCCATCTTCTTGTATCCTCACTCTGCAGAGGAAGAGCGTGAGAGGACTCTCCCAGACCCTTTATTAAATGCACAAATCCCATTCTCCAGGGTTCCACCTCATGATCTAGGGACGTGACAAAGGTCCCACCCCTTAATGCCATCATGTTGAGGGCTAAGATTTCAACCTAAGAGTGTTGCAGGGACCCAGGCATGTAGTCCTTGGAACTTGGACATGCTCATTAATTTGGATTTGTCTTTTGCAGAAGATATTCTTTGTGGTTCTTCTCTACTTTCTCCTGTACTTTTAAGCTTTTATTATTTTGCATGACTTTTTTCCTTGGAGTTCATAGTGAATTTGTTCCAGGACCTTCACAGGTACCAAAAACTGAGGATGCTCGAGTTCTTGTATAAAACGATGTAGTATTTGCATATAACTGCTGTCCATCCCTGTATTCTTGAAGAAATGTCAAGATGACAGATAACACCTAATTCAATGCACACCCTATGTAAATAGCTCTTACCCTGGATTGCTCAGGTAATAATGACAAGAACCAAAGATCCGCACATGTTGATTACAGATCTAAATTTTCCCCAATAGTTTTGATCCTGGTTGTTTAAATCTGCAGGTGAGGGACCCAGGGATATAGAGGCCACCTGTAATAATGAACAAAAATGCCTGGCTGTAGTTAATATAGTGTGAGAGCTGAGCTCCCTTGCCCATCAGAGATATAATTAAGTAAAATATTTGATTCTATAAAAACTAGTGCTTTACATTCAGCAAAATTTTAATAATTCAGATCGATTTTAAAAAGAGAGGAACTATTGAAAAACCTGAATTCTAATCTGGAATGAAGCATTCATTTATTTGAAAATGTATGCATCTGAGCAGCATAAAGCATTCATTTCGTGGGTATTTTTATCTGAGTAATGTAAAGAGTTTCAAGTAGAAAATCATGAATTTTTTTCTCACAGGATAAGGTAATTCTGGTTACTGTTTCAAATAAAAAAATGGGCACATAAAGTTCTAGCATGTGAGTTAATCTTTTGGAAAGAGCAAAGCTTTCTCTTGAAACCTGCAGAGTATTAAGTTACATCTATAATATATCTTTTGGCAAACTGATAGAAACAACACTCATGAATGATTTGACTGGTATGTGCATGAACACGAGTTTGAGTATGTCGAGGCTGACATCTACCAAAAAGATTTTGTAAATTTTAATAACAACAAGCAATAATATGTTCTAGGCACTATGGTAAATATTGCACATATATTGACTTGTTTTATCCTCAAATTACCCCCCTTAACTGATGAGGAAAGAGGCACAGAAAACTGAAATAACTTTCCCAAGATCATACAGGTCCCAAGAGGCAGATCTGGGAGATAAACAGAGGCAGTCTGGCCCCGGGCTTCATGCTTTCAACCTCTGTGCTTTGTTCTTGGAGGACAATGTTGGTAAAGATAACACACAGGGCTGAACTTGCTCACATGGGCTGTGCATGGGCGGTAGCTGCAATTAAATATCTCAAATCAATTTCAACTAGCTGCTCTTCTCTTCCTGCCTTCCAGCCCACTGGCTGGCTCACTGAGAGTTGACTCTATGATATTATTTGGTAGTTATTAATAGTTGTGTCCTTTTTATGAGGTTATAGAGCCTTGAGCTCAGTGGAAAAGGTTTTCTTATCCTTTGGTATTTAAAACTTGTGTACAGTACTTGGAATTTAGATGTTGAATACAATGCTCATAGATGAATAAGTGATGAAATGTGAAGCATTATATTAGTGTGTTTTAGGGGCCAAGTAGCTGGAAAGAAGAGCTTTTCTTGAATTCTGAAGTCATGACAAAAAGTGTGAAAGATCCAGCATTTGGAAGAAAAAATTTCACTTATAATATTTCAAGCCAAAGTTGGAAAATGTTTAACAGATATGATTTAGTGGCACTCGACCTCTTGAATTAATGACCGGTTGCTGTTTATACATTATCTCAAGAGTTAGCGGCTTCAGTCACACACACTTCTTAAATATACGACTTCTCCAGATCAGGAATTTGGGAGTAGCTTAGTGGACCATTCTGGTCAGGTGCCCAGTCGGGTTACAGTTGAGACACTGGCCTGGGCTGCATCTGAAGCTGGAGAGGGGACAGAGGTTCAGCTACTGTGCTGACCACAGTAGCTGGCCATTGGCAGCATGCCAGCTTCCTTGGCCTAGGACTCTCTGAGTGTCTTAATGACACTGGTGCTGGCCTTCCTGGAGGGCAGGAACCAAGGGAGAGCAGGGCGGAAGCCACACCTTCTCTGCAGGCTTGCCTCAGAGAACCGCACACTGCCATTTCTGCATCATTCTATTTGCTTCTCCAGAAAGGCCCTCAGGAGGCAGGAGTCAGACATGGCGGCAGAGGAGGTTGGCTACCAGGACTCCCATTTCTGATGGGCTGGCCTCCGCCAGCAGAAGCTGAGGCTGCCAGTCGGGTGTGAAAGGAGGCTCAAGTCTCTGAGCAGAGCTCACCCCCAAGAGGGAGGGGAAACGGGCTGACTCAGGGGGCCAGGGTTTTCCTCTGAACTCAACTATTAGATTATTGGTCTTAATTCCCCTGAAGCAGACAGAGGAAGGATGGCAAGAGGCCAGGAGTGTTACAATGAAATGAAACATAAAAAGCAGGATAAGATAGTTCCACCACTGACAGGTCATACAAATGTATGCCAGAAATCCTTTGAGCTAGGGTTTTAATTCAGAGTTCGGGTGAGGATGATAACAGGAATTGCAGGAATCTTTGTAGAGTTCATTGAACTTAAAAAGCTCTTTAAAATTTCACCTCCTTATTTAATTCTCACATGTATTACCCCCTCCATTTTTTAAAGCTGGATCCACAGAAGCCCTGAACTTACATAGTCAATGTAGTTTAGACGTGATAACACTTAGGATCAAATTCAGGCCCTACACTCAGCACTTTATCATTTCGTCTGCATGCATCAGATTCTTTGAGATGTGTATTTTCAACACAGATGAAGAATATCAATTGTGATAACTGAATAAAATAGCCTTGATTTTATTGGTGGAAATGAATGCAGCTTGATTGACTACAGAGGTTCAAATACATTTGGTTAAAATTGTAGAACTCTTTTTTTTTTTTTTAAAAAAGCCTTCTTTTTCTTCTTGAGACATTAATCAGTGCAGTTAATTTTCTATGCTCTTTAGAAGAATTATTATAGGATTTTTAATATGGTGTCCTTCAACCAGAGATGGGTTTTGTGACTGTTTCTTCCTTGTCTGTCCTTGTCCTTTCAAAATATCTCCCTCATTAAAAAAATTGAATTTGAAATTGGTAAGACCGACATTTATATTGTAATTCCCCAAAGGCCCTGTTCTGATTTATCTATTAGCAGTATCTTGTGTATCCTTCTTTAAAGGTTTCCATGGGGGGGGGCGGGGTTAGTTATGCCTTACCATGTGAGTAGAGTGCAGGTCCTAAGGCCACCAGAGAACATTCCCATCAGGGAGGGACTGCAGACACTTCTGGGTGTGGATGCTGGTCCTGGTCACCAGTATCTGTTTATTCGAGATCCAGCTAGAGGTAGGGAGCCAGGTCCTGGGCCAGAGCTGGACAGTCAGCGATGCTCAAGGCATATGGGTCCCTGACCTTGGGACCCTACAAGTGAGTTGGGAAGCCATCAGCTGAGAAAGCACATCACCAGGCGATGGAAAATTGTGGTAGGTGCTATGAAGGGAAAGCAGAGATTTATGTGACGGGATGTAATGGATCTACTTCAGATCACAGGGTCAGAGAAGGCCTTATCTAAAAAGAGCATTTTCAAGCTGCATCTGGAGAATGAGCGAGAACCATCTGTGAGCACTTCAGACCCAGGGCATGTTGATAATAAGGGTTTTCTCCACTGGGTTGACTCCGTATCTGTGGACATATGGTTAGCTAGAATAATATGTTTATTATCTCTTCTCTGAAACCTGCCCAGTTCTTGCCATGACATCACTGTGTTATTCGTGTTTTAGAGATATTGTTACATTGAAGAATGATGTGGGAGTTTAAATAAGCCTGGATCCAAACGTAAATCTATCAGAAATATCTCAAAAATGCATTGTTTCCAACATATTTTCTAGACTGAAAATTGGATGATTTCCCATGGAATTTTCATTTGAATTAATTGCTGAAAATAGGCTGACCTTGCTCAGTGGAGTTGTTCTTTCAGAATGTCTAACTTGACCTTGCCCTTCTCGGCCTTACCAGTCTTTTTACTTGAATTTATGCAAGCTACCAAAGTAAGTCTGCATACATCCTTAATTTAAAGAAGTTCTTATGGTCAATTTGCTGTTTAAAAAACTCTTCAGTTAAGTTCTGTGTCTTTATTTTTAATACAAGTCAATTCCTGACAACAAAAAATGAGCCTCAGCTTCCCTGGCTCGCCGTGTCTACCCAGGTTGAATGCTTCTGGGTTCTGTGGACGTTTGCAGAGGGCAGGCGTTGCTTAGTAATGTGCACATTCTCCACCCCCAGGGTGGTGTAGGACACCGGCCCAGCGCTGCACAGATCTTGATTGACATGTCCTTTTCAACTTAAAAAGGTCAGTGGCGTGTGGTTGTCTTATAAAAATAAAATGCAGCATCCTGACACGGGCAAGGCGACTTCTAGATTTCTTTAACAAGTAATTGAGTGACAAAGAACCTCGATGCATGATGGTTGGGTTTGCATCAGTTTTCCCTTGGAAGAAATTTGAAAACTGATTTTCATTTACCATGCCAGACTTTGCGGGGTGTCTGTGGCTCAAGGAGAGGGGGTGATGTAGCAACGAAGAAGAAAGGCAGGGAAGGGAGCAAAGGGGGACTTTGTCCAAGTGGCGCTGCGGCACTCTGATCCACAGAGCACAGGAGACGTTGGCCCAGACTTTAAATTAGGAAAGAGAAGGGACACATGTGCCCTAGGAGCCTCAGGAGCGTCTCTCCTGCTCCTCACGGGGCAAGTTTTCCTGTAACAGGCATAACACCACCATCGTGCAACTTCAGCGACAACTTCTAGGATCACGTGTGTTTAGGGGGCTTTCCTGGAAACAGATCTAGACCGTTCCTGTGCAGCTGACTCTAACGTTAGAATCCTGCTTTGACATCGATGAGCTGTGTGACCTCAGACAAGGTAGTTGGCTCCTCTGGACCCAAATTTCTTCATTTGTAAAGTAGAAATTATACCGCTGCCTGCTTGATAGGATTGATCCTGAGCATATAGCACTGCACATATGTAAAATGGTAAGAAGAGAAACTTGTATAGGTAACTCTATAAAAAGTGTTCAATAAAAAAGATGAGCAATCATATAAAATTCAGGGGATCACTCTAAGTGATGGACAAGAGAACTGATGAACTTCACCAGTCACTCCAGTTCATTGAGTGGGATTCACGGGATAATCGCTCAAGTTCAAAGCCTCCAGGTCCCCTGTCAGCCACATGTATGACTGCTTCTTTCTAATTAAGCTGCACAGGGTTAGAAATTCTCAGCTACCCAGGATTGGAGTGGAAGAAAAATTACCGAAAGGATGCAGTCAGACCTAGGAGGAAAGCCCGTCTGGGAGTCACATAAAGGGAGACCACAGGATGCGATGAGTTGCTTCACTGAGAACCACTGAGCCACCCAGCAATGCACTTGACTTTTACTCTAAGAAGGAACCAAAGCATTAGGGGGAAAACTCCAGCTCCTCAGAAGAAGACATAAAATTTGATATGTCATTGATATAAAAAGTGATGAACTGTTTGCCACTTAAAATTCTTTTTGCAATGAGCAAGATGTAAATCAATAACAAATGGACTAAATTATCTCTTACACAATACTTCAAAGACCATGTTTGAATGTGTAAATTAATGAAGTCTTTGAAAAGTTTAGAACAAAGCAAACAAAGCCTTCCTCAGGCAATTCATTGGGCAACCCTGACATCCACGCAGGAGTGGCCGGCCCAGGCTGTGCATCAGGGTTTTAACCCTGCGTCTGGAGCTGGGAGGACCAGACTGCCTGCCTCCCAGAACCTGCTGAGCAGGTGGAGTCGCAGAGGCGAAAGCCTCGGGCGAGAAGCTCGTGGACGGATGGAAAGAACAGTTCGGGACTGCTTGACCTGACCTCTGCCTCCCACTGATGGCCTGTTAAAAGGCCGGCACTGACTTCGCTGTCGCAGAGGCATCTTACAACCAGTGACACATGTGCAGACCTGCAGGTGAGGACTACTGTCCCTACCAAAAGGGCACACAAAGCACAAGACCATTTTAGATCATCCCTAACATGCCAGGTGGCAGCTTGTGGCCTTCTGGTGGCTGGGCTGCGTCCGCTCACCTTGGCTGGGGGCTGTGGAATCCTCTCTGCGACAGTCTCTGGCTGTCTTACTCTCTCCACATCTTCGTTGGGCATTAATGGCCTCGATCTTACAGCCTAGTGGAGCCTGGAAGGACACATAGAAGTGCACTTCAGTTTCAGCATTGAGGAGCTTATTCACAGTGATGCCAAGAGGAGGAGAGGTGTGTGGTCATGGGACCCTTCACACCTGGAGGATGGTCCGGCACCACTTCAGCAAGTTGATCACACACACGGTGTTTTAGTCAGCCTTTTCATTGCTGTGATCAACTGATGAGAACAGTTTTAGAGAAGGAAAACTTTATTTGGCTCTGGGTTCAGAGGTCTCAGTCCACAGATGGCCAACTCACTCACTCTGGGCCAGAGCTGGGGCAGAACATCACAGTGGGGAGGAAAGCAGTCAGGAGGAGACAGTCAGGAAGCAGAGACAGAGCTGCACTCAAGAGGACAAAGTGAACTGCAGAGGCCCAGCCCAGGGAGCACCTCCTCCAGCCACACAGCCACCACTCGGTCACTCCATTCTGGTGGGTAGATGCGCCATTGGAACACAGCTCTCAAGACCTCTGAGCATTCTTGCATTGTCTCACACATGAGCTTGGGACACCTCATCTCTAAAGTACAACACATGGATAATGACTCAAAAGTTTGACTCTTAGATCCACATAACAAAGGTCTTACTTGTTCATTTACATGTTCATAGTAGGGGATTTAGGAACACCACCATTGGAGTGTGTGCATGTGAGTATGCATACGTGTACATATGTGTGTGTGTATTTGTGTGGGTGTGGGCAAATGTGGATATGGACTATGCGTTTATACAGTGTAGACTGCCAGGTTCACCTAGGCAACCCAGAAGCCAAGCACTGAGAGGGTAGATGTCCACCATGGAACGTGTGTGGGAATTAGATGGAGTAGATTATACAACTGACTCAAATCCACACAGATATATCCAAAATACCTAGCATTTGGTGGAGGTAAGAAACAATGAGAAGTTCAAAGCAATACTTTTACATAAATTGGAAATGCATGCATTCAAGCTATGTACATTTTATTAAAATATTCAACAAAACCACACTCATCAGAGAGAACAAATGGTGGCGTATGATGGATGCGGATGAAGATCTAAAAAGAAACCAATGATGTGAACCAATGTGAACCAATGATGATAATGTGGCGCCAATGGAGAAGTTTAATTCAACGTCTGCCTCCAAGTTCCAAGAAGGCAGTGTACCACAAAGGAATGTTCTCAAGGCAGCTTTGAGGAGCAACTGGAGCACGTAGCTCCTCAGGAGAGGGCGGAGGAGTGAGTGGATGGAAGCTTTCAGGGAGCGGAGGTCAGGCCGCCCTGGGGGGGAGAGCTTACAGAGGGGGAGTGTGCCAGCATGTTCTGAGCTGCGGAAGTTGCAAGCTCAATGCCCCAAATCTCAAATGTGTGCCTTCTTTTGGGGTCACATGTGGTTCCATATGAAAAAGACAGAACACACTTAAAAGTGAAGTCATGGTAGGATGCAGGGGAGAAGAGAGCCAGGCTTCATGATGCAGGACCTTACTGTGTCTCCATAGTTACGTGGGACTCTGAAGGCCCAGGAGGTATTTTCAACAGAGAGGGACACTGTATTTCAAACCCTTCTGTCTCTAGATTGGTCCAGTTACATTTAAGGCCGATTCAGATCTCATTTCATCCACCAGTCTTTCCTCATCCACTTCCTAAATGAATGGACACCATCTCTTGTGAATGCCTGGGGCATGTAGTTTTCTTTTCAAATGGAACTTAGCATCTTCTTGTAGTTGGATATTTTTCCCTTATGTTTCTTTTGACACTCAGTAGTAACAGATGGCACATTTACAGGTAGAGAAAAGATCAGATTATCTAGCATTCTGTTTGGATGGAAGCGAGTTGGTCAGATGTGGGGTGGTTGGAAGGCAGGAGAAGAAGTTCTGCTGAAGTATCATGGCTCAGATTTGGGCAGTGATGCTATGGGGAAACGGATGGAGTTTCCTGGGAGAGGCTACAAAGAGGTAGGCGAGGACAGCAGTTTAGGGGACAGAGTAACAAAGGAGAGTTTTTTTGCAAGAAGGGAAACTTATTGCAGAAAGAAACTCCCAGTCTTGGGTTTTATCTTAGGGCCAGTGACCACAGTCACCATGCCTTAGGTTTTAATTTGTATGAATAGTTTTAATGATCCAGAACACAGCAGCTACTAAATTAGTTTCCAGCCACAACTTCAAGAAAATATCCAGACTAAGCCTTGGATGGAGGGGGCGATCTTTAAAAATAAGGAGTGCATGTTCCAGGTATTCACCTGATTGTTTGGTGGTTTGAAATAAACGGTTGACATAAAATGTTTGTGATTAAATAGAAATATTAAGCAAAGTGTTTCATTACTTGTTTGAATTTCTTCGATTGGTTGTATACCATGAAAGTGTAACTAAATCTGTAACTTTAAAGTATGTTCTTGATGAAGGATTTCTTCAGTAAAACAAATGTTCGGTAACTCGCTTTCTGAGCTGAATCTTCCCCTGACAGCTTTGCCACAGAATTCAGAAATAAACATGATTTTCATTTCAAAATTTTCCAAAAGATTTTGAGAGCAGTAGAGATTCCCAAACCGTCTGGCAACAGGCCAACGAAAATGTTTACTAGCTCTCCTCCCTGTGTACCCAAATCCCCACGACCTCTTCCTGCTCCACCTCTTTCTCCTCTAAACCTTCCTATCAGCTAGGAATTATCATGTGAGTTCAGCGGTGTTGTATTGAAAATATTTGTAGAAGCACGTTTGTACAGCTCCAGCACATGGCGCATGCTCACAAGTTCCCAGCAGTGACACTCACCGAGCAAGTGTTTGCATGAGCCCGCGGCCTCTGTCCGTTTGCCTGCAGCCCTTTGCAGACTCAGTCCCAGCCAAGCGGAGGGCCGCCTGAGCCTTGGCTTCATTCGCAACGTTCTGGTTGTCCAGTGTTTACCCCAAGCCCCCAAATCCTCTGGCTTGAATCCCTTACAGTATTTCCAACTTGCTGGCTGTCAACAAACCTTCTAGGTTTGGGTGGCGGTGTAGACCTGGCCTAGTTTCCAAGGGGAAGTAGTGAAAGCCCTGCTGTTGGTCACTGTTAAAACAAGATCAGCCAACACGTTGGAATTTATACCAATGGAAGAAACCTTACTCATTCCGAAAGCTTCTCGTTTCTTTAGAAATTTATCTTTGAAATACACTGAAATGCACTGCTTTTTTGACTTAGTTCTTGGAATGTGGTTGGGAAGGTTTTCCAAAGTTGTGACTGATAACAGTTACTTGGAACTGGGTTGAATAATATTAAAAGAAAAACAAAAATGAGCTGAAAGCTTGCATGAATATAGAGAATCATGTTTTAATCAAGGACCTGTCGATTCAGATGTGATTATCTCAACAAAACAGCCAATATTCATGGTCATCCCATAAGCAAGGATATATACAAGGAAGATAGCGTGATACTTCACGTGCCATTTGCTCTCGTTCTATTGTTAAGAGGATGCAGTTTGTGATCAGGTTATGTGCAGCCAAAGCCATCGTGCAGATGAACTGCAAGTGTATGCTGGGTTTTCGGGCTGCTGCAGGTAGTGTTGCTGCGGGAGAGGTTACAGACTAACTGAATCACAGACACTTAGTAACACACACATTTCAAACAGCAGTGAGCACGCCAGCATTTATCTGTAAGCGTTGAGTGATGTCTTGTCCATGTTGCCGTCCATGCTGGTGCTGTTTCCTTGATGGTGTCAACAGGTGCTAGTGAATGCTGCCCAGTAAGAACAAGTGTCACTGAGACACACTCTCCCTCAGGGAAAACTGACAAATAACCATGGCTTTCTAAGTGTGCATTTTCTTTGGAAATGCTGCTCAAATATACTAATGGACTGAAGCGATTTGCAAGTTATTTTTTAAAATTGCACACAGGTTTTTAATTTAAAACCAACTTCTTTTTCTCTTGAACGATCTTCTAAGGGTGCTATCTGCTCATGTTTCACTAGCTTCTTTCCATAATCCCAAAGTACTTTGCAGTCTTCCATGGTAGTCTCTTGCACTTTATAATTTTCCTAAATAAATCTGCTCCCAGAGGAGACAGATGGCCTCCCCATTGCAGGGAAATGTAACTATGTAGATTAACTTTTTCATGTTCAATTTTAGCATAGGGTCATGTGTTATAGAATATGATGCATGTTTCACAGATGGAGAATGTAGATTACCTTGCAGAGGTACGTATCCTGCTTAAATATACAGATAGTGAGAAAAAACCTCATTAATTGCCTGAATTAAATGTGATATTCACTCATCTGTTAATTTGAATGAAAGTAATATAAATACAGGAAATCCTAAGGCAAGTCTGACCTGCTTTTTCTTGTGCTTTCTACTAAATTCCACTTTCAAAGTTTAGACAAAGCAGGTCTTTGAAGCAGGTTTTGTCGTCGTTAAGTATTAGACCCAGGAAACTTTATGTTTTCTGCAGAACAATGAGCTTGTTTCACTGATGACCTTAAGACCGCACGTAAATATTATTCTTGGTTCCTTTGAAAACAATGGAGCATACTTTCCTTGGCTTACTGTTCTTTAAACATCCTCACAGACATTTTCAAGAATAAATTTGGCCTTTTCTTTTTTTGCCTTTTAAGAAAAATGACTTGGCATTTCTTAAAAATAAAAATTTTCAGTGCCTCCCTTTTAAGATGATCTTTAGAGACCCAAAAATTTGATTTTTTTTTTTTTTTTGGTACTGGGGATTTAACTCGGGTACTTAACCACTGAGCTACACCCCCAGCTCTTATTTGTATTTGATTTAGAGACAGGGTTTCACTGAGCTGCTGAAGCTGGCTTTGAACTCGAGATCCTCTGCCTTAGCCTCCCGAGCCACTGGGATTCCATGGCGCCTGGCTGAAATTTGGATTTTTAATGGCCCTCTTAAGTGATTCTTATTTCAGTCAAGTTAAATAAACTAAGAACAAATTTATTTAGAATTCTCTTTTGTGTTGTGAGGTGTAACTCCTTACTAGGTAATTGGCATCTGTTATTAATGGTAAAAGAGGGAGGAAAGGGAGGGAAAGAGGAGAGGCGGGAGTGGGGTTGAGGACCACCCATTGTGAGGGTGAGGGGCGCCTCCTGAAGGATGTAGGGAATTGCTGCGACTCAGTGTGACTCTTGCACAGATGAACGAGACACCTTGAGATGGTGCGGGCCTCTGAGACCCTCAGTGCCACTTCTGAGGCTTATTCAGAGCCAGGCCTTGAGGAATCCGGCTCCCATCTAGCTGTAGGAGTGCACTCTGGAGTGCTTTTTAAGCAGGGCTGAATCTGACTGATGGAAAGAGGGTAGGACCCGCCCAGTCCTTCCCTCACCCGGGGTAGGACAGCCCTGTGCTCTTCAGTCCTCAGCACACTGGGCGATGTTCCTTTTAAACCCTGGCTCTTCTCACATACAAGCCGTGGTGGCCCAGGCGGGTTGTCACCTCTGCCATGCTCAGAGCAGGGTTTGGGAAGCAGGCAACTCTAAAATGATTCTTTGTTGTTGTTGAATGTACAGGTCAGGAAGGTAATGATGTTTGCAGTTACTGAGGAACACTTGTAAGAGAGCACTTATTTGATGTTGTTACCTTAGGAATCAAGATGTGCACAAAAGTTCAGAAGTTTAATTATCAAGAAGGGGGCATGGCTTACATTGTGACTGGTGCTTATCATTGATGTTTGTGACCTTTCTCGAATGTTGCTGACTTATCATTTTAAGTCTCTCTGATAAAAATGTATTGCCTTTGTTATAAGAAAACAAAATCAGTAACATTTTAATATTGCTGCCTGAAGTCAACCATTTAAAGAAAAATAAAGAGGAAGAACATGCTGGGTCTCAGGACTTTGAAGACTAAGGTATGTGACAGGAGGTTGGCCCTGGAGACAGTGTGCAGGGGGAGAGGCAGCAGCCTGAGGCACCTTTGCAACAAGAGAGCAGAACAAGACATGGATGTGACCGTGGGAAGCAGGGCTGCCGCTCAGGCCTCCTCCTCCCAGGTGTGTGGTGAGCAGAACATGCTTCTGATGGGTCTGATAAAAGTGTGCTTTCCTTCTGCTATAACAACACATGGGTACGGACACACTTGCACGGACCTGGGCCTGGGAATGGTGGACCTCTGTCACTCACCCTCCTGGATGCCAGGACATGTGGTCCAAGGAGATCCAAGTGTTAGCTTAAGCTGCTCCAGAGGTGGAGCCTGAAGCAAAGGCTTCTGGGTAGTGGTGTATTTGGGAAGTGATCCCGGGAAGAGTAGGGAAAAGGAGGTGAATCAGGAGAGAAAGGGCGATCATTAAGGGATGTATGTACCTGGCCATCCCGTGGGACAAACTGGTTCTCAAGTCATAGGATGTGCTAAGGAGCCATGAATCTGCCTCAGTAGTGAATGTCTGCCCCTCAGCTCCTCCTGTCCAAGGCTGATGGGCATGCATGGATTCCCTCACACTCCAGGGCTGGACCCCACAAGCAAGCACCCAGTCCATATCAAGGAAGGTCTGGCAGGAAACCAGGGGTGGGTGGCACAGTCCTGAGGTTGCTGCTCACTGGAGCTGGTTAGACCGGGTTGTGGCAGCAGGGCCTGCGTGACAGCTGGGGCTGGTGAGGGTCTGAGTGGCACACCAGGTGTCCCATTTCAAGGGCCTCGCAAAACAGAGCCTGAAATCGCTGCGTGTTCTATGCTTCTCCCCAGCACTGTGTAGACAGTCGCACAAAATAACTAGGGGCACAGTAGGTAGTTCTCACAGAGCTCTCGAACTGCAGAGGTGGCGTGTGGAGCTAATCAAATGGTGTGAAAAGAAAGGTGCGTAGATTTCAATTTATAACAACCACTTATAAATGTATATGTAGATTTAAACCCTATTGCTGTACGTTATATTAAAATTTGGGGGAAATATTTTTCTTAAGGTTTTTGAATTAAGTTGTTCTAACATGGTTTGAATGCATGAGTTCATGTCTTTCTCTGATCAAAGTCATCTTGCTCTTTGAAAGTCATGAATGTGCATTTCTCCTGAAGCTTACTGCTGAGCACTTTGGCTTGGCCTCAGAGAAAATCTTCTAGAAGGGGGTAGAGTAATGTTTTAATTACTTGGGTACAAGCAACTCCTACATTATTAAAAGACGATGTTTTGTTTGTTCCCATCTGTATTAAGAAACACACACTATCAAATGGTCCCATCGATACACATGTCTCCATACTTAGGAAATTCATTATTTTGAAGACTAAACTTAGTTAGGAAACACATTAATAAATAAGCCAGTATACTGGACTGAACTTACAAGCTCATACTCACACTTTCAGAGAGTACTTCTCTTCTTCATAGTTGAGGCCCTAGGGAAAATGTCTGTCATCCCACTGAGTATTTAAATGATGCTTGTTACTATCAATGTGAATACTGCATCTAAAATTGTACACTTCCTTGTCTCTCTTTTCTTTCTCTCCCTGGTTCCAGAACAAGAACACACACACTGATCACACATACATCACTATGTTGTCACAGATACATGCACTCTATAATGCATGTATTTACATGTGTATTTAAGTAGCTCTACAAATGCAGTTTAGACTAACATGAGCTTGACTAATGACTGATGGGAGATTTGGCTTCATTGTCAGAGAGCAAGCATCAGTGAAGTTACCATCACTGTTCTGGTACCTTGTGGTCTGGGCCCCACTAAGACCCATAGACCCACTGCTAATGCATGCCAGACATGACGACTTGGTGGGACACGGACGCCACTATCCAAGCTCTTCCCATTGCAGAATAATGAAGAACTTATTTTCAGAGACTGTTAAATTGCCCTGTGTGTGTGTGTGTGTGTGTGTGTGTTCTGTCTAGGCATTATTTCCAGGTGAGATTATCTTAATTGAATCTGAAGATCATTTTCAGTATTTATCCATTAATAAATGTCAAATTTTAATATGCAATTTTAATAAGAAGCACAAATAGAAGTAGGTCCTGACATATACGTAAATTGAGGAGATACCAGTTTGCATTTATTATTATCATAAAATGTATATAAAACTCTTACAAATTTGCCAAACTCCAGGTATAGTTTATATATATGTTTGAAAATCCAGAATATTCTCATTGTTTTCTTCTTTTTTGAGCGGGGGACAGGTCCTGGGGATTGAACTCAGGACCTTGCAAACACTAGGCAAATGTGCCACCACTGAGCTACATTCCTAGTCCCCTTAATTGTTTAAAATATTTACTAGGCGCTAACATTTACTCTTTAACAATAAAAAAAAATTGGCACATAGGTTTTGAAATTAAAAGTTTTATGAGACAATATTCTCACAAATCCTTGCCAGGAATGCCCACACTATGCAATGCAAAGAGTAAAGACTCGGATCCATGAAAGCTGAAAGAAGTCCTCGCTGTGCCCTGGGTCGGGTGCGGCCTGGGGGCACGGAGCCTCCAGCAGTGGTTTTCTTTATCTGTGAGGGGCAGCCGATGGCCTCCAGCCCCTCCTTCACCTCCGCTGGTTCCTCTTCATGTTTACCTGTTTCTGATGGGTGCCTAGGGCTGGGGTGGCCAAGGAAATGCACTTGGGCCCTCTCTGGCTCCACCTGCCCCTGTCCTGGAACCCTGCCCTGCTGCTGATGGTATAATAGTGATTGTCAACCCAGTGCTCAATTTGTGCCTGGCTCTGAGGTGACTCCTTTGTTTCCATTCATTCCCTGTCCCAGTGTCCCTCTCCAGGACTAAGCCAACTGAAGCACCAAGTCCAGAAGGCCTTTTGGATCATTCCTAGCCAAGTTCAGAGCAGGCTGGTGCATGACTTCTCCCTGTAGGGCTCCTGCTCTTAACTAATGGTGGCTTGGTCAACCTGGGGCAGGAGGGCCATAGCCCCCCTGGGTGGCCAGCAGTGGGCCCCCTCTGCTCCTCCTTCCGGCTTAGGCAGGTTCCACCTGAGATGCCCTCCCTGTTGGCAGAGGAAAGTGTTTCAGGAGGGCAGGAAGGTTGAGAAGGGTGCTTAGGACAGTTCTTTTTCTACAGTTAGGGACCCAGTTTGCTCTGGGATTCTGGCTTGGTCTGAGACCAACGGTGCCATGGTCCTGTACCTGTGAGGACAGACACACGAGCACCAGAGCTACATTTTACAGCTTTCCTCTGGTCAGCTTGCCAGCGCGCTCCTTTTGAAATGCTAGTCATTGAACTATTAGCAACTTGAAACCAATTTAGTGGTTGGCAGCTAGCATTAAAAAGAGAGAGAGAATGGAATTTAAAATTTCAGAATTTTTCACAAAGAGTGCCGATAGATACTATTTCTTGAAACGTGTGTTTTGGGGTGTAGGTGTGTTTGCCAAGTTATTGTTTTGTATATAACATTCGGCATCTGGTCACTAGGTTGGAAGGGCTGGCTGCGTTACCATCACGCTGCACCTATTTGCTCTTCCATGGATGATCAGCTGCGTTCTGTTTACATATCATGCAAGCTTAAATGCGAAACAATCAGGCCTTCTCCACCTAGCCTTCAATTCTTCCTCAGGTGAAGTCATTGCAGTGTCCTTGGCCAAGAGGCAACAAGACGCTATTCTTCTCCCTCCAAGTGGACTTGTTGGGAGGCTCCCAATCCATTTTGCTGTGAAGTCTTCATTGTGCAAACATTTTCCCTTTTCATTTTAGGTTTTCCAACTTTTCTCACCATGTGTTTCCAAAATGCAATCGCAAATAGCACAACTTCCCCCAAATGTCACTAATCCTGCCCGATGAACATTTTACTGATTTTCTTAAAGAAGAAAGTCTAGAAACTGCATGAGCGTTGAAGTCCAGGACGACTGTTTCTAAATACACACTAGCCGTCAACACCACATCCTACCTCGTGTTATTTTGACATGTCCCAGGCCCGGTGTCTTAGTACCCAAAAGGAGTTCAGCAACATTCTCTGCTCCACCTGAGTCACCCAAGGTCCCTGTGTTCCTCTCCTGCATCACAGTGCTAGCTTCCTCAGGCACACCTGCTTCCACCCCAGGCCCCTCTGGTCTGGCTCCTCCCAGGGGACAGAGTGATCTTTTTACAACATTAATCAGATTTCAACAATCTCCTGTTCAGAACTTTCCAATGCTGGAACGAGTTTAGTGTCAGCTGTGTCTGCCGTGGGTCCTGATCCTGGCCTGGCTCACTCCATCCTCAGGATCCTTCATGTTCCTCAAACACGCCGAGCTCATTCTAACTCCAGGGTGCCTGCTCTTCCTTCCACCTTTTTCTCCCAGGTAGACATCCAGCTCACTCCCTCACACCATTTCTGTTCTTGTTAAAAAGTCACTTTCTTAAAATAGACCTCTTCCTTTACTGTCTAGGCGCAGCCTGTTTTATATTTATTCAGAGCATTATCACTACTAAGCTTTCGTCACATATTTGTTTACTGGTTTATCATCTGAGCTACTAGAATCCAAGTTTCACGAGGGCAGGAACTTTGGTTGTTATTAAAAACCATTTTAATAATAAGCACAAATAGAAGTGTACTGCTATGAGCAGGGGCCCCAAACCATTCTTGGCATATTGTAAGTGCTAAATAATGGTTGAATAAATAAATGAAAGATTTTTAATCCCCTAAGGTTAACATTTGGATTAAATAAAGTAATTTATAAAGTGTCTGCAGTACCACACAGCACACAGCTAACGCTCAGTGAACACAGCTGATCTCATGGTGGGTGGAGGTCTGCTCCCCTCCAGCTCCAGGCCCCCTCAGGCTGACCGGTTACTGGTAGAGATTCTCCTTGTGGCTCTGGGACTGAAGTTTCCTGTCACGTGTGGCAATTTGCTCCTTCAAGCTCCGAGACAGCACCAGTGATTGCTTACTGTCCCTTCCTTGGAGGTCCTCTTGGAGAGGTGTCCTGATGGGCTCACACTCATGCAGGGTGGTCTCCCTTGTGATTGACTGGAAGTTCACTGATTGGCATCCTTGTTATCCCCGCCCACTTCCCTCACTTTGCTGGAAGGGGACATTTTCACAAAGGTGACACACCTGCCTTGGTCATGTTCTGTTGGCTAACAGCCAGTCACAGGTCCTTGTCACTCTGAAGGGGAGGAACTGTGCATGTGTGGATCACTGGGATCCTCCTAGGCGTCTCCCTCCCACACCTGGCTTCACGCTTATTATCTGTAAAACCTTGCTGAATTCTCTGAGGTTCATCTTCTCTATATGTAGATTGGGATCAATTAGCTTTATGAATTGCTTTAAGCACTAACTGCCGTAAGCACTCAGGGTTGAAGTGCTGAGCTCAGTAGTTGTCTCATGGAATGCAAATGTTTCTTTGGACTGATCACCTGTTACAGGGTGTTAAATAAGATGATATGTTATTTTTTCATCTAGTGACAGATATGTGATAAAAACAACTTAGAGGAGGAAGGATTTATTTTGGCTTACGGGTTCAGAAGTTTCTGTCCAAGGTTGGATGACTGGGTGGTCAGGTGAGGCAGAGCATCATGACAGAGGGCAGGGTGGAGGAAAGGTGTCAGCTCATGGCAGCCAGGACGCAGAGAGAGAAAGTGGAGGGTCTGGGGACAAGGGTCCAGGGCACACCACCAGTGGCCTACTTCCTCCAGCTATGCATCCCCCTACAGTTTCACCCTCCCAATAATTCATTCAAATTCTTAATCCACCCAATGGATTAATCCACTGATGAGGTCGGAGCCCGTATGATTCAACTACTTCCAAAAGCCTCATCCGTGAACACTGCTGAATTGGGGACCAGGCTTTCCTGAAGTGCCCCCACGTGAACCCTTGGGGGAACTTTGTATCCAAATAATAATAGACAGACTAAATAAAATCTTATTAGCATAGTATTTGGTACAAAGGAACTATACAATAAATGTATAAAGACTGGAAGGGAAAGGAAGTTGACATTTAGTATATGATTCTATATTATATTTATTCTGTAACAGAATAAATGATTCCATTATAGAACACAGTACTTTTGAATGATGTCTACATCATGAAAGAGAGATTTATAATATGTTTCTGAGCCAGGTATTTAGTTTCCACTGAGTTTTTATAATTGCCACTGAATCAGAAAGGGAAAATCAGAACTCCAATGTGTTTGATCTTCTGATGTTTTTTAAATTGAAAAGAATTTTATTGATAACATGAAAAATTATCTGGAATAAAAGAAACAACAAAAACGTATTTTTATAGAAGATATGTTGTTCTATGCAATGATATTGCTAAATGTTTTCAATCCCTGAAGGTAAGTTGATATAGAATTTAGAAAGAAAATATTACCATAAATATTAACATATCAAGTTCTTAGTTACATTTAAAATGTTGTCAACTTCCAGAAAAAGAATGTGAAACAGATTACAGTAAAAAAATAGCAAAACATCAGGAAAAAAAAAAGAAAAGAAAGAAAAGACATAAAACCAGAAAACTAGAGGCCATTTATCTAGAGAAATAAACGTAACTCTGCTCCCAGAAAAAAATGATTACTGGAAGAGAATATAAAATTTGCCTCTGTATATTTTTTAGCAATTAGAGCAAAAAGAAAGAACAGTTGGGTCGTTAATGTTCTCATAAGATGAAATACTAATGCATCTTTAAACTCCTCTATGGAAGAGAATCCACGGTTTCTCCACGTTGGCATCTTCTGACCTGGGCTCTTTGGCCTTAAACACATGGTTTCTGAAGTGAATGAACTGTCACCAAACTCTTTCCCATGACAATTAGTAAAGTTATCATATCACTACTGATCTAAGGAACGCCAATCAATAAATTGGAAGAGATACTCCAGTATGGGTTTGAGAAGGTGCAAAATATGCTCTCTGTATGGCCATTTCTCATGCCTACGGTGTAGAATTAAGTCTCCATAGGGCCATTTTCTTAAGGAGCTAAGCATGGTCTTAGGAATCTTTACTCAAATATAGCATTTTAATCAAATATTCTATTTATCACAGGTTGGGCCCCTCCAATTAGAAAATCAAATCCTGAATGCTCCCCAATCTAAAGCTTTTTGTGAATCAACTCAGCACTACAGGTGGAAAATTCTACACCCGACCCCAGGTGACAGGTCACAGTCAAACCAGATGCCCTAAAAATATTGTCTAAAATGACCTTCAGGCTATACATATAAGGTGTATATGAAACATAAATAAGTTTTGTGCTTAGATTTGGGGCTCATCCTCAGGACATTTCATTATGTTTATGTAGATATTCCAAAATCAGAAAAACACCTGAAATCGAAAACACTTCTGGTTCCAAGTGTTTCCAGCAAGGGATATTAAACCTGTTCAGGACTAAGGAACTGAAGATTAAAATGTGTTTTATATCTTGTCCCCTGGATTCCAGGAATTCACTGGGCAGCTAATTTGGGATTGACATCTCTGACAAGCTCTGAAATGTCAACATTCTGGAGAGGTTTGACTAAAGAAAGAACATAGTTGGTATCTGTTATTTTATTAACCAAGCCTAACATATCTTTCACTCAGGCCAACAGGGCCATCCAGATTCTGCCAGGGTGTGCTCACAAGTAGATCCAAGATCGTCACAAAAAGATGAACCTCTTGGAATTCCTGAATTCTTGATTTTGATCTTAAGGTCTGTTTTATAGAAAATAAAAGAGAAGAGTTGGCCTAAATTTGTTAATATCTACTGTGGTCAGTTGGTCATTTCAGTAACTAAAGGTCCTCAGTATGATTAAAAAATGTGCCTTTGAATAATATCCCCCAATAATGATCTTATCAAATTAAGTTAGTAGGAGCAACATTTCCACATAGGCTTTATTTATTGAATGCTATATTATTAGTTTTTGCTCTTTGAAATTTGGAGAATATGGAACCAGTGTCAAGTATGCTTGTTTCTATCCCTTTACCAGCAATTAATCAACAGGTGTGACTCCTAGAGTAAGCCACTGGCTAATAATAAACTATTCTAGCAGCACTCTAAGACACGTGGGCAGTGGGTGGAAGAATTCTAGAGGGCTCCCTGGGATTCCTGGCCCTTGGTTTATACACAGCTTCACCCCAACTTTCAATGAAACACTAACTGGATCCTGGTGTGAGCTGCTCGTGTAGATGTAGTTAAGGTTTCAAATCAGCTGAGTTTAATATAGAGCATTATCAATGCACCCAAGCCAATCATGTGAGGCCTTTAAAAGCAGAGCGTTCTTCCTGCTGGTGGTGGAAGGGGACATGGGGTGTGGAGTGCTCAGTGGCCTATGGGCACCCTCAGCTAAGCAAGCTAAACCTCTAGGAGAGGAGGGTGGTCCCTGTCCAGAGGCTGAGAGGATATGGTGAGTCTCAGTCCTACAACCACAAGGAAGCACCTCTGCTAGAACCTGGGGAGCCTGTAGAAGACCCAGCACCAGATGAGACCTGGTTGGGACCTGGTTTTGAGCCTGGAGGCTGAGCAGACCCTGGGGCACTGTCCCTGGATCCACCAGCCCGAATGATGAGGTAATGCATTTGCAGTTTTAAGTTGGAAAGGTGACGGTAATTTGTTACACGACATACATTTTAATAGGAACAACTACAGAAAGCATTTCTTCTGACGTGGAATCAGGTTATTAGACACATTAAGAGAAAGGCTAGTATATTTCCTCCTTTTTTTTTTTTTTTTTGAGAATTTGAATGAAATAGAGGTAATTCCTTCTGAGTTTAGCTCTCCTCAAAGCACTTTAATTCCCTAGGAAGAGGGGCACAGAGAGAGAAAAGCATAGAACGTACAGAATATTCAGTAGCATCAAGTTGCTATGTGGGGTATTTGGAAGATGATGGTCATGAAATGTACTGGAACTTTTTGAAAAGTTCAATTTTAAGTCAAAAAACCCACAAAACTGGGTGGAACTTGTTACTGAGTGGTAACATATACCACTGGGCATTTGATGGTGTCACCTGATAGGCCTGCAGCTCCGTCAATGAGAGACCCAGACTGGGCATGGACCACGAGCCTTCATGAGGACACAAGAGGGAGGGATAGCAAGCAGAGTGGGCAGGGTGGGAGGCGTACAAAGGCCAGGGCTCTTAATCCTGAGTGGTGATATGGTGGTAGTAGCGCAGTGAGTGAGAGCATGGTAAGTCCCAAAGCAACAAATGGGAGCTGAAGGGGGTGGATTTAGTCTGGGGATGCTGGAGTCCTGAGCTAGAGTAGTGGGAACCCACAGAAACCCCAGGGAGGGTGCTGCAGACAGCTGTTGCTACCAGGGTGTGCTGTTCAGGCAGCTTCCCCCTCAAGGGAAGGAGGATGGCGGGAGAAGTAGAGATGGGAAAAGGCCCATCTGGAAGATGGGAAGCTAAGAGGAAAAACCGAAGAAGCCATAAACTTTCAGACAATTTGAGAACAGATAACACCTTGGAGGCCAAGGTGTGTTTTAAAGATGTCACATCGTCCTGGGGGGGCAGTGTGATGTCAAAGACTTTTGACTTTGGTTACTGGAGTGCTTGTGGTCCATTTCAAAACGGTTTCCATCAATTAATGAAAAGGTGCACAACAATAGAAAGTGTTGAATGCACATGAATTTTGTATTAACGTCAGGTTGAAGGAAAAGAGGGAAAAGATATTTACTAAGGGGGGGGTCATTTATTTTAATTCTAGCAACAGTGAAGTCTTGAATAAGACCAATTCATACACATGAAAATGTTCAAGTGGAGGTTTCTGGTAGGCTTCTTATTGGGCTGTCATGCAGCACATCCTCTTCCTACAGAAACATACTCATGAAGGAAAAGGTACATATATGCATCTCTGGAGCTAATAAACTAATTTAGTCTGATTTTTGAAAGATCAATTTTTTTTTCCTAGAGACTCATGATACTTTAGGATAAATTCACTAATCCTTGCTGTAAACTCTTGATGATTATCCTGAATTCAATGTAGAATAAGCTTAACATCAAGCTATTGGGTGACCTCTCATGAAATCAATAAGTGCTGGAACAGTTAAAATTGTAGATACTTTTGTTTTAAATCAAGGTTTTGGCCAGTGTAGCCTGTTGCAAAGAAACTTAAACACTTGACTAATCAGGGTAAACTCGATGGTCTACAGGACAGATGCTTGTATTCAAGGTCTTAATGTATTCACATGAATCAAATAAATTCCCATTTCCCCTAACACAATAGGAGGCTTTTTCTGATGCTGTATTTGAAGAAAGACTATTCACAGTGTTGATGAGTGAAGACTGCACTCATTGAGGAATTATCTAGAGGCAGCATGGGCAGCAGCTTTTTGCTAAATATAGCACAAAAACTGCATTCAGGAGACAAATCCTAGGCTCATAATACAGGACATGAAAAATGATCTGAAGGTTCAAGAGTCTGGGGAAAAGTTGGGTATTGTATGAAAGGTTAATTTAAGGCTGCAGTTGGGGGTTTAAAAATCTAAATTTTTTTTAATGCCAATAAAGACAATCTTGCAACTCAATATTGTTTTGAATTGACTCCTGAAGGTGGCTTCTTGGCAATCATGGGTAGAATTCTTCTCATAGCTTCTGAATTCTTCTATCCACTGTCTCATCCAGTGTCTCTCCTCCCCAGGCATAACCGGGAAGAGACACTGGGTGGAGGACGCCATGCAGAATCTGGTCTCTCCTGACCCCACACCCATGGGTATCATATGGTTGGAGTTCTCCAGTGGCTGCCTACTTCTGCATGCTGCGGATGCTGGTGACACAGGGCTCCTACCAACGTGTGAGTGCACACATTGGGAGAAGCTCTGTAGGACCCACCCCCACTCTCCTCAAGGCGCAGGAGAACTTTGCAGCTACATCACTGCTAACTTGTTCACTGGGAAGGTTTCAACTGTGAAATCTGGACTGGTCCAGTGGTCCCCAAGCTTAAGTATAAGGATTTAAAGTCTAAATTTTAGAAAGTCTTCATGTAAGAGTAGCATTTTTCACATAAGCTTTCTTTAGGGTAGGGATGGTATTGGGGATTTAACTCAGGTGCTTTAACACTGTGCTACATCCCAGCACTTATTTTATTTTGAGGCAGAGTCTCGCCAAGTTTCTTAGGGACTAGCTGAATTGCTGAGCCTGGCCTCGAACTTGATACTCCTGTCTCGGCTTCCTGTGTTGCAGAGATTACAGGTGTGGGCCATTGTGCCTGGATAACATTAGCCTATTGAGGAAATTCATGTCTGAACTCAAGGATCCCTTGTACAAGATAACTCATGATTCCTGCCTTTTACAACTTCAAAGGTCAGGAATTGTCAGTCTGGGTTCCATTTGTAAAAACGGACTTAGGTTGATTCAGTAACTTAAGCAAGGTGTTTTGTTTACTTGGGGGCAGAACTTGAATGAAAACCAAGTTCTCCTGACTGTCCCAGGAGTCGGATACTGCGAGAGTGATGTCACAGCCAGCAAGGTGTGTCTGTAACGCTGGGAATTTCCATGGCAAAGACAGCAGTGCACCTCTTTGGGATTGTGGGTGTGAAGAGGGAGTCGGGAGGGTTGTGCCACAAGATCTGGGGGATCCTGAGTGATTCCAAAGGCTGAAGGAAATGGAGGCCTTGGGTTGGGTGCCCTGCTCTTTGGATATCTTATTTTCTAATGTCTAGATAGAGCACTGAAGTTGGGTTAGAATTGTCTTTGTAAAGCGGTCTTCTGGCTCAGTATGTTTAGTTTAGTTCTGTGGCGGGAAGGGTCCTTATCTCAGCCTTTCAGAGCTCTGAGGCGCTGCTGTCCTGCTTCGTCGGGCATGCAGCGTTGTTTGGACGTGGTTGTTTATAGCCCATGGTCGTGTTTATGTTCAGTGGGAACGTCCTGGCCTCGCTGTAAGCTGCCAGCCTCGTTTGTCATTTCCTCTCACGTATGGGACAGAGTACGCTTACCCTGCACATTAATGTAGAGAGCAGCATTTGAACCAATAGAAGCAAGTTGTTAAAAGGAATGTTCCAGATCGGCAGCCCAGGATGGAGTGCATCGCCTCGCGGAGCTGTGGGCTGCCTGCTGTCGCAGTGATCTGCGAGTCAGTCTTCTGGTCGAAGGATGGTTAGATTAAAGCTGGTTTCCAGCTCGGATTGTTTAGGTTTGATCCTTAAATTTGCCATAATCGTGAAGACTCGGAGCTCGGTTGGCGGGGATGGTCGTGGCTCAGTCTTTGCAGACACCAGGTTTTACTCTGTCCAGCTACTTTGCCTTCAGAAGGGCTCATGCTGTAGCTCACATTCTGGTGTTAAAGTGCACATAATTTTGTCTGTTTTACGCTCTGTGTTTCAGGAAAATTTCTTTGTCCACACATCTCTGCTAGGATACACGGCACATTAGCAGGGTCCCTGGCACTAAAGGACCCATACACTTGTTAAGGACTTTTAAACGCAATTCCAACTCTTCCCTCCCCTGAGCAGCTGCAATAGCGTCTTTCCTTCTTTCCTCTCCGCCTGTGCAGCTGCTGTCAGTCCACCAGCATCCGAGAACAGCCTCTGAAACAGCCTCCACTCGGCTTGTTGGATCACGATGTAAGGTCTATAATCAGTGTCAAATACTGTGCACTACCTTGCCACTTGGGGTAACTTGTTGGGGGTGGGGTCCAAATGCCTGTGTGTCCTCCTCACTCTGCTCCTGCAGGTCAGGTGAAGTCCCCTGGCCGACAACCCCAAGTTGAAGGGAGCTGGCAGGGTTCCTGTTTATCCCTGGGTTGGTTACCTGCCGGCTCATGGAATTGTTCAAACACACCCACCCCTCTGCCCAGAGGAACTGAAGAACGTCTCGCTCTGGTGATACTACGCCTGCCTCCCTGCACTAGCTGTGCCTGTCCCCAGTGCCACCCTTGTCCCCAGTGTCACCCCTGTCCCTGTAGGGCCTGCAGGATCAGCCCTCTGGGAGGGGTGCGTCCTTGCTGAACCCGGACACAGTGCCAGGGGGTGTGCACTGGCATTGCTCCAGGGAGGAGCCCTTCCCCCTCACTGGGTGGGGGAGGTGGGCAAGGAAGGCCTCTCCGCTTCCCCTGAAGTGGGACTATTTTCCATTGTTTTTATTCAGTACTTAATATTTCCCGGCACTATTTGCCATATTGTGATTAAAATTAGTTCCTATGTCACGAAGGCCGCTCTTCACCACGTGGACAGACTTGAGACTTGGCTTTGCAGTTTCTCTAGGACGTATTGTCATCCTGCAGAGCTCCGGGAGCACGTTTTTGCCTCTTCTAAATTTAGATGAGTTGACGTCTGTTTTTGGTCATAAACATTTCCCTCTAACTGAAACGATCTTTACTGCATTTGAAGTAGGTGCTCCGAAGAGGAGGCTCCTGGACCAGCCCTGAGGCTGAGCCACGGGGAGTGAATGAGTCCTGTGTCTGGCCGGAGGTTGCTGCCCACCTGGTTGTCCCTCTATCCCAGCAGGCCTAAGGGCTGGCACCTTTTTAATGTCCCCCTTTATTTTGGTGCTGAACCCCTTGTGCCACTGACACCAAGAGTGTAACTGCTACATCCTGGCTGGAGATGGACCACAGGTTTGGGTTCTCTCCAAATTGTTTTGCTTTTAATGAAAACGATGTAAACATGTGCACAGCTAGAACTGCAGAATAGTCGATGAATAACCGAAGCGCACGCTAGAGAAGATTCGCAATCTAGTCTCCATTTTCTTACTCGATTCTCTAGATATTGTGTTACCACATCCTAGTTTCCACCCCCTTCATTTGAACTGGCTTACTTCTAACTGATATTTGGTCTACTTCTGTACATAGTAAAATGACTAATCTCCTTCCTTGCATTAAAAACAGTATCATGTAATTTTTACTGAATAATTGAACTTTGGCCCTCGCTTATTATCTGCGATTCTATTTCCAGCCACTTTGCTGAACTGGAAAACCTGTTGCTCAAAGTGGGAAAAAGGCTCAGTCCTTCCTAAAAAGATCTTGTGATCCTGTTTTTTAACCATTGTAACATTGTGATTACTAGTATCCTCATCCTTCAGTATAATAAATGAGCACACTAACTCGATTTCTACTTCACGGTTAGTTTCAAGGGCTATAGATTACTGCTAGCTTTTTTCCAATGACAAATGGCTGTTGGTTATAATGTACAAAAAAATTGCCTAAAAACCATGATATTTATCATAGTGAATGTTACAAATGTTAATTCAAGGTAAAACACAAAATCACTTCACTATTCAATGCTTGCCTACAGATTGTGCCATTTAAATTCTATTGAGTCCTTAATTGCACTTTGTTTCACATTTGATTGTTCAATTACACTGCGATTTGTTTCACACTGTACATGCGAGTGCATATCATGGCTTGCAACTGTCACTTTCTGTGACGGGCCATGTAGGTGTCAACATACCTCCACGGGGCACAGGTCCTGCATGGTTGCTTCTTGGTTCCCCTTGGACATGACTCCCTGCAAGGGTTCCCTAGTCTTCAGGCTCAAGGTGAGAGAGGTCTCTATAGATGATGAGGCTGGACCCTTGCAGGTAAGGATCAATGGAGGCGATGTAATGGAAGAGACCCTCTAAGAAGGGGAGGGGAGACATTGCCGGGACTGGAGGTAGATGGGGAGGAATTTAGAAAGGCTTGAGAAACAGCAGGGAGGGTGCCTACATGGGCTTGGGCAATGTAATCTCTGTAGGCTTTAAGATAGAGAGATCGTTGGAAAAAAGTTTGTAGAAATCCTGATGGATTTTTAGAGGTTGGGGGAAAATCGGAAGTGAAGGAACTTGGGCCTGTGGTGAGATGAGCCTGAAGAACAAGGCTGTATCTCAAACTCTAGCCAACTTGTTCTTAGTCTTTCCAGCAAATTTCCAGTTACTCTGAATTCTTCCCACTTCCCAATAGGCACATTTCCTTAGTATGCCGGATGATTTTAATGGAGTTATTGCTGCTTTTAAAATAGTTCGTGTGTTACTTCTTCAAGAATTTCTGAAAGTTACTGGAAGACATACATTTTTCCATCCTAAAGATACTGTCAGCGTTCCATTACTGTAATAAAACACCCAAGATGATCAACCTGAAAACAGGAAGGGTGGACTGGGGGTGTAGCTCAGTGAGGGCGCCCTCGTCAAGCATGTGAAAGGCCCTGGGTTTGAGCATTGGCACTGAAAATAATTTTATTCTCAGTTTTTGCAGTGCTGATGTGTGGGTGGGTGGTTCATCACTTTTGGCCTGGGGGTGACACTACCTTACGCAGGAGCACATGGTGGAGGAAGCCCTCACCACAGGACAAAGTGAAAAGAGGGGGCTAAAATCCAATATCCACTTCAAGGGCACGCCCTCGAGACCCGACTTCCTGGCTCTTGGAGTCTCTCTGTGCCCTGTGGCACCATGGGCTGGGAAGACACCTTCAGCACACAGGCCTCTGGGGCATTAAAATCAAAACTACAGCAAACTGGAGCAGACACCTAGGACGATGGAAGTAGGGGGTTTGAAGAAGGCATTGAAAATGGGAATATATAGTTTATGTATAAAAATAGATACCAGAAAAGTTGTGAACTCTATTTGGACTTTGAACTGTCTTAATAATGCTGTGATATACTTCCCTTTATAGTGAAGGAAGCGGATTTGGAGATTCTCAACCCCTAGGGTATAGGTGGCGAGACCAGGAAAGACCCCAAGCCAGGCCTATGGCTTCGTGGTCTCATCAGATGCTAACGGTGGTGTTGACCTCTAGCATTATGCTATCAGTATTTCCCAAAATATGTAAGGATTTTTTTTTGTTAATGTAAGTAGGTGACAATTACATTTTACTAGAATGATGGAAAAAAATCTAGCAAGATTGTGGGGAAAAAAAATGATAGGCAATTTTGTTTCATAGTTTAACTTGAGAAAAATCTCATCAGACATACCAAGTACGTAGCTATAGCTAGACTATACATAGCTAGACCACAAAAGACGTGAGGCCCTAGAAGTCAAACACGCTCTGAAATAAAACCATGTGGGAATCACATCTCGCTTCCTTGAAAGGCTGTAACTTATTGTACAACAATTTAAATGTCTGTGGAGAGGCTGACATTTGCTATGTCCATATGAGATTCAGAGCTTGACTTTCCAAGAACATGTTAAATTGAATGCAGTGTGAACTCTGATCACTAATAGCAATTATAAGGTACTATAATTTCCAAAAATAGTTCTTATTTATAGGCTTACACTTTTCAAATTGGAAGGTAAGCCAAGTTTTCTGTTTAAAAAAACTTAACATTGAATGCTTTACCCTGGAGCCCTCAATGTTTGGCTCTTCCAGTTGATTTCCAAAATAGTTTTGGAATAGTATAGAAGGGTAGCAGAAACAATATTGCTGAAAATACCTAACAAGCTTATCAATAACATTTGTGATTGGGAGATTTGTGTAATCATTACAGCATTTTCAAGTAAAAGTGCTAGAATTATAAATGCCTGTGAAGGTACAGACTCGACAGGGCCAGGGTTCTGTGTCTGATTCCACCCCAGGATTTATGTATGTCCTGGGTAAAGCATTTAATGTGTTCTGCATTAGTTTGCCTCTTGAAAAGATAAGAGCTGGACTCTACCTACCATGTAAGGCTATTCTAAAGTCCGAGTCATTTGACACCTAGATTTGAGTATGAATGGTAGTTATGTAAATTTATCATTGCTATTTTCAAGTTACTTGTTCTTGCCAAAAAAAAAAAAAAAAAAAATTCTTGTTTTACTTTCTCTGTGATTCTTCAGCCTCCTTCAGCTCCAAAAGAGGCAGTAAGAACCAGACAGCAGGCAATGCCGAGAAACCCCTCTGGGTATTCCAGGTTCTCTTCTGCCAGCAAAGCCAGGTATTAGTGTTACTGAAATTAGATACAGGTGTCTACCCCTCTTAAAGTTGCATACAAATGGAGAGAATGGAGCACAACAAATTAGCCTTTGGGAAACATTGATTAGTAATTAAGATTCACCTTCTGTGTGTCCAGGCAGACTTTTCTGGGCATCGGATGAGTTAGGACACATGCTCTAACACTGAGACCTACTGACAGCCTAGCAAGCTTAAACCTCTCCTAGAGTTCTATTTGGTTGACTTTTTTTTTTTTTAAAGGATTTTTTTTTTACTTTCACCTGTTTTTGTTGGTGCATTAAAATTGTAAAAAAATTGTGGGATGATTATGTTTGTACATGCACACAGTGTAAAATATAATGTGGCCAATATTGTTCCTAGTATTTCCCTTCTCTGTCCCCTCCTGCCTCACCCAGTCTCTCTCTCGTACTCTGACTACTCAATTTTCACGAGATCTCACCTCCACTTTTTTTCCCTAACACTCATACTGGAAAGCAGAGAACTCTTGACTAAGTTTGGTTTATTGTCTTTAACAATGGTCTCGAGTTCCATTTTCCTGAAAATGACCTAATAGAGATTTAGCCATAAAAAAGGAAATTACATAGACATACCACATTTTCTTCATTCACCCATCGACAGACATTGATACATTGATTCAAGTATGTTAAACAATACTTTATCACTTTGATTAAAAAAAAAATTGGTTGTGATGTGCAGTCTTAGCAGGCTGTTGCATACGATTGCTGATTTTTTAACCTTTCATCAGGAATGTTGGTCAGTAGCTTTCTTTCCCTGATGTGTCCTTATCTGGCTTTGATATGAGGGTGATAGTGACTTCATAGAATCAATTGGGAAATGTTCCATCCATTTCTATTTCATGGAATAATTCAAGGACTATTGACATTTGTTGTTCTCTAAAGATCTGGTAGAATTCAGCAAATCCATCTGGTACTGGGCTTTTCTTTGTTGGAAGTCTTTTTATTACTGCCTCAATCTCATTGCTAGTTACCAGGCTCCTTAGGTTTTCCATGTCCTCTTCATTCAATTCCGGCAGGTCATGAGTATCTAGAAACATGTATTCTGTTTTTTATTGGAATATAAGTTTTCAATATGGTCCCTAATGATATCTAAATTTCTGTGATCTGTGGTGACTTCTCCTTGTCTCTTAATTTGTTTTTTTTTTCTTTAGTATGGCTAAGAGCTTATAAATTTGATCTTTTCAAAGAATTAACTCTTCATTGATCCTTTGTATTATATTTTTGTCCCTCCCCCTTATTTTCTTCCTCTATTGGTTTTTAAATATTTTTTTGTTGTAGGTGGACATAATACCTTTTATTTTTATGTGGTGCTGAGGATCAAACCCAGTGCCTCACACATATAAGGCAGGTACTTTACCACTGAGCTACAACCCCAACCCCTTTCTCTACTGGGTTTGAAATTGGTTTTTCAAGAGCCTTGAGATGCACCATTATATTTTGATGTTTCTGATTTTGTGTTGGCATGCATAGCTATAAACTTTCCTCTTGAAATCATAGTGTACCCAGAGATTTTTGGTATATTGTATCACTAGTTTTTTTTTTTGATTCTAAGAATTTTTAAATTATTTCTATCACCAATTCATTATTCAAAGCTGTATTTGATGTTTATATAGTTTACTTAGGGTTTTTGGTATTTCATTCTGTTATGATCACATAAGATGCGAGGTATTTTATTGATATTTTTTTGTTAAGAGTTGCTTTGTGGCCTAAAATATCCTATTTTGGAGAATGTTCCATGAACTAACTGAGCCAAAAGTGTATTCAGCTGTTGGATGAAATAATCTATAGATGTCTGTTAATATTTCTTAGGTCCAAAGAGCCTTTACTAAGTTTCTATCTGGATGACTTACCTAGTGATAAGAGAAGTGTGTTAAAATCACTCAATATTGTACTGAGGTCTGAGTCTAATTCAAGCAGTATCTGTCTTATCTAATTAAGTGCACCAACTTTTGGGGAATAAATGTGGACTATCATGTGAAGATTATTTCCTTCAATATTAATCAGATTAAGCTGGGAAAAATTTACTTTTCATTTCTATAATTTCTTGCCTATTTCATATAATTGAAGCACTTAAACTTGCTATTTTAGGGATGTAAGAGAGTGGTTTTACATACATGACAGCATGCTTGGTCTGGATATTAATATAATTAGGGAATTTGTAGTTGGAAGAACTGATATCCCAAAGATTATAATAAAGGAACAGAAGGAAAAAATTGTTCCATCAGCTTGAATGACTTGCAACTCTTGACTAAATTTGGCTTGAAGTCGACTGTTGGGTATGAGAATAGCTACTCGTGCTTGTTTTCAGATATTCTATTTGCATGGTGTACTGATTTCCATTTTTTCACTTTTAGCCTATGACTATTTTGCCTATAAAATATGTTCCAATCAACATATTTGGGTCTTGTTTGTTAATATATTCTCCAAGGCTAAGTCATTGGTTTTACATGCAATGTTATTAGAGATTTATTCATTTCTACCATTTTGATTTCTAATGTTTAATTTGGTCTTACTCATTTGCTTAACTATTCCTCAAATGAGATTTATTCATTTTGTCAGCTCTGGGACTTTTGGTTTTCTTCTGTGAAAGAAAGTGTGAAAGTACTTCTACAGTGCTGATTTAGTAGTCATCAATTCTTTTAGCTTCTCCTTATCTTAGAATGTTTTTATTTCCCTTCAAGTCTGAAGAATAGCTTTACTGGACATAGCATTCTGGGTGGGAAGCTATTTTCTTTAAGAGTTTGTAACACATTCCAGACCCTCTTGGATTTTAGAGTCTGTGCTGAGAAATCTGAAGTGATTCTGATTGACTTGCCTTTACATGTGACCTGGTGCTTCTCTCTTGAAGTAAAAAAAATTCTATCATTGTTCTATATGTGGGGCATTTTAGTTATAATATATTGTGGACAGGTTCTTTTTTTTGCGGGGAGAGCAACAAGGATTGAACTTGGAGGCACTTGACCACTGATCCACATCCCTAGACCTATTTTGTATTTAGAGACAGGATCTCATGAGTTACTTAGCACTTTACTTTGGCTGAGGCTGACTTTGAACTTACAGTCCTCCTGCCCCAGCCTTGTGAGCCATTGGAATTACAGGTATGCACCTCCATACCAAGCTAGAGGTTCTTTTTGGATCTTTTCTATTGGGGTTCTGAATGCTTCCATTATCTGGATATCCATATCATTTTGAAGGTGGGGAAAATTTTGTTGGTTCCCCAAAGAGGTTATCCAAGTCATCAACTTGCATCTCACAACCCTCTTCAATTCCAATGATTCTTGAATTTGGCCTCAATCTTGTCCCAGAATTTTTGTGTATTCTGGCTGTAATTATTTAGTACTGTCTGAATGATAGTTTGGCCACTTTGTCTTCCAGATCTAAGATTCTGTCTTTAGCATAATCTAATCTGTTGGGCACTCTCAGCTGAACATTTTATTTCTTTCATTTCCAAGATTTGTTTTTCAGGATCTCTTCTTACTGAATTTCTCCTTCATAACCTGTACTGGCTTCCTTAATTAATTCAGTTTTTATATTGTCTTGGAATACATGGATCATTATTACAATTTCTTTATATTTCATCTACTTCAATGTGTTGGGTCTATTTCTGGTGAATTTTGAACTTTAGGAAGTATGTTAACTATTTCATATTTCTCATATTTCTGTTTTATGCATCTGTTAGGATGGATTTCCCATACACTCTCATGTGTGGACCTTTTTAAAGCACAGCCTTCTCTTGACAAAGTGTCTTAGAGCAGTCTAGCTGGAGAACCTTTGTAGGTGTTGTATCCATAGTCTTTGTGTTTTTGCTATAGGAGCGAATGTCCTTAAGTGGAATCTCAGGGTCCATCCCTATCCCATCTTAGGGAATATCCATTGTTTTGGAATTTTGTGAATTCTGAGTAATGAAGTATAGCTGAAGTTTGAGTCTTTGTGTATGGAGCAAGTTGTAATGTGTACTGGGTGGATTTAGTTACTCTCTACCCTTTGAACTTGTAGTGTTCTATAGGTTCACAGGTTCTCAGTACCTTACCGAAACAGGGAAAGCAAACAACTGTAACAACTAAAGCAAACAGTATACCAATTAAAATAAATACGTGGTGCTATTATGACATCTACAACACTATCTCAGAAACAGGAATGGTGGCATCAGTAATTGCCAACAGCTGAGACAAAAAGCCATGAACTAGATCTAGCATTGAGGTAAATGGCAGATGTCTAGTACGCCATCCACAGTACTAACTGCAACATGATTGATGGAGGCACAAATTGTAGAAACAAAATAGTTCTTAAAAGATGATAAAAACACTGTTCATTAATTTAAAAAAAAGTGAAAGTTTAGAAATGTGAACAGAATGCAGAAGAGGTGTAGCAGTTGATGGCTACAAAGGAAAAAAACACACAAACAGTAGAGAAAACAAAAGAATCTGGCCATGAGTGGAGGAGAAATGAACGAAACCAAAATAAATAACCCTAACCCTAAGAAGACAAGGAAAAGTACCTGCTCTAGAAAAATAAAATGAAAAAAGTAAATGCACGTACACAAACCAGTCAGCACAGCAAGAATCTCAACAGTAAAAATATTGAAATGATTACAATATTGAAAATATTAATGAAAAATGAAAGAATTGCCTCCGCTGAGGTGGTCTTCACCATCCAAGGATGGGTGGTCCCTGCCTATGCCTGTCCTTTGATCCTTCTTGGGCTAGTACAGAGTGAGCAAAAACTGTATTTGCAGGCATGGTAGCCAGACCCTCCACACTCTGCTGCCCAACCTCCCCAGGCTTGGTCCCTCACCTGCCTGTTCAGATTCCTGACTCTTCAGCTGGTCACTTGAGCTGCCAGACTCTAAAGGAAAGCAAGTTGGACTCCCCTTCAGTTTTGACTTGACTCCCCTGCATATAATCTTCTCTGCCTGTCTCGTGTTCTGCTCAGGGTGGGCACCTGCCAGAATAGCATGTCACTGTGAGCTAGGTCTCCAGGGTTCCTGCAGGAGGAAGCTGCACTATGACCTCAAGATGGTGCCCGCCTCAGCGCTCAGCTTGCTAATTGAGAGAAGGTACTGTGAAGACTCCAATTTGCTGTGCAGCCTCCAAATAAGCTACATCTAGGCTGCTTCTCTGATGGATGGGCTTTTCTGTGCCAAATTTGTCCACTGTTATCTTTTCCTGGTGAACCTGTCCCAAGGCTGCTGCTGCTGCATCCAGTTGGCTCCAATGCACATATTCTTTGCTCAATGCACCTAAATTTCCAAGTCTTGGAGAGGCTATCTGACGGAATTCTGGTAAATTCCCTCTTACATCATCCTTCCTGAGAAGCAGCTTGAATTCCAAGTTGTGGAGTAGCTGGAAATGCAGCCTTCCTCGAATCCAGCGTCTTGAATCCTCCCGATGTTCTCTTTTAAATGCACACCACCTTTTGGGGAGAGGTGTGAGGCTTGACATCACAATTCTGTTAGCTGAAAGTGTATTTCTTACTACTGTAATCCAGTTTCACCGAAGTATAATTATATTATATGAAATATAAACTGTATTTCTATACTTGAGTCCTCTTTGGAATTTTCTTTTGGGGGGTGGATGAATTACATTAGGTTGATCCTAGTACTCTGAAAAAGAAATTGTAAATGAGGAAACCAAAAACCACTGATCGATCTATCCAAAGCTCACCAGCTATGATACTGGTACCATTCAACTGAGCAGAGTCTGTACTTTCCATCTGGTTTTCCATATGACACTGGCCCATTGCAGATGAAGAATATGAAATGTTCAAGTGGGCAGTTTTTGGACAGTTAGAACAAATTAATGACATTTCTATTTGAAAGTAGTCCTGTACTGTCTTCCACTCTGTCAGTTGTATATTATTTCCCTTTATTTTACTTTTGGTGTCTGTTCTAATTATAGACATGTTTTTAGAGTAACTCTGCAACCAATTACTAAATGGACTAAATACCTTTTGTGGTATACCTTTGCCTGAAAGGTAACTTATAAGCGATGTTAAAGAGAAGATTAATTTAAAAGATAGAGAACATGATTTTCTTAACTATCCTCAGATGAGTTGGTCATCTCTAACTTGTACACCATTCTTCTACAATGCTCTCTGAATCACCCCAAGACTTACTTTCTGGGGCATTTTGTGTGTATTCTCTGAAGGTCCTTAATTCTCAATTTAGCCACAACCATCTTATTCTAGAACCACAACCGAGTGCAAACCTTGCTGCAATTACTCATTATTTTATTGTAAAATGCATTTATAAAATTGTGAATTAATCCTGTTTGGATTAGATATGAAAACTGCATCTAAAATGTGTTCCTACTGCTAGCATCTGAAGGGAACTTTCTCCAGTGTTCCAACATCACAGCATCTGGTAGTAACTTGTCATTCAGTGCTTTGTGCTTTATATTCACTGTGCATCTGATTGTTGCCACTTTGATGTTGAATTGTATTTTGGTGATGAGTTTTCTAATTATACTGAGAGAAATAGGATAAAACCAATATTAATATAGACCAGTGATTTGGATCTGGAGCTAATGAATTTGGTTGTTAATGAATTCTAAATTGGAACAAAGGATTTGAACATTCGATTCACAATCTGTCCTGATCGGGGATCTAAACAGTAAGATGCCCTGAACCTGAATTCTCTTGAAAGGTGATGAGTTGATAGAGAAGCATGGACTGACGGTTCAGGAACATTGGCAATGCAGAATTCACAGGATACTAGATTTTAGCTAATCTTACAAAGGGAAGGAAAATCAAAACTATACCTTAGCATTTTCAATTATGAAAAATATGGTAAAATCTTGAAAGTGTATTGTGGTTTGACAGTTTTTACCAAGCTGAATCAATTTGCTGTTTGCACTGATAATACAAAGAAAAGTCGACTTGGGATGGCCACAAGCTGTGACTTCAAGGTGTGTCAATTTGCACTGGAACAGAGGACTGGGTTTGCTCACTCAAGCCCAGATATAAATACGTATGTTGGGCCTCGGAGGAGGAAGCCCTGTGTTCTACTTTTCATTCTCGGGTCCTGAGAAGAGAACACATCTAGGCTTGCTTCCTACCAGAAGCAATAAGTTCAATAGGAATTGAGATGGAAGGAAGGAGGAAGAGGACTGGGAAATGGAGGAATGTTTCCTAAGGGAACCAGCATTTTACTAGTAGGGATAAAGAGGTTCATTGTTTTGTTCTTTTCATGCTTTCTTATGACACTAATTCAGCACAAATCATTTCTGTGCTCAGTTTTGTTTTATGTATAATTATTTTCATTGTTTAATTTTTAGTGGAAATTTTATGGCATTTAAATATCTAAAAATGGCTTTTCTCCTACTTTTGAGGGTAACTTCATAGAACTAGGAACAGCACTTGCTTTCCAGATGGGAGATTTTACCCATTTTCCATAACTGAGCATGCTGGGCATGGTTGGTTCAGACTTCAGGTTGCTCATCCCTCCTGCCCGCCTCGCTGGGATTCTGCCCAGGGTCCTTTGCGTCCGTTGTTACTGGCGAGGACTGGGATGCTGTTGCTCTCCTGGCACTTCCTCCTGCTTGTCACTTACAAGGTTTTCTCTTGTCATCCGGGCATTGTCTCCTGTTGAGTGATTAGCGTGGGTTTGTTTTTCTGTCCCGCACTGTTCCTTTTTATTATGTTTCCTTTCACAATTCCTCAGCCACTGTTTTTTCCTAATGCTGATCTCTTCCATTTCAACTTGGAGTCATCCTGCTTGTCCTCTAAATGCATCTCTTACAGGTTCTGGATTTTTTTCTTCATGGCAATACTATGGAATTATGTTTTGATCACTTGTCAAATGAGCTTGTGGTAACTAACCATGAGTCATGCCCACGTATGAACCCTTTCCTTTGAGTGTAGACTGAACCTGTGGTTTGCTTTTAATCAGTCAAATTTGGCAAGGTGGTGGGACCTTGTGCCCTTGATCAGTTACATTCCATACAAGACTATTATAAGATCGGAGCAGGAAGCTTCCAGTGGGCCCTGAAGGGAGCCGCCCTGCTCTTTGCTGCCTCCGGAGGGGCCCCCACAGCAGGGATCTGGGGGCAGCTTCTAGGACCCATGCCTCAGCCCTGCGGTTGCAAGATGACTTCTGCCCATGTGAGCACTTGAAGACAGCTCAAAATCCAGAGGCTGCCAAGCCAACACCTGCAGTCCTGAGGCCCAGCTGGGCTTGTCCACGCTCCAGGCCCACAGGAACCAATACTAGATGTGTCCTTAGATGCCAAACTTGTTTAATGGCCATGCCCAAGGGAAATGAACACAAATGGTATCGGTTTGAAGTTCCTTTGAAATCTCTATATATTTTCTTTGCCAAAATCTTATTTGTCTTGATTATATCTATCACGTTTTAAAAAATAAATTTGACCTTTTGTTTATTTTATCTCAAAAAGCCTAACAATACGTACTTCAAGATTTAGGGGAATCTCACGAATGTAGTTATATTCTAACTCAAGTCATCCGTTAACCTTCTTCCTTTTGAAGGATCATCGTCTTAGTATTAGACTTCAGGTGGTTTTTAAATTTTGATGAGCAGGCTTGTCACACATGGAGGTTGGTTTGGGGATTTGCTTCCTTCGATTGCTCAGTTGGTTGGGAGTCCGGCTTTGGTCTCCACCCTGCACTCTCTGGAGCCCCACATATGGAACCTAACATGTCAGCCTGGGGACCTCTGCCCTGGGAGCTTTGGGCTGCTGGACTTCATGCCACGTGTGCTGCAGCATGGCTTGTTTCCTGGGGGGAGCTTTGTTGGCACCCTCCACCTCCTCGGGGACAGCCCTTTGCTCTCGAAAACAAAGTGCAGCC
>JAJEJO010000715.1:175278-235253 GCA_020662805.1 Glaucomys volans | reverse complement strand
TCAGGAGAAGGGAGTTGTCCCTGGCGTCTGGTTGCAGGTAGTGAGGGGATCAGCCCTGCATCCCTGTGGCTCAGCTAGTCCCTGCACCCAAGGCAGCCTGACTCCTGGGGCTTCACCTTGCTCCTCCGGCCAGCGCAGCAGAGGTCCTGCTGGTTGGCCTGCACTGGCCACCTGACCTGCTTGCTTCGATCATGCTCAGGACGTGGTCTGAGTCCTCACACACTGGAGCTACTGTAGCGGGTACCACAGGGGGTGGCCTGTTTTCTCAGCTCTGAAGAGAAGACCAAGATGACGGGTGCGTTTCTTCCAGGCCTCTCCCCTTAGCATGTAGGTGGTCCTCTCGTGTCTTCACATGGCCTTCCCTTTGTGCCTGTGCCCTAATTGCCTGCCCTAAGGACACCTGTCCTGTTGGATTAGGGCCCACCCTACAGGCTTCATTCAAATTGCCTCTGTGTTGGGCTGGGAATATAGCTCAGTTGGTAGAGTGCCTGCCTTGCAAGCATTAAGGCCATGGGTTCAATCCCCAGCACCGCAAAAAAAACCAAAAAACAAAAAGCAAATCGCCTTTGTGAAGCCCATTTCCAGACAATGGCATTCTGTGGTACTGGAGGCCTTACCAGGAGTTTGGGTGGTTGTCATTCAGCTCATGATTAGTTCTTTCTCCTAAAATTGATCTAGCTTTGTTAGATATTGGGAACACGTTGTAGGGAGGAGGGGAGAGGGGACATTATCTTCAGCTGTGATGTGTCGCTATATACACTTCTGTGTGACAATGAAATTTATTTAGATGTCCCCTCATTTCTTTCCCCTTAATTTAAAATGCAATATGCTTATACTTCTGACTTCTCTGTTAATGGCACTGATTCTTAAACACGGTCTTCGAGGTGTTCACAACGGTGAAACTTGATCAAACAGGCATAAGATTTAACAATCGCACACTTGGGCCACAGGCTTTCTGCTCCTGGTTGGTACAATCCTTGGGATTTGGCAAAGAGTAGGGACTGCCACCTTCGTCCAGTCCTCTGTCCTCATTGGTCTAAAGCTGGGTGAAGCTAAAATTGAGAAGCATCTGTTCCAGTTGGCTGCTGCTTTTAGAAAACTTTGAGCTATGTTTTTGATAAAAACAAAAGTGAATGGCAAAATTATTAAAAATGCAAGCTCTGACTTGTTTTCCTACTGTTATTGCTGGATGAGTAGAGCAGATGATTTGTGCAAGACTTCCTCTGGAGAAAGCAGAAAGCATTTAGAAGGCCAGAGTTGGAAGTCCCTGGCCTTGCTGCCCCGTTGGCCTTGCAGGATAGGCTCTGCTCCACTCCCAGGGCTCCTCTGGCCTCTCTGGACATGGGCATGTTGCTAGGTCTGTGGCTTCCGCTGAAAAGAGCAGAAGGAAGCCGGGCTGTTGGGCTGCACCAGAGCCTGGGGTGGCTGAGAAGGGCCACGTGGATCTGCTGTTGTCCCGTGGTGAGCAGACTGCTGCTTACCAAATTCACCGACTTGAAAGCTTGCCTTCCCCTTACATGATAGGATTTTAACATCAGTGGTGTCTTCTTACTGACCAGGTGCAGGTGTGGCACTTGGGCATGTGAGACTACTTAGTCTTCCACCTTCCTGAGATTCCTTTTCCTTAATATCTAAAGAAAATGCCCAACTGTCCCCACCCTCGAGACTGGAGCCACAACACACTCCCTCCTGGACGGAAGGGCACATGGGTTTGGAGAGCAAAGCAACAACTCGGGGTTCAAGACTTCTCTGTGGCCTGGTCCAAACCCTTATGGCGTTACCAATGACTTTCTCTTGATCTATGGAAGACGAGGCCTTTCTACCATTGCCCACATGAACAACTGCCCAGACAGCCTTCTGTTAAAGGCTTTGAAGTGAATGATGAACAGCAGCGTAGCAGATGGCCGCGCCTCCCTCCTGGGGAGTTGCTGATGCGTCCTGGGCCCCAGCAGGCTCTGGCTCCCAATCAGGACACCAGGCCTTGCCCAGTTCTGCATCCTTCCTCACCCTCTGGCCCCGCATTGTGCTCCAAAGTTCTGGACAACTCCAAAGTTCGTGTTGGTTTTCCAGATACATAGTTACCAAAGCGGCACCTGTTTGGCAAAGTCCTTTCCTTTGTCTGCTGGTGACTAAGACCCAGGAATTCATCGGCTCTCTGTTGGAGATGGTCATTGCCAGTCTTCGAAAGTGAGTGCAGTTACTTATTTAAAAACTAAACTGTTTCCCACACCCATGACTTCCCCGTATCCAACTGCCTCTCCTACTTCCTGACTGACCCGTTATCTCAAATTTACATTAGCGTTAAGAACACCTAAATTGAACTCAAAGACCTTTAACCTCTGTTTGTCCTGGGTGTTGGATTTTGTTGATCAGCGTCGCCCAGTTTCCTTGATTAATCTGATTATCTCTGAAATTCTTCATGTTCAATCCCGACATTTGCTCACTGTGCTCTAACCATTCTACATGGTGGAGTTTTCTGGAATCTGGCAAGCTTCTTCCAAGTCCCAACTTCATGTAAGTTAGTACCGATGCTGTGTCCTAACTCCATCTGGCCATTATTTCCTCCCTTGATTGTTCCCCTCAGGGGGCAGCATTTAGGGCAGCCCTGTGGTTCCCTCTCCTGGGGTCACATGTGCATGATCCCAGTCAGCCGAGGGAGGGTGGGAGGGCAATTGCTTCACACCAGTGCTGTGACATTTCACTCCTGTGATGGTTACATCGAGACTGTTCTCAGACTCTCCACTGCTGGCTCGGGAAAAGCAAGCTACAGACATGCATCCTACAGACACAGAAAACAAATTTTGCTAAAGGAAGTGAAGTCTGTAAGGTCATGATCCCCAGCTAGGCATCTGAGGACAGTCCTAGCATGCACCTTGACTAAAGACGAGACCATAAGCAGAGGACCCAGATAGGCCAGACCTGGACTTCTGAGTCACTGAACAGTGAAATAAATACTATTTAAAAATTTCATCCTGATAATTCTTATAGCAACATTTAACACACTTTCCTGACACAAAATGCAGGAAATATTTCTAATCAAAATATTTCTAATTTTTCTATTTCTAATATTTCTATTAAAATATTTTTATTTCTTCCCTTGTAGAGGAAGAAAACTAGAGATATTCATGACTGTTCTGCTTTGGGTATCTCCTCCCAAGTTCACATGTTGGGATCCCAGTCTCCAAGATGGTGGTATTGAGATGTGGGGCTTCATAGGCCCTGGGGAGGTGCCCTTGGGAGTGGAGCCATGCTGGTATCATTGCAATAGGTTGGCCATAGCAAGATTTGGTTCTGTGTGAAAGGACGGACTTGACCCTTTCTCTCACTGGTGTGACACCTCTGTCATGCATCACATCCATGCAGCAGGAAGGCCTTTCCAGCTGCCCACACCATGACTGTGAGCTCAAGAGTCACTGATAATTATACACCACCCAGTCCGTGTTCAATAGCACAGAACAGACTTGGACGATGTACTGTTTCTCCCAGGGTGAAACCAAAACTCCTAACAAGACCCTTCACACCACGACCCTTCCTGGATTTCCATGAGCGTTGAGTTTATTTTAGCTTCTGGAATGAGCCATCCCCCTCCTCTCCAGCCCCACTGATGGATTTTCTCTTCCCCCAAATCTTTAAGGTTTTAGTTGAGATCTGATGATTCCTGGCATCCTTTACCTAACCCAGCTTATTGGTTTAGTTACCCTTTACCAAAGTTCTTCCCACCATTTCTTACAATTGCTTGTCTAGGCCTAGTGTAGCTGGTGAACTGGAGGTGGAGAGAGATCATGTCTGAGCTGTGCATTACTATATCCTGTGTCGGTCTCAAAGTCGGAGGTCACTAATCTCCATCCGGAACAAACGAATGGCTTATGATAAAATATCGGCCAAATTGGACATATACCAGTAGTGGTTCCTAAGACCCATAGGGCACTGTCTTGCTGGTTAGTGACAGAATTTTGTTACACACCCCAAGGCCACTCTGAAGGCTCAGACCTGTTCCTTGTTCTTTTCTTTCCTGGCAGTCTTAGATTATATTTTTCCCCCTCTGCTCCCTCTGTTTGTAATTTTATCACCAAAAGGGTATCCATTTCTCCCCCAAAGGTGCCCATGGTCCTCTTTTAACAAGACCATTTTCAATAGCAACAAATATTTGGAAGTTATAAATTGAGTAATCTTTTTTACTTTTTAAATATTTAGTTGTAGATGGACACAATACCTTTTATGTGGTGCTGAGGATCAAACCCAGTGCCTCACATGTGCCAGGTATGTGCTCTACCACTGAGCCACAATCTAGCCTGAATTATAAGTGATCTTAACCATGGTTCACGTGGTTCTGGTGTATGATTGAAATTCACTGACTCTTGTGAAATAGTGGAAGTCTCTTTGGCACCTCTAACTTTCAAATCTAGAAACAGGGACAATACTCAATAAAATGTAAGTATTTTTAAATTCTGACTTCAACCATAAGGTGTACTGATTTCCATTTTTCCCTTCCAACATGAAACCAAAATGGAGCAGTATCTTTCCATATACATCTCTGAAGATTTCTTTTAATCAAGATCTTTATGCAGAATGGAACTATTAATTCCTTCCAAATCCCCCCCAAATTACTGCTAAAATCTATTAATAGCTTATCTACTAGAGGTATACTTGGAATACTTTGCATAAACAGACTTTGGTTATAATCTGTAATATTGTAATGGTGGGATACTAAAGAATTCTAACAAACCAGCATAATTGGAATTAGATAAAATACCGTCAATCTTACGACTTTTCCTTTGGCTAGACATTAAACTACTAAATTTTAAATTGACACTAGAAAGTAATACCTTAAAACCCAAGAAAATAACATTGTCATTTGTGCACAATGAACTGTTCTAGGTAACTCGATGCAATGGTTTTGCACATTGTGACAGGGAAGATGATAAATCGGAGGTGAATGATCACCTTGGTACCTACTCTTCCCTTCCCTAACATGTTTTCTTTCTAATACTTGAAAAGTAAAAAAAGTTGTAATCTGGTAAATCTTCTAAAGTATCAGATTTCAAGCTGTAAGATAAGTAAAAAATTGTTAGATGGCACTCTCATTAATGCCTTTTTGGAATATTCTTGACCCTTGGCATCTGATGGCCCAGCCTTGAGAAAGTGTGTTTCCTCCTCTGCTACTTTAGTGGTTAGCTATAGAGAAGCTGCTTCAGTTGGCCTTAATGAAGGGCCACGTATGTATGGCTGGATTTGCTTCATGTGCATAAGTCTTGAGCAGACCGGGAGGATGACATTTTTCAATAGCAAGGGATCAATGTGAGCACCTCTATTCTTGGAAAATAAATCATCTGAGTCAGACTACCTCAACCACATGCTGAATTAAAAATACTGTCTTAGTAATAGATGCTAAATAGCTTATTGACCTACTTTCAACATTACCATTTTCCTTCAGAGGATTCAAACACCCTCAATTGTGGTTCATAGAAAATTGCTCAATTGATCCCTACTGTAGTAATCTGTGTGCAAAGTCCTTGCAAGTCCATGACCTAGCAGCAAAAAAAACCCTACTAGATATAAAATCTACTTTGAGATGCTTTATTTTTAGTTGTCAATGGATCTTTTGTTTATATGGGTTGCTAAGGATCGAGCTCAGGGCCTCACACAAGCCAAGCAAGTGTTCTACCACTGAGCCACAACTCCAGCCCACAGAGGTGGCTTTATTTTTAAAGTTCAACTTGGAGCAATTTCTGCATAGAAAACATGCTGTGTGGCGGACACTGCTACATACTGCAGGTTAGACTTCAGGTAAGGTGAACACTGGCCTTTGTGATCTAGAGGCAGTTAAGTGACTGTTCCCAGTCATGTGCCTTGAGTAATTCACACCATGCGCAGGGAAGGGCTGCGGCCAGCTGTGGAGAGTTAGGCAGCTGCACTGGATGTCATGGTAACGGAGCATTTGGCATAGGGGAGAGCTTACCTTGATGCGTGTGATGGAAGTACAGTGGCGATTCTAGGTGGAGAGAAGAGCCTAGCGGAAACAATGGTGGGCAGGGCCGCAGAACCCGCCTGCTCTCTGACAGCATTGAAATGGCCAATTTGCATGCACTGAACAGGGCCATACCCCAGTGCATGAATAGAAAAGCCTGCCCCACAGGCTGATCGGGGATTCCTGAGGTTTAATCAAAAGACGTCCAGGCTTTGTTAAGATAATCCTTAGTGTTTTCTGTAAAGTGTGTTCTTGAGGCATGACTGTAGAAATGCTGCATTGAGTACCATATGGACTGGGCACTTGGGAATTTGGAATTCAAACCTGGACTCTGAAGTCGAAATCTCATCTGTCAGAGTCTGACACCAAAGACCTAGAACCTCTACTTGCTCTGACCATGGTCCAGGTGTGCCCACTGAGCCGCCAGTGGGAGATGGATGAACTTTTTAGAGGTCTCAGGGACCTTTCCAGTCCCATGACCTCCTGAGGTAAAGAAGGCTGCCTTACCTGAGTTCTGGACTGCTTCCTTCATTAAGCAGGGTAGCAAACACCAGGATGAGGCAGGGTCTTGGCTTTACTTACTGGACTAGAAAAGGATCCATCGGTCAAAGCACAAATCACTGTAAACATGGTTTCCCGCCTCTTCCACATCGAGAGGTCCTGTTTTCTCTCAGAAAAAGAACGATATTGGAGCATCACATAAACTGGCTTATTTGATCTAAAGGGATACTCAACTACACAATGATCCATCCAGTACGAATGTCACTGTGGGTCTGCTGTGTGCTTAAAGCCACTTCATGTGGAACAGCTTTTATTACATGGAGTATCTTATGTGCTCGGGAGGCATTCATAGCACAAAGCTGCTGTTCGATTTAAGCTAATAAATTGGAGACGGGTGTGCAGACATCATCCCTACCCCTAGCTGAGACGTGTCTGATTTTAGAAGGAAAAAATTTAGAATTCTACCTTTCAACTAAGATTTTGTATCCATTCTGCCTTCTCACCAGCATCTCTGGTGAATTGTTCCATGATCAGCATTAGCTCGTTATGAGATACATAGGCACGAAAGCAAGGTTTATTTAAGTGCTAACCCAGCAACTTTGACAGTATCCTTGTTCCATCTTGACTTCCCCCCAAAACATCCATTTTGGGTTTAGGATTTGTTTCTGGGATGCAGAAATAACTCAATTTGGCATAACAAAAATCATTAAGCTGCATCCATATCACCTAGTGAATAACTTACGGAGTGGAAATGAAATTTGCCTTCAGGATCGAGGAGTTCTTGCTTGTGGTAACAGATCTAGTTAGCAGGAGAAATATTTTAGTGATGTAGAAATGTTTGCTAAATAGCACTTTAACATTTGATAAGTTTTTTTTTCTCTATGAAATCAATACAATGCAGAAGATTTTTAATCAAGAAAGGGATTCTTTTGGAAAAACTATGTGTTGTGAACCATGATTCTGCGACTGGTGGTTCTTTGTAAAGATTGAGGCTTCATCTTGTTTTCCATAAGTAGATCAAACTCTGCTGCTGCCATCTCCTTTGTGGTTGTTACAAAGAATAAAACAACTTGTCCCCTCTGGCTCATTACTACCACTTGGATCTATCGTTTGTGGGATCACCATAATGGAGAGTCTCATTCTCGGCATATCCAGGATAAATGGTTACTTTAGTAATCTGTTAGCTAACACTCAACCTTGATTTTCCCAACACTGCTGTCCCCTGGACCAAATCCAAGACGCATTTGTTCTGTGGTTGGATTCGGTGCTCAGCACAAAGCAGCCACGGGGTAGATGCCTGCTTTGAATATTCAGAGTACTAGGTGCACACGTGCTTAGCTCATTTCGTACTTGTGAACTCCTGGCTCAGGATGCAATGGGCAGTTATCTTGCTAATGAGATGTGTTACTGCACCGTCATCAGTAACTCGGAAAGAAGCCTTTCAGACGGAAGTTCAAGCTGTTACACAAATGAGGTGTGTTAATGTTTTCTGCTACTTATGTTGCTGAAATTCAAAGGATCACTTACAGATTTCCTTCCACTTTGAGACAGTATCGGGAGGATTCTGAACAAATGGGTTTAGTGAAGTAATAAATAGGATAAGCGTTTGATCTTGGTACTGAAATCTCCATTGAATTATCAGTGACTTAATATGTGTGATGACCTGTTTCTCGGTGACAAATTAGAAGGTATACCGCCTGCAATTTTCATTATAAACATGGTATTTGCTTGTGAAAACCAACTTTGAATCTGGCACAACTTAGGGTAAATTTTCTATTAAATTATGTAAGAATTTTTAAATTGACTTTTACATGAGAATTGTTATAGGTTGTGACATTTCAAATAGTATGTGATGATGATGAGACTTGATAGAAATTTAAATAGACTATGTTCTATAAAGTCATTTCAAAAGATAATTTCTTAGAAAATATGGAAAGATAATCATTTAAAGGGCATGATACTTTAATATTTCATTTTAACATTCATGAAACCATTAATTACACAAGAGAGTAGAATGTATTTTGACATACATACATAGAGTGTAACTTACCATTCTTGTGGTTGTACATAAGTTAAACTGGTTGTGTATTCATACATGAACATAGGAAAGTTCTTTCCAATTCTGTCTTCCCATTCCCATCCTTCCTCCCTTCTTCCCACTCCTCCCTGTCCAGTTTGGTGAAACTCCACTCCCCTCCTCCCATGCCTATTGAATCAGCATCCAAGTATCAGAACATTCTACCTTTGCAGTTTTGGGATTGGTTTATTTCAGCAAGCATGATAGTCTCCAGTTCCATTCATTTACTGGTAAATGCCATAATTTCATTCTTTATGGTTGAGTAATATTCCATGATGTTTATGTACTACCTTTTCTTTGTCCATTCATCCATTGGAGGGCACCTGGGTTGGATCCATAGCTTAGCTATTGTGAATTGAGCTGCTATAAACACTGATGTGGCCATGTCACCATACTATGCTGATTTTAAGTCCTTCAGGTATGAACAGAGGAGTGAGATAACTGGGTCAAATGGTGGCATAAACCTTTCTTGAATCTGGCTTGAGTCATAGAAGGCAGGGGACAACAGATTGCTTTTGTGGAATTAGGGTCTTGAAGCTGCAGGTATCTCTTTTCCATTGGATTCAACATGGGCAGGGTATTGTAGGTGCTGAACAGAGGAAGTTGCTGTGGTCCCCCCAATGCCGAGGGGACACCGTGACACTCAGATGTGCTGACCCCTGTCAGTGGGCATGCCACATGCTTAAGGGAGTCACAGAAAATACCATAAATAAGAAAAAATGAAGTTTCTGGGAAAAGTAGAAAAGACTTCTTGGGAGGTGGAATTTGGGATATTCTGGTAGAGAGGCAATTAAGGGTAGGAAACTGAGGACAATAGTAAACTGTTGTGACTGGGGGGAAAAAGCGAGTCTATTCCTTGGGACAAATGGTGATGAAAATAAGGCAGAATCTTCACAAACCCAGCTTCCGTGGAGCTAAAGCAGTGCGAGTTATTTTCCTAATAAAAACTTTGCCTGAGCTTGAGGACAGGAGGAGGGGGGAGGGCACCGCTGAAGACGCAGGACCTTTCAATAATCGCCTCCCTTTTCTGCTTAGTGAGCGCCAACTGGAGTGGGCGTTACCTACCGGGCACAGTGGCGGACGAGGTCCAGTGCCTTAGCCTAACTGGTACAGTTTGAGCCTTTAGATAAAAGTGCAATGGAGCAAGTGTCCTGTGTGCCACCGACTGCGTGGGAGAGCGGGTCCTACCAGGCCCCTGCGGGCAGGCGCTGCGCATGCGCGCTCCTGGGGCCGGACTCCTCTCGCTCTCAGAAATCGTGCCTCCTGATTAAGCATTCCGAAATCCAAAATATTAGTTATTTGACCTTTCCCAATTTTCTATTTTAACAATTGATGAGTTATCCCTAACTTCAGTATTACAACTAAAGAATTAATAAATGGTATCCATTCATGCCACTCGGAGCAAATGTGATTGATGGTTACTCGACTTGCCCTCAACTTTAGCCTTTCCCAATTCATTATCTTAATTCCACTATTAAGACTTGATCTTTAAGATCAAGGCATGCTTACCCCATGTAACAAGTATAAAATGATGAGCAATATATTTATCTTGAATATTTTAAAATACGGTCTGTTTCATCAGATTACAATTCGTATAGACATGAATGTACGTATGCAGGCACATATTTTTTAATAGGCTCCAAAACATATTTTTGTAGGAAACAGTCCAGAAAGGTGTAATTGAAAATGGATAAATGTCATATGTCATGCTGTTATCCAAAGATAATCAACGTGGCTGTATTTAACAGGAAATGCAGTTGGAAATTTCGGTATCAAAAATGGTAGCTGACAGCCCAAGACCAAAGTTGTTCATCAGCATTTTCTGTCTGAAGCATAAGAAGCAGATTTTGGGGAATGTGGGTTATTAGTATATGGAGTATTTTCCTGAAAGAATTTGACCAGTGTGCCAGCCAATGATCAGAATTTCTTTTGGCATGGATCCACCTAAATTCAACATGGATGGATGGTGTCGTTTTTCTCCTGGCTGGCCTGTGGGTTCTTCTAAGAGTGGCTTCCATCTAGTGAGAAATGTTGGTGACTAAAAATTGCTGCCTTTCCTTTCCCCACTGTGACCTTTGGCTCTTGGCTGCTGACCTCTTTTGTAGAGTCACATGAAGTGCATGTACAGAAGTTAAAGTTGCACGCTATGTACCAGGTACTAGTCAAGAGCCAAGTAAGGTTTTCCCTAAGGTAATGTCATTCTCCTTTAATTTTACTGTCCATTGGGTGTGGGGAATGAGCAGCGGTGTAAGCCATGGGTTGTCTTATGATGCAGATGTTAACTACCAATTAGATCAGCAAAGTGATAATGGTAGCCATTACAGTACTGACCAACATTTAGAATGCTCTGCTAAAGTAAGCTTGGTAAGCTTTACTGGACTGCGTTCTGCTCCTTGTGAACATCATATCCTGTGCACTATAGTTTAAAAAAAAGTCAGGGACTCGCTATTCACTAGTACCTCTAAAAAGATGGACTCCCCCAGGACCCCAGACCCTATGCTGAGCAGTCTGGTTTCAGGGCTCACTACTCTTTTCTAATTTTAGGTTGAGCTATTTTTAGTTGTAACTGGAATGTGGAAACATCCTGAGTCAGACCACATCATGGTGCTTTTGAACGTGTTACCTTTGTAGAGGCAGAAATACTATCTGACTTGTTGGTGTTTTGTACTTGAGTCTCGTTTTCCGCCATATGGATAGGAATAACAAGTTCTCCCTCATTTGAAGTTGGTGAGATGGAATGTTCCTGTGCCACTGAGTAACTGCCCCCTGGAGACCTGATCCTGTGTGGGTTACGGCTCTCTAATTGGGAAAACCTGGTCCTTTGCTCCAACAGCCCAGAGGTCCACCTGGGCGGCCTTCCCACTGGGGCCATGGTTTTATCCATGGATCAAGTCCAGGGACTTGCTGGACAGTGGGATGACCCCCTTTTCTCATTCTGGCCACCCTACCCCTTTCTGCATCCAGTTTTGTATCAACATAAGATTTGAAATGTATTCCCCTTCTCAAAGTGATTGAATAAATCCATCGTTGCTAGGTTTGTACAGATTTTCACTGGATCATCTCAAATCATTGAGTTTTTTCCTAACAGCACAATTTAGGAAAGTAATGCAAAAACAAAACAAAACAAAAAAACAAAAAAAATCTCAAACTTGAACTCCTCCTCAAACTCTAGAAATAAAATAGATACAGTCACACATCAAGGAAATCTACTTCATCATGTAATTTTTGAGTAGGATTGATATAGCTTTCTAAAGCTGATAACTGCTTTTTAAAATAGAAGTTTGTTCAATTTGGAGAAATGAAACTCTCAAGTTCAAACACCTGTAAAGTCTACCAGCAGTGAGTGCACAGACCAGATATTTCTCTAGACAGATTTCTGCCTAGAAATGGCATATCTAAGGGTGGGAAAGCAGTGGTGAAGAGTACAACTCTGAACTCTGAGCCGATGCTCACGGGAGTGGAGCAGGACCACAGGTGATCTCCTCTCGGCGTTCACGAGACCGATTCCCACCGTGGTCCTCGTGTGCCCAGCTGGCTGAGCATGTGCGTGCTCGCACGTGTGCTCACACTCCAGCTGGCTGCAGATGCTGATGGCACCGTCAATAGAAGCCCAAAGGTAGGACAGATAATTTCAGCCTTTCCATTAGTACATTTTTGACATATCCCCAGCTGTTTCTAAGGTAACCGATTTATGAAACTTCACACCCCTTAGGTCTGTGATTTTGCAAAACTCCACATAAAATTTCACAAGGTTTAAAAGGCATGAAGTAGTAGCAAGTTAAGTGCGTTTATGGTCCATTTGAGGCCATCTTCGTTTTGGACACCTTATGTTTCAAAATTATTATAAATTCTTCTCACCAAAACTTTCCTACTTAATTACTTCTGGATATTTTTTATGAAGTTCACCCATAAAATAAAAATAACACCCATAAAGAATTTCAGGAGAGCCTATCATAGAGCAAATCTGAATGAGGATTTTCAAAGTTTATTTGCAAGTGTGATGGGAATGTGACCTAAGGCCCTAAGGTGGCCCTAAGGTGGGGCGGACTGTCCTGCTATAAAGTCTGTGAGTTTCATTACCTTTTGAATGGAAAAATAAAATGGCAGGAAAATCTTAAAACCATTGATTTCCAACCTGGAAATTGGATGGTAGACTACCAAGGTAGTCGATTAAAAAGTAAATAATTCAAACTTTTTTTCTATAGGATGGAGATATAGCTAATATGGGGCATTGATCATCTCAATATCCTATTATTGTTTTACTTCGAGTAATTTTTCTTTAAATGATTTCAATTGGTGTTTTGTCTGTACTTCACCACTGAGGTCTCAAAGTCCTATGGGCAATTAACACCTGTATGTAAGCAGCCCTAACTGCAAATTAGGGGAGCCCGGATTGAGACTCAGGTCTTTGTACCTAAGACTCTTGTTCTTCAAAGAGAGCCAGGTAGTCCCTTGAAATGTGAATTGCTCAAAAATTATTATTAAACCCTGGAATCTAAGCATATTAACCTCTTAGAGCATTGACCTAAGCCAGGTGCTGTGGCCCATGCCTGTAATCCCGGTGGCTTGGAGGCTAAGGACGAGGATTTTAAGTTCAAAGCCATCCTTGGCAACTTAACGAGACTGTAAGCAACCTATTGAGACCCTCTCTTAAAATAAAAATGGCTGGGGCTGTAGTTCAGTGCATAAGCACCCCTGGGTTCAATCCCTAGTGCCAAAAAAAAGTTGACCTAAAAAGGCAAATAAAAATAATAAAAAGATAAAACCTTTGAATAGGTTTGAAAGGCTTGCTATCTTTATAACATAAAATATTCTGATTCTTCCTTTATATAAGAATTGTAAAGTTCTCCTGATCTGGTTTTTTAAGCAAGTTCTTCTAAGAACAGTGGTGAGAACATGAAGCTGTCAGGTAAGAAATCAATCCTAGAATGACTTTGAATGTGTGGTGGTAACGAGTCACCCTAGCTGGGGGAGAAGGAGCACCAACAACTACCATCCTCTTTTGAAATTTTAACCAGTTATTTACCCCAAGTCAGGTTTCTGGTTGGTGTGAGCATGTAGGCTCATATTAACTTGCGTTTCTCTTAAATTTAGTTTCCTTTCAAGGATGATAATTTTAGGAGTGATGTATCATTGACATCATTTTACACACAACATCTGGGAAAATTTATCAGTCTGTTTATTGAAAATGACATACCATATGTACAAAAAGAGCCACTTTGAAATATCCTGGTGATTTAGCATTCACTTGGTAGGACTTGATTACCGCTCGCATCACACACACAATTCACACTTCTATTTCTGTCAGTTTTAATCAACAGTGGATTCTTGCAACTGAGATTGTCATTTAAACCTAAAGAAATTCACATTCAATGATTCCTTCTGTTCCTACATGAATTGCAGTAACATTTTAGATGTTCCGTGAAGTATGTTTTGACATTTTTGAGTTGTTTGCTAAAATTAGGCATATTTTCTGGTTTCAAATGATGCTAAGTTCATGTTGTCTCTTACATTTGAAATTTTTATTAATATCCATGCAATTTTCCCTCCAATGCATTACTTTCCTATTTTTGCATTGTTAAAACTTAACCTTTTCAGGAAATCTCTACCCAACTTCATTGATCCCTCGTTTTCTCTTCTGATTTGTTTTGCTGATACTCTCAAAAAAATTATTTAAAAAAATTTTAAGATCTACAGAACAGAAGAACTCTGGAATAACTCCATCTAATGAGAATGGCTAATGAACTTGAGGGTCAGGCCGGATACGGGGTGGGAGGCTCTTGTGGGCTAAGACATGAATTGTCCGTCTGGAGGTCAATGGGATTGTCTTCTACACAGAACTTGTGTTTAGACTCCTGAAAATGCTGTCCATCTAGGAGTCTTCACCAGAGGAAGACACCAGGGTGGACTGGAAGTCAAGGCAAATGGTGGTAGAGAGGAAGAGGTAATTTTGGAGCAAGCCATTCTGAACAGTGAGACACAAAGATGGACCTCCAAGAAGTCTCTTAGCAAATGCTGTGAGTTGTTGATGACAGTTTGTCACATTCCATCCTTGAGGGCTCAGTCACAAGGCCACTTCAAAGAACACAGAAAACATTTAGCTAGTCATGGCAATTATGGGGGAAAGGTGGTGACAGATGTTGGAAACAACTAGCAATCTGTCCAAAGGCCTACCTTTGTTGGTGTTTTCTCCTTAGTGAAGGCTGTTGCTCTAAGTTAGTTTTAACACTGGTTAGAAAATTTATCATTTATTGCAGAACAATTTTTTTCTGGGGTTTCGATAAAAACATTCAGGGAACTCCATTTGATACACATCATCACTGCAACAGAAAACTAGGGAAGAACATGGCTCCCTAGAATCTCCAGGCTCCTTACTAGGCATGGAATCCTATGTAGTTTTATATGAATTGGGCAAAAGAGCTTTTATTCAGTAAAACATTTTGGAAAAATCATTTCAGCTTTAAAATAACATAGAAATTGCAATTGTGGGATATCTTATAATGCTGTATTCAACTGAAAAGTTAAGTTACAGTTAAGGTTTGTGACTGATTCACTTTTATTCGTAGATGTCCCCAAGTCTATCTTTGAAAGCTATAGGTTACCTTACTTGGTTTTCAACCTGAAAAGAAATTGACAGTTCTGTAATAAAAATGAAAATATTGAAATAAATCACTGTGTGCTAAACTGACTCAACTCTAATTGCCAAAAAAAGTAAAAACTATGAAAAATTAATATTAGGAAAAATAAAATTTATAGTTCAATAGGAATAATCCAATTAGAAGTCTAAAGAGAGATTGTAACCTTAAACTTAATTATGCATATGCTATATCCAAAAATGCCTGAGCCCAATGAAAGCTTAAAGGATTGATTCCACATTGAGAGAAATCTTCCCTTGGAAGTTCAGGGGCCTCCACCCTTGCTGCATCGCCTACCAGGGCTTTGTCCTGAGAAATCTAATGGTTACATTGGAGAAATTAATGAAGTCGGCCCTAGAATGAGAGTTCCGTTGCTATGAGACCATAACATAGAGTGTGTGGTTTTAACGTTGATGTCTCATTCTCAACGTGTGCATTGGTTTCATGGTAAACATTTTGGAATATTGTCTGACACAACAGCATCTGTCGCCAGAGACTCCCTACACGATTCCTGGACGTGGCAGACAGTAATGGGTGGGGTGAGTGCGCCGATTGCACTGGGATGCAACAGTGTGTCGCATGCAGTTGGAAATATTAGCAGTAGCTAAACCCAGGCTTAGAAATGGCATCTGGGATCCCCAGGAAATGCTCCACCTGGTGTCCCTCCCTCTTCTGTGGTGACTGTCCCAGAAACCTGGCCCTTCCCTGATCTTTAACACATGCAGTGCTGCTTCCCATCCTCCTGAAGCACAGGACATGGCTACAGTTGAGTTCTGGGGTGGGAACTCCCTGGACTGTCCTGCTGGCCACCTACCCATGGTGCTCAGAAGCCCACGGCCACTGTCATGGTTGACTTGGTGGAGCAGCCTCATCACTGTCTTTCCTTCTGTCTAACCAAGCCCCTGTGTGGGTGCTCTATCCTCCTTCCATTCCCTCCCACGGTGCGCCTCTGAAAGCCACCTGGAGTCCTCGTGCTTGCCAGGAATGTGGTGTCTGCGGTGATGGCCTCGTGAGTTCCCTGAGTCTGTCCCCAGCTGCATCACACAGAGTTCTTGTTCTGGATTATGTTCTCCCTCTTCAGCTGCCATTCCCCGTAGCTGGACTCCTGATTGCTTTCTCTGTAGACTGTAAGTAGTCCCTTCTCCAGAACTGTCCAATATTTTATTCTAGCGCGAGTGCACAAAGGCCTACTTATTTTTTTTTTTTCCTCTACTTAAAGGTTCACCTCTGACTCGCAAATTCCTGCTGCTTTCCTAAGATTCGGGTCAAATCATGAAAACGTGGGTTTCCTTGTGCAGCCCTGGCCTTGCTGCCCTGTGAACTTGCAAATGCGCAGCTGCATTTCCACCATGAACCCCAGTTATTTTTTTCCTACCATGTCAACTGCCCAAACGTCCACTGTCACCCATGTGATTTTAATTACAGAATGACTGTCTCGTTTCTAGAAACTCGCCATTGCTTGAGAAACTCGAGACTTGCTCAACTCAATCTTGAGAATCTGAATTGTTTGGTTCTGAGTAAGAACACAAATGCTTGTTGAGTGGTGATTGCTGGTTCCTGGATGACTCACTGGATCGTCCCATGCGGGTGCCCAGTTGTTCCTTGTCATTTCAAATGAAACCTGCATAAAACAGGAACAAACACCTTTATCACACTAATGTCTCTTTATCACTGTCATCTTCATAACTGAGGATCAGAGGAGGCATTGTCTTCGTCTCCTTGACATGCGTGCCTCTTTTCTTCCACACTAATTACGCCCTAGCGTGAGGTTTATCATATCAAGTTCTGACTCCTGAAAAACACCTTAGTGCTTCTTGCCTTCTAACTATTTGTTCTCCAAAGCAGGTTTCCAAATGCTGTTAATTTTTCTAGATTGCATCTATAGTTCTGTCATCCCATGCTCAAGAACTAAGATCAGTTTCCTGCTGATTGCAAGATAATTTTTTAGTATGGTATTCAATATGCTCCACAACCTGACTTCAACGAGTAGTTCCAGTACTTAGGATTCTGGAAGATGGACACACTGACCAAAAACAGCCTTCTCATTGCTTTTAATTCATTCGAAACATCTGGTCAAGTTCATGTGTACCAGACATTATGCTGGTGTCTAGGAATATAGATGGGTTTCTGCCACTCAGCTGAGCTTATCAAGGGAGGGTGACAAGACGTCTGAGCTGTGACTGCCTGGAGCCCTGCTTGGTGATGGATGTTAAAAACAAAACAAAACAAACAAAACACAACACACGTAGTTGCTGGCCTACGGTGCGTGGCCTGGCACGGAGTTAGCGTTGACTTATGTGGGAAGGGCTCATGATGTAAAAGGAAAGTCAGTTTTCAGTTGGTACAAAGTAGAGTCTCTTGATGGAGGTTAGGGGGCTGATCTCCCACCCCTGACATCTGTAGCTGCCACTCACTGTCAGCAGGATGGGGTCCTCTGAAAGCTTTGGTGACAGTGAAGAAGGGCTTCCTGTGTTCACAGGCAGTCAAGCTGGATCTTACTGTATGTCTGGGTGTATGGGGTCCAGGAAAGGTTCGGGGAAGCACCCAAGATGGTGCAGAGGCTTGAATGCAGATGTTGTGCTGGGAGTGATTGACATCACACCAGGGAACAGTCACGGGCAAAGCTAGAATTGAGTTTGAAGCCTGATTTTTTTTTTTTTTTTTTTTGGTCTCTTGGGTGACATAAACAGTTTGTTTCCTCATTCTGTAATAGGAAATCTTAGTATTGAAGCAACAGATTCGATTATCAATCTTTCACTTTTCTTGCCCAGATACTCCATTTTCATTCAAGGATGCACCTGTAAAATACCACTTTTTCCTTCTCAAAATATGGTGCTTTTGCCAGTATTCCTTCCCGTCCCCAGTGCTGGTGAGCAATCCCAGGGCTTCACACTTGCTAGAAAAGCCCCCTCCCACTCAGCTGTCGCAGCCCTGGAGAAGATCTCCAGATAATTAGAACAGGTTAACGTCGACTTCAGAGGTATGTCTTGCTTTCCTTAGTTGATTTTAAGTTAATTGAACTTTGTAATTCTTGAAATGTTCAGCAAATTCATATTGCCTTCTCAATTGTTCTTAAATTATTTAATACTGAAAAAAATGTTGGCTTCTATTTTTCTCTTAAAATAAAATATAACCTTATAGATATGAATCACAAATCTCAGAAATATGGACCTTAACAGCTCTCCCGCCAAGGCCTGGGCCAGCACACTGGACTCAACCCTGTCTTGGCCACGTTCCTGAGGAGGAGGTGGAGCTTGTGCTGTGACTGGCACCTCTGTTCTAATGCCATCCTAATAGGCAGGTGGAAGAGCTCTCACACACCCAGTCACCATCCTTCCCACATGACAGTCACGTCTTCTTTCAGTTGGAGGGCTAGCATATTTCTTGGGGTAGAAGCAGGAACTCAGCAAAACTCTGTATTCTGCATGAAAAAAATATCCCATCTCTTCCTTCTCCCTGATTCTCAAAAATTGATAATCACAGCAGCCATTATGAGAACAGGAATTACTGTTCAATAAGAACCGAGGAGGCTTTGCAGGTAGATGTTGCTGCTGCCCGCTGCAGCTTCTGGCCTAGCTTCCTCTTGGTGGCAGGCTTCCTGGAAGCTCAGTCTCAGCTCAGAGCCGCAGTATCCTTCCCCAGTTGCAGCAAGAGCCTTGGGATGATGGGCTGTGTATTGCTAGTTCCAGGTGTTGAACTGTAATTCCCTCCCACCCTGCCTCCACCTGACCTGGGGGCCTTTGTTCCTAGTGGAGGTCCTTTGATGTTCACTCCTGTGCTTCTGTCCTCCTTGTTCACATTTCCTGGTCCTGATTTCTACTATCCATGATTACCTGGTCCTGACCTCCAGTAACTCAGAACTCACTTACTTTGAAATGAGTCAGACCTGCATGCCCCTAGGACCAGGCTGATGACATGAATGAGGGCATGGGACTTGTATTGAACATTGGTGTAAAATACCACACATTGGGTGACTGAAGTAACAGAAATATGTTTCCTACAGTTGTGGAGATGGGATGTACACAATCCTGGTTCTGGCCAGCTTGGTCTCTGGGCCAGGTCCCTGCTGTCTTGAAGACTGCTGCCTTCTCTCTACCTCTCCTGAAGACGGGGAGCCCCAGTGTCTCTTACCAGGTTTCTTGTGGCTTCATTCCATCTTAATTAATCCCAAAGACATTGTCTCCAAACAGTGATATTGAGGATTAGGGCTTTAAAATGAACTTTGAGGACACAAATGTTCAGTTTCTAGTAGGACCTGCATGGGCACCGTGGAAAACTAGAAGGGGATAGTTATGTTTCCAGCTAGCAGTTGTTGCTTGGGAATGTGGGTCAGTATAGCCGAAATGATGTCCTTAACTCTACTGACCAAGCAGAATGGATTGGTGGACTTAGGTGTCCTGCAGCATCTTTTCCCTTTAAAAATTTTCATTTCTTTGATTCTCTGGGATCCAATATTCTAAATGATCCCAACCTCAAGCCTAGGTTTATTTCTAAAGGTTAACCCTATTTTAGCCACTCTTTGTCAGGTCAGGCAATTGGGTTTCTCGCTGCTCAAACGTACACCTCCATATTAGGAAATTGGCTGTGTCCAGATCAGCGATCACACACTGAATACGGCGTAATTTGAGCACTACATTTACACTTGAATCAGCTTTTATAGTTCCCATTAAAATGTCATTTTTTGCATGGGAAGGACCTCTGCCAGTGTCAGAGAGCAGAAATGGAGAAGAGGATGGCTGAGCCCAGGCTCTGAGGGGGTCTTCCATTTCTGATCTTCTGGTTTCTGTGTGCCAGGCTCTCTAAGCTACGATTTTCTGTACGAGCACCTTGCAGTTCAATTTTAAATGTTTTTAATGGACTTCTGTCTTGTTTTCATACTTGCCCCGCACCCCCAGTTTCTTGAAGTTTCAGATGAAATCATTGGTCATAGGCCTGATGTTTCTAATGACACTTGTGACTGACCCTGAGGAGATGTGTACAGAGGTCTCAAATCAGACAAACCAAAGATAGGATACATGAAATTGCTTTACCCTTGATTGTGTGCTAAGAGCAATTTTTACTGAGTCTTCCATTCATAAGATAGGGTACTAGGATGGACTTTAGAATTTCTAGGCAATAATATAGTATTAATAGGGCACATGACATGAATTCTATATAATTTTCTTCACAACAACCAATAATTTAGGGATTGTTTTACCTATGTCAAAATGAAAGCTAAGACTTAAGATAACTGGTGGAAGTTTGCTTAGCACTTGGAGTTGGCCATGCTCAAAATCAAGGGTCCAGTTCTTGATATTGCCAAATCCAAGAATCCAACAGCTGTAGGTTGGTGAGGTTTTGTCTTCCAAAACCAGGCTAAAGTAGTTCACTAAGACAGAAATCAAGGGACCTAGTCATGTTTATGACAAGTAAAGGATACACAGTAGAGGGAAGTGCATAAGGCAGAACCTGACTAGGCATGATCCAGATCGGAACTGCTGGGTCTCTGGGGCTGTGTAACTCTTCACATGGAGAACCACTGATCCGGGAAGTTAACCTGAGCCTCCGTGTCCAGAGGTTTACTGGGATTTCATTACACAGGCATCAGGATTGAGCTCAACCACCTTCTCCCCTCTTTCCTCCTTCAATCGGGCTGGAAGTCCAGTCTCTGATAGGTTTGTCTTTCTGTTGCGGTCAGCCCCAATTCTGAGTTACCTCATCAGCACAAATCATTTAGGGACACACTAGGAACCATCTCATTAGCATAAACTGTCAGGTACCTCCAACCTAATGTCAGAATTGGAGTTCACACCTGTTAGGATCCAAATATTCACTGTCCTATTTGCTAGCACAGTACCTAACAAAGAGTACTCACTAAGCTCAGTTGAATAAATGAACCAAGCAGAATTCTTCTGTAGTCAGAATCAGATTCCTTGGCAATGGCTGACACATGCAAAGTTGGGAAAACTGTCATTCTCTGAATGAATTAAGGTATCAGTCACACGTTAATTATGGAACCCTCAAAACCAGGTTTGTTTTCCTGGAGAAAAGCTTGCCAATGACGTATGGAATCACCAGGTTTACCTCCTAGAATAGGAAAAAGCAATTTTTCTTCAACTATAGGTCTTTTGTTGCAACAGGCCCCTATAACAGAAGACAGATTTATAAGAAAATGGGCTTATTTACACGTATCTCATGTATACATGGGACACATCCAGAGCATGAGGTGTTTGAGGCTTAGAAAACTAGAGTATGCAGCAAATTCAAGGAACAGGAAATGCTAAGAGACAAAGGGGGGAGGACTTGGAGTCTCCAGGGACAGCAGTTGATGGGACTGCAATGGATGGCAGATGAGGGCCAGTTAGTGTAGGTCCTTTAGTGCCATCTCCAGGCCTGTGGGGACAAGTTGCCCTTGGTGGGTAACCCTGGCTCTGCCTGGTGGTGGTGATGGGGTGGGAGCAGGCAGGGTCCTGTATCTGCAGACCCACGTCCTGCTGTGGACCTTCCCTGCTTCCTGCTGACACTGTCCCTCAGTGGTGGGGGTTTGTTGAGGTCTGCCCCAGTATGACCCTTCTGCTGGAGGAGATCTGCATGAGACTGAAGGTAAAAACGCCGTTCTGGGATGCAGGAGTAGTTCTCGTGAGGTATTCTCCTGAGTGATAGAGCATGATCAGTTGGGATTTCCTTTTATAATAGAACACAATCTCTGTCATGCATTCAAAAACATACTTAGATTTAAGAAAAACACAACTAAAAATACACTACAGAAGGCAAGCTAAGACCATTCACATGCATGTGTACACCTGGGCTCACACACCTACACACCACGGGAAAGGTAGGTGAGAAGATCCTTTTAGGAAAGGGAAAGCGGGATTTTTAAAATAACGATTTTCCACTATGTATTAAAAATCTTTTGCTTAAAGGTAGAAGCTAGTTCCAAATCTCTGTTAAATGCTTATTTAACAGCAAGTGGTGGGGAAGCAGAGGTTTTCTTTCCTGCTTCATCTACTATCCTTTGCATTTTTCTATTACACCATCAAAATGGAAATAAAAGGAAACAAAGCCCATCCTGCCACTCAAGTGGATGGCTCATTTTAAAGTGATCCTGGGGAAGAAGGAAGATGGGAGGGATGACTTGCTGGTGTGACGTATTGCTTAGAAACTTTCTGATACAAACATTAACATGGGCAGTTAGACAGTTGTACTGCCAGACTGCTGAAAGGGATGCTCTGTTTTCTCCTTATATTGAAAGTTATGTCTCTGCATGTTTAGAATATTGTACTGGAGTCCTAGACTAAAGGACCTGGTTTTGGGGCATTCCAAAAAAGCAGATCCAGCCACTCATCCCAGAGAAGTGAAAGTACTGGTGACAGGCAGGGGAGGGGGTTATTCCACATCCCTGTGCAGGGGGCCATGGTGGTCAAGCGTCCTCAGCCCTGTATATGTAGATGCTGATTTGAGCCTGGTATTAAAGTAGAGGAAGAATTGGGGTGGGGGTGAAAGGGGTGTGTAATTAAGCAAGCTTGGCCAATCTGGTCCGTTGCTCATTTTCTCAAGTCGGGGGCTCGGGGAAGTCTTACTGCTTGAGGGGAACAAGTTGGTTCCCATGAGGTGACTGCTCCCACGCAGTGGGGACCGCCTCATGGGGAGATCTGCCTTCAAGGCCCTCCCATTCCTGAAAGATGCAGGATGGTGACCAGAGCCCTCCACTCTGAGTACAAAGGTTGTTGAAGCCAGCTGACAACGACTACAGTGTCCCTGCAGACCCTGAACACCTTAGTCTTGGGCCTTCAGCCTCAAAGGGGAGGAGTCCTGGCTTTGGGTGAATGCTCCTTAAATGCAAACAATCAACACGCCAGTGTACAGAGCTGACCAGGAGCTCCACATGACCTTCAAGGCAGTGAAGGGGACAGATCCAAAATGAAGGCAGAGATGCCCAACTGCATGGTGCTGGGAGACACCGCGGGACATCTGCAGACCTGGTGAAGTCTGCGCTTTCAAGCAGAAGCCGACTCTAAGTCCTTGTTAGAGTACATCCAAACGTAATGCTAAACTCCTAATCACATTCACTTTGCCTACAGCAAAGAACTGGAGTTTGAGATGGGGTTGCTGTGCCATATCCCTGATGGGTCCCTGGAATCATGCGTTCACCTGCAGTAGTTTCACCAACAGTGCAATCCTGTTGTCCTAGGGAAGAATGAACATGAAATGCCCAAAGAGTGTCATATTCACTTAAAATCCCAAGGAAAGGCAGTTCATGGGCCACCTTCATGTGGGCAGCTGCTTCTTGGTCCTTGAAATGCTAAGATGGATTCACTTTGCCCTTTAGTCAATTTGAGGAGGCTGTGCTCCTGTCATGGCAGCAGGTGAGCCCGAGTCTGAGGCTCTGCAGAGCGTCTCCTGGCAGCCAGTCACCCAGGCGTGGGGGATGGAGGGCAAGGAGGTGAGGGGCCCAACAAAGCACAGCTCTGACGGGCTTTCCAGGCCTCAGTGGAGGTGGTGAGGGACTGCTCCGGCCTTAACTGGTGGCATTTGGAGGTCTTCCTGTTTCTTTCTTGAACCAGAGTATTTCCAGTGCTTAAAGACCACTGCGTAAGCAGATGACCATGCATGCTAGTGTCTCAAGCCTTTGTTTAGAGACACAGCTCAGTTCAGTCCTGGCCTTACAGAAAGTCCCCTGGTTGGTGTCTTTGGTCACTCTCAACTCCTAACTTTCCCACCAAAATGGTCTTATAACTAAGTCCATATTAAAATCATTAGTACTGTTGTATTCCACAAAATCATTAGTATTCTATAAAAAATCATCTTGGAAACATTCCTGTCTATAAATGCAAACTTCATTTAACAATAAGCAAGCAATGCCTAGCAGACTGTTCGAACAATTCCCAAATTCTCCGTTGCCGATATATCTTTGGGGAATTGTCACCAGTCTCCCTTAGGTATTTACTGCATTGTGCTCTGCATTTTGGGGTTCTAATACCTGTTTCCTGACGGGAAGGAATTTGCTAGGTTTATTTACTGACAGGTGTCTGTCTTTACTCTGAATCCAAATATTTAAGCTCAGCTCTCACTAGGACTGCCATATGATTGGAGTGGGCAAGGGACAGGTATTAAAGGCAGGTGTTTTGGCAGCTGGGAACAGAGGACTGTTTAATAGTCTGGGCCACAGTTGGGTTTTTGATTACACTTTCAGAGGTTTTCATGACTTTTTTCCACAAGGACACAATGATTTTTACCTTGATCTTGTTGCACGAGCGTGTCTGTGTAGGCTCCATCAAGTTTACCTGAATCACTTGAGCTGGTTGGATTCTGTACGGCTGATTGACACATCAAAATGCAGCCAATGGTGCCCCATGACCAGTGGCAGAGTGTGAATGTACATGGCCAAGAGAAGCCAACGAAGACCTGTGTCCCTTGTGATGTCGAAAGTTCATACAAAACATTCAAAGCCGTGTAGGCGCTCAGAGCTGCCAAAACCCACACGAATGGAAACGGAAACAAAGCACCACGTCTAGGTCTGGCTGCAGGTCTGGCTGCTGTGCTGGCTGCAGTTCACTGTCCCCTTACCCGTGGGAGTGAGATGGATGGGTGTTTGCTGCTGAGAGCTGACATGACAAATCCTTGCTGTGTTAAATGTGTGTTCTACGTGCTCATCAGACTGAAGTCTGCTCCTTGGAGTTTGTGCTGTAGTGGAATTTGCCCACCCCCCATTTTTGTTCCTAAGAATACACTTTTGTAACTATGGTCTCTTTTTGACCACTAGCTGTCAGCATGAATTATAATTTAAATAGGCCAGGCAAAGAAAATTTAAACTTGAACCAGTAAATAGCTGTCATGAACACATTACTGAAACAAAGTCATTTGGAGGATACAGTGAAGTACATGGACATTCAAACTCGGCAGGCTAAGGGGTGAATTTAAAATAACAAGCATATGTATATGTAGTGGTCATGATAAACATGCTTCTAGGTAAGATAATTAGGTTGTGATCAATGAACGAGACACCTGGCATGGAACACATTCAAGGGGGAAAAAAGATTTAAAATGGAAATACTCAGGGAATAAGAATTGTTACCTTTCAGCAAACAAAGCCTTGTTTCCTGACCTTCTTGGGGAATTTTTTTTTTTTTTTAAACAAGAAAGAGGATGCTTTCCACTTGTGAGTTGGAGTGCCCTTCGAGTTGTTGATGCAGTGGGATGAATTTGCATTTGCTGTCTTCCGTCTCATCCCACTTGGCTCATACTGGAGAACACTGGCTGGGGATGCACTGGAGATAAGGAGGTGGCAGGGATGCTGTGTGCAGAGGTGCATGAACACTGTCCAGCAGCTCTCGGGGAGAAGGAATTGGGCAAGCGTGCCTCTAGGAGGGGTCTTTGGTAGGTAGGTCAGAGAAGGACACAGAGCAGCCTGTGGCAGTGACCTACCTCTCTGGAGGAGCGTGGCCAGCTGAGTCTGTGGGTGCACTGACGGAGTTGGGGGCCGGGAGCATGAAGCAGACCCTTCCAGGTTTGTACTTGAAGGGTTATGGAAAAGAATATCCCTGCAACATAGATCCCAAAGAAAAATGGAGAGAGGTGTGGCTCCAGAGGAGGGAGGGGAAACTAGCCAAGGAACAATGGGCCCTGGGGGAAAGGGGTGAATACTGAATGCTGGGCCCTAAACCATGACCTTCCCCCATGGCTAATTAGACCTAAATGGAAGCACAGCAAATACCAATGGGCAAGGTTTAAGTACTCATCCCTGGGATCTGGACTCTTCTCTCTCCAGACAACACTGAGTTTCAGCCTTTCTACAACCACCTTCCTAAATTAAGGTTTTAATCTGTTTAGCCCCTCACGGTCAAGACTGCACGTACACAGCTCCCAATGATCACATCAGTGTACCCTATAAAACCAAAATCCCCTCTGTAACTGAGGGCCATTTTCCCATCTAGAAAGTGGACCCCAAGGGCACCTGAGTCCGTGAGGGAATAAGGGCTTCTCTGAATCTGGATGTCTTCCGCCATCCTTCTGCGCTCATAGTACTGGTGTGTACATGAAAAGATGCGCAGGATGGATGTGGCCTGGTTTCCTGCAGCGGTCCAGAAGGTGTTGGGGAAAAACAAAACTGACAAAGGCCAAGTGCCGTGCAGAAGCCCCCAGGGACAGAGAGTAACGGGTGAGGAGGTTTTATTTTCAGGGTGGGCTTTCGGCAGACATCACCACCGAATCCTGGGACTAGCGACCTGTCCTGTCTCCATGCTGGACACACCCAGAGCACCTGGTCATCGTGATGTCTAGTTGATGCACTCTTCCAGAAGCAGCATCTCCTGGACTAAGCATCTAGGTGAGTGCGTGGTGTCGGCGTTACTACCGTAACCCTGGGGAGTTTCCTTATGGGGATGCTCAAAGCCTTGGCTTTCTGTGCCCACCAATCCAAAGCTGCTGAATCATGAACGCTGTCCAGGTGTACCAGTTCATCAGGCCCGTCCGAAAACCCCCGGGCTGAGTCCTCATCTTCCATACTGAAACACTTCCGAGGGGCTGTCAGGAGGCACCTTCTCCAATGTTAACGTGCATCTCATAACCTTAGTTTTGCAGGTGGTCTTTGGGGGGCATCTGCCAATGACAGGGACGTGCAATCACAAAACGGTGGTAGAAGAGCCTCATCCGTCGGGTGCCTATGTCCCCCCTCAACCACAGCCCCACATCAGCCCTGGGCCTCCCTGTTCTCTTGCTCCCACCTCTGAGGAAAGGAAACGTCTCTAAAATCAAACTTCTAGTTGAGCTTGTAACTCCATCTTTTCCCAATTCCTGAAAAGACTTCCTTTTTTTATATCTTCAGTCAATTATTTTTAAAAATAATTGAAAAAACATTTAAAAAACACTCTGGACAGAAATTTTAGATAGTAAAATCTCATGGAATAAAATTAAAATTTTATAGCCTGGTAATTAAAATTTCCACACCTTCTTAAAAATGCCTGTTCGGTGGCTTTGACGTACTGAAGTGTGTGTGGGACTTGTCACAATCATAGACAGGTATAGCTGGAGAGAAATGGGAATAAGAGAACTGTGGATCACTGCAACTAAAAGTGAGCACCCTTAGTGACAGCTGCTTCCTGCTAAATGAGCGATTTTTGCTAGTTATTTTGAGAGCTAGGAAAAATTCTGGAGTTTTTAAAATTACAATTTTTAAAAAAACTTACAGCAAAAATGTGGGCTACGAGGATTTTAAAACCTCTTGCCAAACAAAACTCGGTGGCCACGAGTTGCAGCCTCTGCCTGCTCAAATCTGACCTTTTTCTCCCCCTGGCAACTGCCTGTTGCCTGGTGAGGCTGGGCTTCCTTTCCTCAAAACCTGTTCAAGTTCACTTCAAGTTCTGGGTCGGTCTCATCATTTTAACCACTAGCCTCTTCTGTGGTCATATCCAGTTATCACCTGCTTACCTAACTCGTGGCTTTACTGTAAACCACTCTTAGGTTTTGTTCTGCTCCTATATATTTTTTTTAAAGATTTATTGGATAAACCTTTATATTTGTAGTCCAGTCCCTCATTATGTAAAAATTTGGAAAGAGGAAGTAAATTCCCTAACATACTGTGACTTGATTATGGATTCTAGAGGCTCTTAAACAATTGCCTTGATTATAGTAGGTACTGGATACACTTATATTATTTTCAAATGTCTATCATTTGCAATAGTTGCCTTCTAAAAATTTTAAAATTTGATGGGTGTAGGTTGCTTTTAGGTAGTACATTTTTAACAATGTTATTCCATAAATATTGTCATATTAAAGATATTAACTATTAAACTTCATGTTTAATAGTTGTCAATGTACAGATATTTCACCTCCTTTGTTCAAATATTCTTCAGTACTTTTCATGCTATAGGTAAGATTGTTAATTTCTTATTTGGATATTTCATTGTTAATTTATAAAAATACAAATGATTCCTGCAACTTTACTACATTGTTTAATACTACTTTTTTTGGGTGGAATCTTGTTTTATATATAAAACAGTGATATATATATATATACACACATATATATACATATGTATGTGTGTGTATACACACACACACACCCACACACACATACGATGTATTTGGCAAATTAAGAATTTTTTCTTTTCTAAATTTCATGTCAGTGGTTATTCTTGCCTGGTTGCTCTGGCCAGGACTTGCAGTATTAAATTGATGAGAAATGACAGTGGACACCTGTCTTGTTCTAGATCTTAAATGCTGTTGGTGCCTCCTGATTGTGATGTCATCTGAGGGCTTATCATTCAAGATTCATTGAGTTGAGATTGATTCCTCTATGCTTTATTGAGTATTTATCGGGAAAGTGGAATTTTTGAAAGGCTTTATTGCATCTATTCAGATGATCACTGATTATTTTTCATTCCTTTAAGGTGGTATATCACAATTTTGACACGCATATGTTGAACCATTTTGCAACCCAGGGATAAATCGATAAATCCCATTTGATAATGGTTTGTGATCTTCTAATGTGCTGATGAATTCAGTTTAGAATTTTGAAGAATTTTGCACCACTACACATGAGGGATATTGTCATACAGTTTTCTTTGTATTTGTCTGGCTTTCTTATTGGTGATACTGGCTAACAAAATAAGTTTTCCTTCAACATTTTGGAGATTTTTGAGGATTGGCATTTTTTCTTTCAGTGTTTGGTAGAATTTACCAGTGGAGATATCCAGTCCTGGACTTTATCTGATAGGAGATTTTTATTTCTGATTTAATCTCCTTGTTGATCTGGTTAGATTTTTAAATTTTTTTCATGATCCAGTCGTGGTGGGTTGTGTGTTCCTTGGAATTTATCCATTCCTTCTAGGTCATCTGGTTTGCCATGAAATTATTCCTAGTACTCTTCCTGTGGCATCAGGAACTGAATTGTCTCCTCTTCCATTGATAATTTGACTTGTCTTTTGCTAATCTAGTTAAGTTTGTCAATTTATCTTTTCAAAAATCCAAACCTTGATTTCATTGGTATTTGCTATTCCTGCCACTATTTCACCTCCTTTTGACCTAATCTTTCTCATTTCCTCCTACTGCTAACTTTGGGCTTAGTTGCTCTTTTTTCTACCTCTGAGGTTTAAAGTTTTAGCCTTTTTTTCCCTTCAATGAATCCCTATAAACATGCCTTTTGGAACTGGTTAAACTTCATGCCATACACTTTGGAATGTTGTGCTTTCATTTCTGGATATATATAATATTTTATATATATACACACATATAAATATATATAAAATTACCTTTTTTGACCCCCTTTGTTGTTGAGGAATATTAATTTCCATGTTTGTGTACTTCCTAATTTTCCTCCTGTTTTTTAGTTGCATACCATTGTGGTTGGAAAAGATACTATGATTTCAGTCTTGTTAAGTTCAAGACCTCTGTGGACTAACACATGTTCGGGACATTTTCCATTTGCACGTTAGAATGTGTGTTTTGCTGCAATCGGGTGGATTCTTCTATATGTGCCTCTTGGGTCCATTTGGTCTACAATGTTCAGGATAATTTTTCCTTTTAGATTTTGTGTCTACATGATTTATTGTTGAAAGTGGAGTACTAAAGTTATTTACTATGACTGTATTGCTGTCTAATTTTTCCTTCAGTTCTATTAACACTTGTTTCATGTAGTTAGGTTTCTTAATGCATCATATTTACAATTACTGCACAGCTATATTCTCTTGGTGGGTTGACCCCTTTAACATTAGCCTGCCTCTTGATAGGTTTTAACTAAAAGCCTATTTCTCTAACTATTTTGATGATGCAACTCTTTTGTCTCTGTATAAATAGCTACTCCAGCTATCTTTGATTCACCATTTGCATGGAATCTTTTTCCATCCCTTCACTTTCAGTCTCTGCATTTACACCAAGACTCACTTCAGCTGTGTCATTTGAATTTTTTGTTGCTTTGATAATTAGCCAGTTTTTGTCCTTTTACATAATTAAGCCATTTATAATTTAAGTATTAAGGATTTATTGCTACCATTTTAGTACCTGGATTTTTGGCACTTTTGTTCTTAATGTCTCCCTTTGTGATTATTTTTTCCTGTGGTATGCTTTGATTCTTTGTTAAATCTAGTTTCTTTTCCTTTGCGATTACCACGAAGTTTGCATAAAAAATGACTTAATTTCAATTACATTGAAACATGACACATGTAAGAGAAGACATGTACCATTCCTGATTTCTGAGTGCATGGGGGTGGGCAGGGCATTCCTGGGGCACCATATTGTGGGGAAGTCAAACTTGTGTGAGTGCCATGTGCAGTGGTCCACTGGTGCATGCACAATGTCCCTCCTGACCACATTCCATTGGTCAGGGGATGTCAATGGGACAGGAAAATATGCTTTTCCTATAACAATGATTCAATGGGAGGGAAAATTAGCTAAAGTTTAACCCCAATTTACAAGTAGTCAATTTGCTTTCTAAATGGGCAAAATGTGTTGACCATGCTGATTTAACAAAACGATTATTTGAAGGAAAGAGTTTAATTTCAACCATGGAAATTTCTTTATACAGAACTAAATTCACTTTTATTAAGTGTTTATTTGAAATAAACTATTTTTTATTATACTTTTGAGCATTGAGGCACCTCAAGATAAGATAATTTTATGAACCAATCATGATCTATTTTTACATGAGAACTTAGTTTAATATTATTCTTTTGGGGGGGGGCGGTACTGGAGATTGAACCCAGGGCCTTGTGCTTGCAAGGCAAGTACTCTACCAACTGAGCTATTTCCCCAGCCCAGTTTAACATCATTGAACCAAACTCCTCAATGCACATATTTGCTAATCTCATTCTGGACTTTACAAGTATGAATTACTTTTTTAGGATATACATTAGTGTTCAGAGACTTCGGCTAGGCATTCTTTATATTTACCTTACTTATCCTTATAAATAGGAATAGTTGAGGCACTTGAAGAACTCTAGATGCAAACAAAAATGTTTTGGGTAGTACTTTTCAGCATATTTCATAGAGAATTTAGAAGTCAAATATACGCTACTTACATACATAATGTATAAAATCAAAGTTCTCCTTCAATGGTACTACATAATGCTTTCTTATACTGAAGACCAGTAAAACATTATAAAGCAACAAATTCTAGAAATACTAGCACAATCTTGAATAGGAACAAAAAGAAACGTCATTGAACTATGGGTTAATTTTAAGCAATTCGAAGAGCTTTGAACACCTGAGTCTGTGTTTTCAGCTAAGTGAGGTATAAATAAAAGCACGTATTTCTGGGAATTTATAATAATTTTAACTTGGCAATTGAAAAATGCCCCAGAATCTATCTTGATAATAAGATTTTGCACTGCAAAAGTCCCATATGCTGTGTCACATAGTGCTCCCGCAACTGCATCCACTGGCCTGTTGACAGGAAGGGGGGATGGGGAATCTGTGCCTGCAGCCTTCCCGAGCCGTGTCCTGCAGTAGCATGCTGTGCATCAAGTACCTGCTCCTTGCTGTCTTTCAAAGGTGCTGAAGATACGATTTTAAACTTGCGATTGAATATTTACATTACTCTTTTTTAAAAAGGAAGCAGTATTACAATCTTGCTATGACTCTCTTCTGGAGAGAGAATATTATTCACCAAATGATCTTTGATGGCTTACATTTTCCTAAGAATGATGTTTGACAAAGAATGTCGATGCTGGAGACAAAAAGCTATTCATCCACTGAATGGGAAAGTTTTCATTGGGGTTGAAGAGCATTTAGATTGCCTCTGGCTTAATGCTTTGCTGTAGGATGCCTCCTTGATGTGTCTGCAAGGCTTAATATAAAATGTAGGTAAGAAAATGATGAATAATCCTTTCCCATTAAAAATTACATAGTATTTATCTGACTTTTGCTGAGGCTCGACAAATGATAGCAAGACTTAAATGTAAATCTGCCCGTGGACACATACAACTCCTGTTCATATATACCTTTGGAACATCACCACTGTGCAGATGAGCAGTGTTCCAGTAGAGCAGTAACTCGGTACTTCCGATTTACCACAATTGGCAGGATTAGAAATGATGTACTATAGAGACACTATACATGGGAGTTTTTTCAGCACAGCCAATTGTACAGATTGTTTGCAAGAAATTGCCTTTAAATTTGTAAAATAGTGGTGTTTGTTTCTTAACGTTATGAATAGCTGTGATTCTTTTGCTTAAATCCAAACTGAAACTGGCTTTGTTTCAACACTTCAAAGGAATTTTACCAAATGGAATATAAATTGAAGTGCTTGCAAAAATAAAATCACTTAGCTGCCATAAAACACAATGTGAGATTTTAGAAAGAAAACATTCTGATCTGTGTGCGGGCGTCTGATTTCCTTGTGTTCCTGCTTAAATACAGAGAGTGAAGAATAATGGATTCCTGACCAAAACCTGAAATGACCTGGGATCCACTTTTGCCGAAATGCAAGGTAAGTTTTATCTTCCTCGTGACTCGTTTTGACGTGTGTGCTACCTATTAATGTGTGGTGGTGATTATAAGATTCTCCTCTCAATTTCCTAAGCTTTAGCATAATAATACCTAAGTTACCATGGACTGAATGCATTTCAAGTATTTTCAAATGCAAATAACAAGTGTGCCCACTTCCTCCTTTTTAGGTACTTAAATAAGCAACTGTCCTTACTTTTTGGATTATCAACTGCATTTAAAAACATACTATCCCAGGATTTCGGAAAACAAAAATTCTAACCATAAAGTCTGTTTTATTTAAAATAGGAATCTTGAGGAAGGTCTCAAATACAGTATTTGTAACATTAGAGGTTCCTTTCCACTATTCTGACCTGGAAGGCATCATTTCTAATTTTTTACCATCTTAGGGGAAGATGCAGAGAAAACAGACTGGGAAACTCCCATCAGGTTGTTCCCTGGCTCAATTGCTTGAATCTCCAAATCCCCACTGTTGGCCAAAACTCAATATTGACAGAATTCGGTGTTCCTGAATTACTTCACACCAAACCTGTCCCTGATGAGCTTTTTGTGCTTTCAGCTTTGACTTTCCACTTAACAAATTACTTACTAAATGTCATGCATTAAACAGAACTGCAAGATGTCATAAAATTCAATTTTCTTGTACAGAATATTTGCAAAATGTGTGTGTACATTGTTATACATGCTCACATCTCAGCACATGGGCCCCTTCAAAACCATGAGTGTGTAGGATGTAGGTGTGGTATGTTCAATTTCCAGGGTACTGATTTTAAGTTACTTTTGCATCAAGCAAAATAAAACATTTTGACATTTTTCTGTAAACCAGTGCCTTTAGAAACTGCAGCCTCTTTTACATTTCCTTATGATTAGCTTTGGAGTCCAAGGACAGGGCTGTGGAGAGCCCCCAGCTTTCTCCTTGATTGCCCATGGCCGTGTTGACGAGCAGTGGACTCCGTGACGGGGTCAGCTGTGACGAAGGCACTGAGCTCATGCAGCTTCTCCATGGCTGTGACGGCGTCTTGCTGCAACCCTCCTTGAGTATTCAGGCTCTCCTTCGCTCTGCCGATCTTGAGCTATTAGGTTTGTCTGGTCACTTTCCTTGGGAGCTCAGCCCGTGGTCTTCAGACCAGTTCCTCTTGCCACAGTGCCCCCTTACTCGGGATCTGGATTTCCCTAGTGGTACTAAACGCCACAGAATGAAAAACATTCATTGTTGGCGGAGTTCTGCCATCCCCACGTGGGCTGAGGTGGAAAGGGAGCTTCACCTCGGCCGTGGTGTTGAATTTGGCATCCAGATGCCTGTTGGTGACATGACCTTACTGCTGGTACGATATCTATAAGTTACACAGGGACAGGTCTCTCTTCTTTCCCGATGTTTCAATATTTTCCCTTCCATTTCCCTGATTGTGGATAGAGGTTATTTGATTATAATCAGTCTCGTCAAAGAATAAACTTTGGTTTCATTGATTTGTCTCTATATCAGTAACTTGTTTTCTTGACTACTTGTTTCATTTAGCTTTAATTTTTCTTTGACCTTCTGTCTAATAAAGTATACTGACTCTTCCCTAGCCACCCCCCATAGTGATTTAGCATCCATGTATCAGAAAATAATCAGCCCCTGTGTTTTGGGGATTGACTTCTTTTGCTTAGCATGCTACACCCCAGGTCCATCCATTTACCTGCAAATGCCATAATATCATTCTTGAAGGCTGAGTAATATTCCATTATGTGTATATATACACACCACATTTGCTTTATCCATTCACTTGTTGAAGGGCATCTAGGTTGGTTCCACAATCTAGTTATTGTGAATTGAGCTGTTATGAACATTGATGTGGCTGTGTCACTATAATATAATGATTTTAAGTCCTCTGGGTATAAACTGAGGAATGGGATAGCTGGGTCAAATGGTGGTTCTATTCCAAGTTTTCTGAGGAATCTCCATACTGCTTTCCAGAGCGGTTGTACCAATTTGCAGTCCCACCAGCAATGTATGAGTGTGCCTTTTCTCCCACATCTTTGCCAACATTTAATATTGCCTGTATTCTTGGTAATTGCCATTCTGAGTGAAGTGAGATAGAATTTTGCTTTTGATTTGAATTTATGTAATTGCTAGGGATGTTGAACATTTTTTCATATATTCGCTGACCGATTGCATTTCTTTGAAATGTCTGCCCAATTCCTTAGCCATTTATTGATGGGGTTATTTGTTTTTTGGTGTTCAGTGTTTTGAGTTCCTTATACATCCTGAAGATGAAAGCTCTGACGTGTGTGTGGTGAGGACTTTTCTCCCACTCTGTAGGCACTCTATTCATTGTTTCCTTTGCCGAGAAGCTTTTTTAGTTTGATTACATTCCATTTATTGATTCTTGATTTTATTTCCCATGCTCTAGGAGTCTGGTTAAGGAAGTCGGGTCCTAAGCCAACATGAAGATGTGGGCCTACTTTGTCTTCTCTTAGGCGCAGGGTCTCTGTTCTAGTGCCTAAGTCCTTGATCCAATTTGTGTTGATTTTTGTGCAGAGATAGGGGTTTAATTTCATTTTACTGCATATGGATTTCCAGTTCTCCCAGCACCATTTGTTGAAGAGCTGTTTTCTCCAGTGAATGTTTTTGGCGCCTTGGTCTAGTATGAGATAACTGTTCTTTTGTGGGTTTGTCTTCTATTCTATACCATTGGTTTATATGTCTGTTTTGGTGCCAAAACCACCCATTTTTGTTGCTTTTCCTCTGTAGTGTAGTTTAAGGTCTGGCATTGTGATGCTTCCTGCTTCACTCTTGCTAAGGATTGCTTTGACTACTGTGGGTCTCTTACTTTTCAATAAATTTCACAATTGCTTTTCCTAGTTGTATGAAGAATGTCATTGGGATTTCAATAGGAATTGAATTAAATCTGTATAACGCTTGTGGAAGTATGGACATTTTGACAATGTTCATTCTGCCTATCCAAGGACATAGGAGATCTTTCCATTGTCTAAGCTCTTCAATTTCTTCTTTCAGTGCTCTGTAATTTTCATTGTAGAGGTCCTTCACCTCTTTGGTTAGATTGATTGCCAAATTTTTTTTTTGAGGCTATTGTGAATGGAGTGGTTTTCCTAATTTCTTTAGATGGATTCATCACTGATGTGTAGGAACACATTTGAGAGATGGGTGTTGATTTTTGTATCCTGAGACTTTACTGAACTCATTCTAGAAATGTTCTGGTAGAATTTTTTTTGGATCTTCTAAATATAGAATTGTGTCATCAGCAAATAGCGATAGTTTGAGTTCTTTTCCTATTCATCTCTCTCCAATTTTTTGGCCCATTGCTCTGTCTCTGGTTTCCAGGCCAAATGGAATATTTTTTAAAGAATTAGTATTTCATAAGAAAAAAATTGCTCTTCATTTCAAAATGCTCATTTTGACCATAAAAACACTTGTTGCATATTAACTTGTGTTGGGTTATTTCCTTTCATCACTTGTAATGCACTTTGCTTTCTGCTGTACTGGTTTGAGATGATACTGTAACAGCATCTCGTGTTCTGTGGGTCACATTCCACACACTACAGAGAAGATAGATGCATTCAGTGTATATATTCAATGTTTGTATGAATGTTTTGTCACCCTTTTACTATTTTAGTCAGATTTTTGTCACCAAAAGACCTGACAAGAATAATGGAGGAAAAGGTTTATTTTGGCTCTTGGTTTCAGAGGTTCAGTCCACGGCTGGCTAACTCCACAGCTCAGCACTGAAGCTGAGGCGGAACATCATGGCGGAGGGGTGTGGTGGAAGAAAGCAGCTCAGTTCATGAGAGCCAGGAAATGGAGCTACACTTGCCAAAGACAAAATAGAAACCCCAGAGGCACACACCCCAGTGACCCCTTCCTGCAGCCACACCTTACCTGCCTACAGTTAACACCCACGAATCCATTCCAGTTAGCAACTCATCAAAAGGAATAATCCTCTCATTAGGTTATAACTTGCATAACCGAATCATGTCACCTCCAAGGGTTCCTGTGTTGTTTCTCACATGAGATTTTGGGGGACAACTCGTATATAAACCACAGCACAATCATTCAAGAATAATTGCCTAGAGATACAAATAAACTAGAAATCTAAAGGGACATGTAGATGTTCCTGGGTTGGAAGCACATGGTTACGGATTTTCTCAAACCAAAGGCTTATGTTGTGTGTATGATGTCTCCTAATCTGTTAAAGGATATATAAATTGTACATGGTGTTCTCCTGAGATTATCTCATGGAGCTCATTCAACCCTTAATTACTTTACAAATTTCTGCCTCACTTCACTATAAAATGATTTCTCCACAGTGCTTTAATATCAAGTCTTTAAATAGCAAGCCTCTGTTCAAATTATTTTATTTATAATAAAACTGACATCTGAATGGTAAATTACTTTTTTTTGGCATAAGAGCAACTCTTAGAGAAAAACTTTTTAATATCAGTGCTTTACAGTCTATTTTACTGGACTCCAAATGCAAGGTAAAGTAAACCTGAGGGCATTCAGGAGGATCTGGTGAACAAGCATATTCATCGTGGCCAGTGTCCTCCGCAGCTCAGGTAACTGATGCTCAAACAAGAGCTTTATGTAGGAAAGTTGGAATTATTTTCACTTACAGAAAAATTGGAAAATCCATTGTTTATACATCTTATAGTGCCTTGATATGATCTTTTAAAAACACTTGGGGAAAAATAATGGAACTATGTTAAATCATGTTTAATAGCAGTGTAGTAGTGTGCATTCCTTTGCCTGTTGGGACAACACAGGCTGGGTGTGTGTGGTAGGTTTAGCAGACACTGCAGACGAGTGAGCAAGCAGGTATGATGGAACTCCAGCCCAACACTGTCACTAAACTCCTGTTCAGCGGAAGAGGGAAAATGTTACTGTACCCCAGATTTTAAGGGGAATCCCCTTTGTCAGAAACCTCAGAACTGCGCTCTGACCCACAGCGACGATTCCCAGTTGGACCACTCTGGCTGCTGGCCTGGCTGTTAGGTCACTGACTCAGGCCCACCTCTGCTTTCCCTGCCTGCCCTTCGGAGACTGGCAGAGCCGGTGGACACGGAGTGCACCATTTGGAATTTGGAACCAATAGTTGTAGAAAGCAAAGGGAAGGAGGCAGGCCTGGGTGGGAGAAGGGGCTGCCGGGCCTCCGCACAGCTCTGACCATCCCCTGCAGACTGAAGCTGGGATGGCCCTGCAGAGCTGGGTGAGCTGGCTGAGGGGTTTGGGCTCTTTCCTGCCATGCTGATGGGCCCCTGGCAGGAGTGGCAAGGGATGGAAGTGTCTCCCTGGGTGCCGCAGCTCCACAAGGCGTTCCCTGCAGGAAGAACCTCAGCAAATTAAACCATTTTGGAAGGGAAGCCAGGTGACCATCACAACATGCTCTTCAGTCCACCCCTGTCCGTCCATTTTCCCATGAAATTTGGGAGCAGCTCCTTCAGGTTTTGGGGGTTTTTAATCTTGAGACCAGTGGGCCCAGCTCATGGCTACTCTGCCCTCACCTTCTGAGATTGCTCTAGGTGACATCTCTACAGATGTCCATGGTTCACGCGGTGACATGGTCTAGACCTGTGTCCCTGAGGTGTCTGGGGTCTGCACTGTGACTGTCCCAGCTGTGGCTCTTGGGCTTATTCTGTTCACAGTGAAAGCTGTGCAGAAACAGGTGCCCAAATAGGTCACCATGGTTGAAGCCCATTTCTTTCTGCTGCATTGGGACCGCGGCCCTCCCTGCTGACCGGCTTCAGTGACACCTCCTCAGAGGTGGCTCTCTTGATGGCTGGTTTCTTGGCATAAGGTAACCAAAGTGACCACTGGCAGCTGATCTTTGTGGTCAAGCAGCGCTGACTGAAGTTCATCTTGGGGAGCTTGAGCTCCTCATGGTCCAAAGCTGGTGGAATGGAAAAGCAACGCTATCTGGGAGTCACAGCAGTGGCGGGAGCAGGCGTCTTCTCTTCCTGCCCTGAGATGCTGGGTCCACGTGTGCCACTACTGAGGACAGAGTACCGTGGGCCACAACCTGCAGTCAGAAAGTGCAAACCGAGAGGGAGAACGTCAGGCGATTCCTACCAACACTACTGCGGCCTGCTGGGTAGAAGGGGCCCATGGTGGTCAACCTGCCACCATTTGTGCCATGATGGGTTCGTCGTCATTTGCCACCGCTTGCTTGGTAACATTCAGCAGTGATGGCTCGTCTACTGCAAGTGGGAGCCAACAGGAGCCCCGCAGAGCCTCTGCCCTGGCCCCTGTGGCTCCCGTCATGCACTTGCCACTCTGCTCTGGGAGGCAGACGAGGGAAGGTCTGCAGGGCCAATTTTGCTGGTTATTCATGGGCACTCCTCCTATGCAGGAGTGACCAGGAAAGTCTCAGATCTTCGCTCTGGAGGGGTTTTCCTGTGCCACTTCCATTTGGCCTTCCAAGTGCAGTCTCCCATTCCCAATCAGCACCCACTGACTGGGCCAATCCATGGTCCAGATGGGGTTCTGCTTCCTCTGACCCCTGCACCCGCTGTTAAGTATTAGGAGCCTCGGGCTGTAGACTTGGATGAAGCAGCTTTAAGTTTGCAAAATGATTTATTTTTTATGGGTTTTTAGAGATACATACAACGTCAGGATCCATTCTGACAAACCACAAAAGCATGCCATGTTACTTGTTCTGATTCAGTCCCCAGGGCTTCCCCTTTCCCCTCCTGCCTTCCCTGTTCCCTTCGTCTACTCTGATCTTTCTGCAATGTAGTGTTTGTTTTCTAATTAGCGCCTTGTGGATGTACATGATGGTAAGATTCACTGTGGTATTTTCACACAAGTACATAGGAAATTCAGGTCAGATTCATTCAGATGTTCTTATCTCCTTCCTCCTCCCTCACCTTCAATCCCCTTTGTCTACTTCATTGATGGTTCTTTTAATCTCCCCCACTTATTTTGGACTATCTTCCTCATATCAAAAACCCCAACCTTTCACTTTTCGGGGTGGCTTATTTCACTTAGCATGATGGTCTCCAGTTCCATCCATTTACCAGCAAATGCCACAATGTCATTCTTTATGGCTGAGTGATACTCCATTGGGTTTACAACATTTTCTTTATACTAAAATGTGGCGTATATAGCACATTTTCTTTGTCTATTAATCTATTGAATGGCATCTAGGCTGGTTCCACAGCTCGGCTATTGTGAATTGAGCTGCTATCAACACTGATGCGGCTGCATCACTTCAATCACTTCAGCGTGCTGATTTTAAATGCTCTGGGTGTACACCAAGGGTAGGATGGCTGAGTCATATGGTGGTTCTGTTCTTAGTTTTTTTAGGAATGCAAAGCTACTTTCCAGAGTGGTTGTACTAATTTGTAGTCCCACCAACAATTTGAGTGTTCCTTTTCCCCTACGTCCTTGCCAACGTTTGTTGTGACTTGTATTCTTAATCGCCGTTCTGACTGGAGTGAGATGGAATCTGTGGACTTCTAATTTACATTTTTTTTTTTATGTTCGGCCATGTGTACTTCTAAGTATGTTTAGTTCTTTCACCCATTTGTTGATTGGGTTGTTGGTGGGGTGGGGGAGAAGCTGTCTGAGTTCTTCATATATCCTTGATATTAATGCCCCGAGGAGCAGGTGGCAAAGCGTTTCTCATTCTGGGAGCTCTCGTCCCGCTCTGAATTGTTTCCTTTGCTGTGCAGAAGATTCCTAATTTGCAGCCATCCCACAAAATGATTTTGTGATTTTCCTACTTGAGTCTTGTTAAGGAAGTCAGTTCCTGAGCTGGTGGAGTATTAGAACCACACTCTTATCTAGAAGTTGCAGGGTTTTGGTCTGATTCCTAGGTCTTTGATGCACTTCAACTTGAGTTTTGTGCAGGGCGAGATGTTGGATTTCCAGTTTTCTGAGCCCCATTTCTTAAGGTATCTTTTCTCCAATATGTTTTTGGCACCTTTGTCTGGTATGCGACGACTGTATTTCTGTGGGTTTGTCCGTCTTCTGTTCCGTTAGTCTTCGAGCCTCTTCTGGAGCCGGTGCCGTGCTGTGTCACAGCTCTGTAGTATAATCTAGGTCTGCTGTTGCCATGCCTCCTGCTTCACGTTTCTTCCCAAAATGGCAGACGCTTATGCATGCCTGCCACCCCCAGTCCCAGAAGGTGGTGGGGAAAGTCATTTCGGAAGGGGGATCTTCATGGCTATGACCTACTGATAACTCGGTAATTTCCCAGAATTGGGAAGTAGAATATATGACTAAATTTTGCTCTGGGGTGACAGGGATCTCGATGCTTGCCCAACTGCATTCAGAGTTCAAGAGACTGACAACGACAGTCGCCTTCAGGTTGTAACCATGACATACAGAAATTGGGCCTTCGTAGCAGGTGTCTGTTTTTTTACTGGGAAAGAACCCAGGGTGCTCTGCCACTGAGCTACATCCTCAGACTTTTATGAGACAGGTTCTCACTAATGTTGCTTAGACTGGCCTCGACCTTGCAATCCTCCTGCCTCAGCCCCGAGCTGCTGGCATTACAGATGTGCACCACCGTGCCCAGCGAGCACAGCGCTTCATTGTGAATGTTCTTCCCGACCTGAAAACCAAGGACAAATGCCATTCGGGATGTAAAAAATGGTCTATAACCTGGTTCTAATGGACATTTCAAGCTAATTTCTCATTCATCTGTTGTATTATGCTCTGAGTGCCATCTGATTGTATCCACACCACACCCATGTAGATTAGATTTTATTATCTGTTTATAGATGAGGAAGCGAAAGCTGAGATGTTCAGTGAAATGGCCCAAGGCTACGCGCTTTCCCAGTGACAGAAGAGAGTGTCTAAAGTTCTTGGAGATTCTGAAGTTCTGTTCATGCTTTCTGTTTGGCGAATACCTGATTAGCTTGGAAATGCAACTCTACTGAAACCAATAAACAACTGCAAAAAGCACCTTGTCCCAATTTGCGAATTCCCCTTCAGCTTTCTAGGCAAAGTCGAGGCATGCCAGTAATCTTTCAAAAAACGCAAATGTGGAGAGCGTGTTTACCATTAGGGATGGCTGCAGTTTGTACAACTCCATCGTTCACTAAGTAGCTGCGTATTTAAGACCTTTGACATTGTAGGATGTATCCTAAGGGAATTTCATGCAGCATTAGTAGAAGGATAATACACAAAGTATAGGTCTTTGATTCAGATTTCTAAATCTGAAAAAGAATGTTTTTATTAATCGCTTCCCATAGGTTGATGCATACATTAAATAAGCATTCAGTGTTCCAGTGATCACTGCCATACCAGATTGGAAACCGTAACTGTGAAGTGAAAAATACTCCTTAACTGAATCAGTACTGTGATTGACATAATTGTAATCCTGAAATCCTGTATTTTCTAGAAGGTTCAGCATGGGAGGTTTCAACATGAAACTTATGAATCACACACCAGGTCTCTCTTCAGGGTGGCGTCTGTTTGGGGAAGCTGCCGTAATGATCCATCAGAAACGAAGTCTTTCACAGGATCACGGTGTTGGGCTTGGCTCCTCTGTGGTCTCCTTGCCGATGTGCTGTCGGGGTCCCTAGATGCTCCATGTTCTTGCATGCCATGACCGGATTTCCCCCTCATGAGGGTCCACCCAGTCCAAGGCCTACGCCTATGACCTAATTTTAACTGCTTTACTTTTTAAAGATCCTGTCTCTAAATGGAGCCACCTGCTGAGGCCTGGAGAGTGGGACTTCAGCTTGTGACCTGAGGGATGATTTGGGGCATAACTGGTGGGCACCCTTGGGGAAGTCGAGGTTCTGGCAGCTGCTGCTGGTCTGGCTGGAGTTGGGGCTCTGGCCTGCCTGCAGTGGTCTCCTTCATGTCTTTCTGTGGGTCCTACCTGGAGAGCCCTGGGTCTGTGGGCTCTGTGTCGGTCACTCCTACCCGCTGTGGGTCCAGGAGGAGGACTGACTCTACTCTGCAGACGGCACTGGCTTTAGGACAGCCAGGACGCCATGTGTGCCCTTGCCTGCCTCCAGGGCTCCAGGAAGACGCTTGCCCAGAGCCCAGGGAAGGCGTCTGTCACTGGGTCCCCGAGAGCTGGTGCAGGGCCCTCTACCCACAAAGCCCCCGGCTTCTCTGCGGCAGTTTACCCGCCTCTGGAGTAGACCTTGGAGGTCTGCTTCATGGGCGTCTTCCTTTCTCCCAGATCTTGCAGATATTCTCACCTCCTTATGTGCCGGGGTAGGAAGGGAAGGGAGTGGGAGAGTGAAGCCCAGCTTCTCCCTAAGATGCATTCTTCTCTAATCTGTTCTTTTATACTGACTGATTTTGAAGGGAGAACTTTGGTCCTGAGTTTGGTCCCTTGAAGGTGCGGTGGTCCTCCATGCTGAATGGAGGAGTGCCCAGTGAAGGGATGGAACAGGCTAAAATAATATGTAGATTAATATTTCTAGAAGATACTCTCTGTGATGTCATTGAAAGCCTAGCACAACTAGTGGAGGGTTCCAGTGTGGAACCACAACCCTCCCATAAGAATGCTGGGTAAATTTGGGTTTGCCCTCTTTCCGGAACCTTGGCTGCTCTTCATAAGCCGAGAGCAATGCAGGTGGTGTCTGAAGGACTTCCCAGCAGTGACGCCTTCCCAAGGGTCACTTCATACCGGCTCCTCGAGAGGAGCAGAATGAGACGCCCTGTTCTTCCGACTTGTGATCTCATGGTTGCCTGGGGGTTTTTAGACAATGTCCTCGGTGGTAGTTCCAAGTGACACTTGTAGGACTTTCCAGGCAGTTCCACTGCCCTCAAACTTAACTCATGATCTGTTATTTAAGGGGAAAAAATACATTGTCAGTGCGCGCAGCTGAGAGGTTCTCTCTTTGAAAGAGGCCAGATAAATGACAAGTGGGGATTCCAAAACTGGCTCTGAAGAAGTGAGACTTCAGAGTAGTAGCTCACTGAGCTACTTGTTTTGAACTTCAACTGAAGGCCAGCTGCTGCTGTTGCCGGTGCTTCTGGGATGTGCACATTCCGACGCAGCTCCCATCCATCTGGGGGTGCGTGTTTGGAGTGGGGGGCTGTGGGGAGTGACTCGCCCTCTAGGAAGCTAGCTGAACTGGTTTAACCCGATTCTGCCTGGTGAGGTTCCGAAGGGAAAGCCAGGCGTCAGCCCTGAGCAAAATGAGGGCTGAACTATAGAGCCTTCGAGAACCCGCGGGTGGCGATTAGGCTGATGAGTGAGACCGCGCAGGGTTGGAGGGCTCGCTCCGTGGAAGCGTGTTGGAAACTGACTCGACCTGAGCCGCTTCTTTTAACACAGCCAGGAAAACCTGAGTAACATTTCTGGTGTCACGTCGATAGACGGGGAGATGTCAGGAGAGGTCTGCGGTGCCCAGGAAGCCTCCCCGGGAGCACGGGGAAGGGCGGCCCGGGTGTGTTTGGGGGCCCCGCAGAAATTCAACCAGCATGCAGAGTTGATTTTTTTTTTTAAATAAAAAATCTTTTAAAGTTGCTTCATGGTTTTCCTCATTTGAAAACCTGGCAGCTGTCAGTGGGGAGCTGTCCCCAGGGCTGTCCCTGCCAAGCCCCTGTCCAGGCTGCACCCCAGCCCCCTTGGCCTCTCCCTCTCCTCTGCATGACTAACTCCTGCTCGATTCTCGATTGTTCAGGAGAGCTGCTCCTGGCAGGGGACACCAGCAGCCTGGGTGGTGGTTTGCACTGGCCCGTCACAGCAGCAATCTTGGAACTGTTTCGTAACAGCATATCGCGTTGTAGGAGAGCTTTCTTTTAACCTTTATTAAAATGGAAACTTCTAGAAGGCAAAGTCATACCACTTCCTGCCTTTCCCAGAGCATCAAGCATAGTAAACACTCAGATGACTGAAAACCCCTCTCCGGGGGTCGCAAACATGTCTGATCAAAGACGAGTTTGCACACCTGTAAGAAGATGGGTGGGTTTGTTGCCGTGTTCAGCAATCATTGTACTTAACTACTTAAAATTATGGGGATGAAACAGAAGAGGAAAAGAAAGTGACTCGCACCTATCAGATCTCATTGTTCAAATGTGATTGTGTGGGAGGGTTTTGGGGTGGGAACAACCCAAGTGTGCCATCCTTGAACTGGTGTAGACCATAACAAAGGAACACAACATCAAAGTCTTATACTACATCTATAAACCCCAGTGCAGTTCTTCCTTCTGGAAGAACTGTAAAGATGATCTGTTGCCTCTCACTGCTGTCCTTGGGGTGACCATGAAGAAGGTTCAGGAGCCACCTGGATGGGCTGCAACTGATCATGGATGGACAGGGGGAGCCCCACAGGTGGGCAGCAGAGTTCGGCTTGCATTAGTGTATTGGGTCTATTAGCTCAGGACTACCCCCCTTTCAAATACTCAGGGAAATTGGCTCAAGCAGAGTCAAGAGATCCTGATGATTTGAGACTTGTTAAATACCTGGGAATCCCCAGGCCACGTCCGTCTCTTCCTCTTGGTATTAATATGCTGTTTCTGACCTTGATGCTCTCATGAGCTTCATGGATATGACATTGTAAAGATGGCAGAACCCAGGCTTTTATGACCTGAGTAGGTCCCGCCTGCATTCCCCCTTTGTTCTTTCTGGGGCTCTCTCCTTAGGCTTAGCTCCAGCTGGCACACATGTTCGGCGGGGTTGAGGGGTTGTAAGAAGCAGAACTCCCCAGTATTTGCTGTAGTTCATATCTCAATAAAACATTGCTGTCGGAAAGCTTGAGTGACAGCGGGGCCACTGGTCATTGGCTTCCTCATAGGAATTCCTGTTGGAATTCAATAGATTTCATTTGAATAGTTCCGTGGCTTCAAAAGTTGAAACCCATTACTTCAGGGACTTGGGTTTCGGGCGTAACTTGAGTCCCACCGGTTGTGAAGGTGACATGTCACTCTTCCAGGAGGTTCGGATCTGTAGCAGATGCTGTCTTTGTTGAGATGGTTCATAAAATAAGTACTTTGTACCGAGACGGGAGCGTGACGTGGAGCTCCTGTCCCGCCAGTGCTGGCTGTATTGCCGCCGTTGTCATCGAGTTCTCACGCCTCGCCCACCCGAGGGTGCAAATATGAAATCCATGCCCGATTTTTAGCTTTCAGCATCTGCTGGTGTAAGATCTCGGGCTCTGGCAGCGTCTGCAGATGCTCAGAGGAGTCTGCCTCTGCTCCCTGATCCAGTTTCCTCCAGGAAGTCTGCTCTGCACGAGGCACTGGAGGGACTTGCCAGGTGAGTCCAGCGAGTACGTCATCCCAGGCACGGCCACTGCTGCCGGCCAGCCACATCAGCGCTCGGGGCTCCTGGGGGTCCATGGGGTCTCTGGTGGCTGGGGAAACAGCCTCCTTGCAATTCTGTTGCATTTTGTCTTGTGAAAAAGCCATCAGCACCTACAGGTGTACAAACCTGCCCTTGAGCACCTTCGGTTTTGCTGAAGGTCGTCCCACAGGGGTTGCAAGCCTTCCTACCCAGGGGGGAACCCACACTCCCAGCCCTGTTTTCTCTGCCTCCTGCACCAGCCCTGTTGGAGGACATGTGCGAGCTCGCAGCCCTTCAGGCTGAGCCTCGGTCACCCACTCCCCTGCCTCAGCTTCTGGGGTAGCCGTCGTCCCATGGATTAGCAAGCTGGCTGTCACCGAGGCTGGGCCTGGTGCCTTGTGACAATGGCTTCAAGTACCCAGTCCTCCTATTAATCCTAAGAGATACTGGGTCCTGTCACCTACCCAAGATCAGGAAGCCAAGGTATGGTGAGGCTGAGGATGGCCAGAGTCACAGGAGTTGATGGGACAGTAGCCATGTCAGTGGACATCTCCTGGCCCTACTCATAGATCAGCCTGGCTGGCCTTGACCCAGGACACCCCTTTAGATTGGGGCTGACCTACAGCATTCTTAAGTGTTTAGCTGATTTTGTTCTTTTTTTTTTGGCCTTCCCCGCATCCTGTTTCTTCAAGGTCAGCATGATGGGGGAGGGGCATCATCTGTAGAATCCCAGTGTTCCCCCAGGCCTTGAATGTGGGTGTGGCAAGCTTCTAGGATCTTTCTGTTGAGCCACCACGGAAAGGGGGCTGTGGTTGTAGCTATCAGGCCTTAAGTGGGTGTCTGCAAGGCAGAACCCAACATGGAGCTCCCTGGAGAGCATCTGTAGACACAGGAGCTTCTGGGACAGCTGCGTCCCCAGCTACTCTGAGCTCGCTGGGAGCAGGCCTGATGCTGAGGTTTTCTAGCGCCCTGCACAGAGTGACATGAAATGCAAAAATAAAGGAAGAATGTGGGTGATGTTTAGCCTTCTTACCTGATAACAGTAATGTATGGCAATGAAAATGTGTTTAATTTATACTAATAATTCAGTTTATACTAGGACTAGTTTTAGACTATAAAACTTGAGAAAGGGAACATAAAGGTCTTAGGGAGGCAAAAAAACTATTTTAATGCAAACTGCTGATGTCTAGAAGTTCTCGGGCAGAGAACCGACACAGTATCATCTGCATTGTGCTCCAAAGCAATTCTTTGCTGGGAAGTGTCTCTGAACTAAAAGTGCATTGACTAAGATCAGTTTTCAGATCCTCAAGTATCATGCTTATAAATGACAAATTTTAAGAAGACACTGTTCACGGGGCATCTGGGGCTTGTTTTTTGCTGACTTATTTCTTTAATCATTATTTAAAGAAAAAATGGTGTTGATTCATTATAAAATCTTAAGCTATGTAGAAGAAATGTCAACAGGGCAGCCTCCTCCTCCCTAACCTTGCTTTTTGAGGTTTGTGACTTTACTTGGTTACTTCCTTATTTGGTTGCTGCTTATAAAGGAATTTTTTTTGTCTTTATTTAAAGCTATTTCTGCCCTGTTGTGTGGGGGAGGGTGGTTTTCCAACACTGTGTAGTGTTGGAAAGTGACCCCAGTCTGGTGTGTGGAGCTAACTGTGGAGTGGATGGCTGTTTCCGAAGACCCTGGTTTGTTCTGCCTCTTCAAGAGGGAGACAGACGTGGAGCGGACAGTTGGGGAAGGTGGTATGTAGTGTCCATCTGCAGGGACTTGTTACCCAACCCTCCTGCTCCACTGTTGGCCTGGAGGGTGAGCTTTAGAGCTCGGCCAGCCCCTCAGATGGCTCTGCCCTGGTGGCCACTTCCATGTGTCACCGTATAGGTGTGTAGGGAACGGGCAGGAGCTGCGTGCTGCCCACGTTTCCCTTTAGAGAAGGACTAGGGGCGGAGTGTCTTCGGCAGGTGACCTCGGCATTTGGGCCTTGCAGAACAGCCTCAGCTTTGAGAACCGCCAGAGTTGCACTCTTTCCCAGGCAGCGTCCAGTGGATGACGTGAGGGAGGACGGAGGCCAGGCCTCTTGAGCCAAGGAAAGACTGCACTTGCGAGCTCTTCGTGGGATGGGTGGAACACGTCAGCCCTGCTCTCTGCCCACTCCTGCTTCCCTTCCTGCCATCACAGGTGTGGATCCCAAAGGAAGCCTCATAAAGAGGGTTTATTAAGATGCTTGCAAACAGCCAGAATCTGTGCGGGGAACCCTGCCAATGGTGGTGGACATGGTACCTGCTGGTTTCTCACCAAAAACCCTATCCCACCTGTGGCAGCATTTCCCTTAGTAGGTCTGGCTCAGCGCTCTGCACTGGTAAGTCTTTCATCTAAGACAGGTTGTTCCCACCCAGCTTGTTGCAGGCAAAAGCTCAGGGAAACCAAGCTGGTACGGAAGATGATCACACTTGCCTGAGCATGGGGATTGCTTTGGGGCAGCCCTGTGGGTGAATTTGAGGGCTTGGGTGCTGGTAGGAATTGATGCTACATGCTCTGGATGGGAACTGCATCGCCCCCAGTGCTGCTGGTCTCTCTCTTCCCACCAGTGGTGGAAAAGGGCATGAAGATGCTGGCACACGAGGAAAGAAACGCCGGGGATGGTGAAGCGGTGAGCCAGGCCCAGATGGAGCTGCGCCTGGATCCTGTCCTGCCAGTGTGGGTGCCAATGACGCATCATGGTGGCAGGTTTTCCTCCTAAGGAGTAACATTTCAGAAATAGCAAACAAAATGGAACTCTACTTGGAAGATAATTGACTAAGTGACGATTTTAGCCTGATGGCGAGTTGTTAGAGGAAGGTGACCTGGTAATGTTGAGGATAATTCCTGCTGCCTTATTTGAGAGTTAGTTAGGCTTACATAAAGCATACAAAATTGGATATAATGGATATCTGGAGCAATTTGGCCACACATAGTTTTGTACATTGGTCATAATTTCGTTGCTTTTAGCTTGAAGCCATTGCAAATGCATGGTGATTTTATTAGTGAAGTAATGGGAAAGTTTTTCTCCATTTCTGTCTTGCCCATCAGTGTGAATTGATTATGCACAGAAAGGCTTAATGCTGATAATTCGTGTAGCTCAGTGACACCAGGACCCTGCATCATGACATTTTCATTCTAAGTTGAACTTAAGTGGAAAGGTGCTATCGGGTTTTTAGTCAAAAGAATGAAGATCATAGATACAGACCTTGGTCACCTGGTAGATACATTACACAGTACTACGCTTCTAATTTTGCTTCGCTTGTGTAAGAGAAAATGTACACACACAGATGGAAAATACTGGTCATTTAGTAATACTCAGCTACACAATGAGCATGGTATTTCTGGAAATCCAGCTCAGAATTTTGCATATAAATGAAAAAGGGACAGGAAAGAAAAGACTAGAAGTAGCAGGAAGGTAAAAATACTCATTTATTCTTGAGTGTATGTTATTAAAATAATTCAGCAAGAATTTTAACAAAGTAAGCATGAGAGAAACAATAACCCTTGCTCGCTGATGATTCAACAGACTACAAATAACTTTTCCACACTACACTTGGGAATGTGTAGGCAGAAAATGGTTCCAATTATTTTCTGAATGAATTCCTGTGCAGGCTCTGACATGGCAAGGAAAGAGCGTGAAATGTCAATGTTGTCCCCAAGGCTCAGATGGATCAGATGCATCAGATGGAAACCGCTCTTCTAAATATCTCTCTGATACCTTTTTAAAATGTTATTTCTTCTAGAAATGCTCTGCTTATCCACGGATAATAAAATCTAAGATACCATTACCACTTTAGAAGTTTCTTGTTATATTTTTCTGGGACCTTGGTGTAGGCTCCCTGCCCCAAATAAAAACAGATGCAAAATATATCAGATGATGATTTTTCTCATAACAGTAATTCCTAAAAATCAAACTTCATTCACACTTCCTATCAGCCTAAGACTAGGCGATGACAAGACAGCGCAATGCAATGAAGTTCCAACAGAGACGTGGAGTCCTGTGGAATTAAACATGGAGAGCAGACTTGAGTGAACAAGGGATTCAGGACTGAATGCTTCCAGGGAAAACTGTGCTCTGAGGCTGTGTAGGCAGTTCCCCGAGTGTCGCTCTGCTGCTTAAAGTGATTCAGTGCTGCTTTTACCTCGCGCTTAGGAGTTCCCAAGAGGACAGCGGCTGTTTGAACTCCTCCTGAGTGCGATTCCAACTGACCTCCCTGCACGGTGCTTCTGTGCTGCCCTGTGTCCCTGTTGGGCCCAAGCTGTACTGTCCCACCTCCGTTCCCTTGCTTTCCATGTCTTCCCTCCTGGAAGGAACATATTCTGCAGCCTCCCAGCCAGAACACATACCCCCTCCTCCAAATTCATACATCCTCCATTGCATCTGAGGACAAGAACTGCCTTGCATAGGAAAGAAGGGCAGCCTCTGATGGAAATCAGGAAGGAAAAAGGTAGGACCTTGGTAATGAGTTGAGTTATGAATATACACCCAGGTGCTCTGATCAAGAATAAACAGGATGACGGAGAGAAATGAGGAGGGCAGGCGTGGGGCTGGAGGGGAATGGATGGGTGTGTAGTGTGGCAGATTGGAAAGGCCAGCGTAGCTCATTCTGTTTTAAATTGTTTCTATGGATTTCTTACTTCTGAAATGACCAGGAGATTCTGTCCCACACAAAAGGTCTTTTGAATGCTACGTATTTTTTTTCCTTAAGATGAAGATATTAAGTCTGTTTGTTTAAATGTCAGTGAAGAAAAGAAATTTAAGATTTAGACCAAAAGATCGAGGAGGAAGTAGGAGCAAAAGGGAGTGTAAGACGCACCTTCCCTTGGGCCTGGAAGGATGCTCAGGGCTGGCATGGACGTGCGAGCAGGTGTGAATGGGGGGGAGGGGGTGTTGTCCACTCTCAGAGCACGTGGGTGGGTCCTTGCCAGCCTCTGGGACAGTGCCTTAGACTGGGTGGCCTGAAAGCAGGTTTTCCTTGCAGCTCTGGAGTCTGAGGTCAGTTCAAGGCACCGGCAGACCTGGTGTCGGGTGAGGCTGCTGCTGCTCCCTGGGTCTGTTCCACTGCAGCCTCCTGGTGAAGGGCAGGGAGCTCTTTGGGCCTCTCTGGTCAGGGCTCTGATCCTGTTCATGAGGGCTCTGCCTTGTGACGTTCTCTCCTTTCAAAGGCCCACCTTCCAACCTCATCACGTGGCCATTAGGTTTCCTCAGATGCATTTGGGGAGGGGCGGAACTGTTGTAGCAACAACCAACCATCTTGGGTCCCCCAGGACTCGGCTTTCTGGGGATGTGGCACCATCAGCGCCAAAACTGGGAAGGTCCTGGACAAACTCCAAGTGACAGGTGTGTGCCACAGGCACTCCTTGGCACGTGTATAGCAAATACTGCCTTGAATTCTTACTGATCACTTTTTAAAAATGATAAAATGGTAATACAGCTTTTTGGTCTTAAAAAAACACGGTCTCTGTGTGTGTGTGCACGCATACACATTTATGTGTAATATCTGGATCCGTATCACCCAAAAAAGGATTTATCCTTAGGAACACCAATTAGTGCGGGTTTGACTCTCTTCCTCCAGGGTGACCTTCAGGTCACTGGCTCCCAGCAGGCAGTGGGTCTGCCTGCTTTCCTCAGAGGGCCTCTGTCGATGTCTGGGTCTGGAGAGTAGTGATTGCCACAACTGGGTGGGGCGGCTACTGGAATCCAACACCGAGAGGCCAAGTTTGCTTCCAAAAGCGACAATGCCTGGAGTCCAAGGGGTGGGTGATGCCCTCACTGGGAAGCGGATTTAGATCCCAATTAGCATTTTCTATCTTAACGTGGGAATGCTTGGCACAACATAGGATTGGTACTTGGAAACCATCAAAATCTTGTGAGAAGTTGGCACAGTGTGAGCCTGTGTTAAGGCATCTCCATGCCGAACACAGAAGAGGCAACTTTCAAACATCAGACGATGTTAAACAAGATAATCTTCATGGTCCAGAAATGGAATAGAAACGCAAAACTCAAGGTGTGGCCTGCTGGGATCCAAGTGCAAAAGCAAACGGGCAGACGGATGGACGTAGCATTCAGATGGCCCCTGCCCACAGGGAACCAGAGCCAGGCTGGAATCCACAGCATGGACTGGAACCTAATTAGAACAAGTTGTAGTCCATGTATGTGTAATGTGTCAAAATGCACTCTACTGCCACGTACGCCTAAAAATAATAACAATGAATTGAGGCTCTTGAAGATGTCAGTGCCACTTTAATGTTGGGATTTTATTTTCTGGTGTTTCTTCAATGATTAATGTAGTAATATTTAGAATCTAAGAAGTGGAAAGAAGCTTATTACAAGCTAAATGTGAAATAGCACAGTTTGAAAATGGCTTAGGAATGAACCTGTGATTGGCAGAAGGGAATGCCAACAGGTCATTTCGTTGGGTATGTGTAAGAACTACGAGGGACACAGACTGAAGTGATAAAGTGGAGGTGACGCTTGGGATGAATGAGGTGTTCAGTTTGAGGAAGGAGCTCGCATTTTAAACTGGATTTTAAAGGTGGGTGCACCTCTCCTTGTGATGTCTGGCATGCAGGTATGATTCCAAGGCTTGATGTGGCTGGTCAAGATTGGGCATGTGCAATGACTTCCAAGTGGTTGCACATATTCCATTGGCTTGTTCATAGAGAAAGGCAAGCAAAACTTGCAGCTACTTAAACATGGTGCCCGACGAAGAAGACAGCAGAGTCGGTAATTGTGTTAGACTTAACCATTGACAGGCTTTAGAATTCTAATATTTTTTAAAAAATGACTACCATAGTAGAGAGAAGAGGTTGCCAAAGTATCTGGAAAGTTTGCAATATACAGTTTAGACTTGTTCCTTTCAGCACAGAATGGACTTCAGGCCGATCTGAAAAACAAGAGCTTACCCTGGGAGGTGATCAACCTTATGAGCTCCTCGGAAGTTTCAGGTCATAGGTGTACAGCATGAAATCTGGTCACGATAGTCGCCCCTTTGGAAAACTTTATAATTCAAGAATACATCCACTATGATTGTGAGCACCCAGAGACAGGTAGTACTAAGTGAATGTATATTTGAGTTCAGAAACATTAAAAACACTTTCTTTTGAGGGATGACACGTTATCTTTGTTGCTGTGGTTAGAAGTTTGAGAAAACAACAGTAGCTTTATGTGAAGTACTGATCTAAAATACCACAATATGGATAATGCTTCATGTGAACTTGATCGTGTGGAGCTAATTGAAGCTGGCAACTAATTCTGATACATTAAGTTTGTAAAAGGAGCTAGTATTGTGTAGGCAATATGTAGTAGTAAATACTAAAAATATTATAATTTTATTAGATCAAGGCATAGAGCATTTTCTGTTAAGATTTCAGGAATCTTGACAAATGCTCTAGTGTAAAAGGATAATACTTTACAGTTGCTGTCGTATAAAGGGTTACTGACAGCCCTGTGTCAGCTGAGTTATTTTAATTGTGTACCCATGATTGTATATTGGGGAGAAAAAAGTATATGATAGAATTACTGTAATTAGTAAAAAGGAAATTCTTATATGAAATTGAAAAAAAAAGTTATGCACAATCCAAGTAATTAGGATTCCTTCAAACATTTTGCTGAGTTAGCATGTTAAATTTTCAGCTCGAAAAATGCTCTTGCCTCCTTGGCAGAGTCTCCAGACAGTACAAATTTCTTGGATTGCATGTCCCCCTCCCAACTTTAACAAACTTATAATCAGCCAGCAGGATAATTGAGAAGCTGCTAGACCCAGACAGAACAGGTTCCTCAGTTGTGCACCCCCTAGAGCTCTCTGAATCTCCCACGGCCTGGAAGTGCTTGAGGACGGCTGCGTTTTTAAGAAGCAAGTGCGGCAGCTGTGCCTGAAAGCAGAGGCCTGGAGATGGATGGCCAATTCGTCATCCTAAGTGAGAGCTCCTCGTGTGTGACGTAGCATGTAAGGAAGCCACGGGTTCTCAGCCCGACAGCCTGGACTGTTGGACTCCACGATCCACACCCCCACGGGGGCATGGCTAACAGGGCGAGATTTGCTCTCCTACCCTTAGGGGCAAAGAAAGCATTTTTCCTTTTTTTCTGTGCTCCTTAAGAAGCCCACACAGCTCTGGGAACTACCATTGTGCCAAGAGCTGACAGAACACTACTCTTTGGCCCAAATAGCAACTTGAACGAATATTATGCTGAGAGAATTCTGTGAAAGTAGGGAATCCGGCTGACTGCACTGAGGGTCCCCGATTTGAGTCCTAACAGCCATCTGAACATCTGTTAGAACGCGACGAACACCCAGTTCTGTCACTGAGCTGAAAACCTGGATCGGGAGGTGCAGAAGAACCCTGGCTGCTGCTGTGATTAGGTCCAGATTGCCAGGACTCAAATCTTGTCAACGTGGAAAGTGTCACTTCTAAATCAAGGTACTGGCGACACAAGGCTCATGTAGAACTATTTCATGTACTTCAGGAATTTTAATCACAAAAACACTAACAGATGGGTGCTTTTATTATCGCCATTTTATAGGTGGGCTGCAATTTGGAGCAAGGACACTGCTGGGGTCCAGTAGCTCAGCAATTCCCAGGTTTCTCGACTTACAATGGAGTTGGGTCCCAAGAACCCTGTTGTGAGGTGAAGGTATTATGAGTCAAAAATGCATTCACTGCAGCTCACTGCTGATGTCACAGTCTCGCAGCGGGGCTCACTGCAGAGCTGGCCTGGCTGGTGGAGCTGTGGCTCACTGCCCAACACCCAGAGGGTGTCCTACCACGTGGCACCAGCCTGGAAAATTGCTGACGTGCCAAAGTTGAATGGGAGGTTCTGCTGATGGCATGTCAGCCCTGGAGCCGAAGGTCGTGAGGTGCAGCAGGCGAGTTGGGCACCGCCTGCCAGGTTCACGTTCTTACCTCTGCCCCTCGGAACTGCAGTGGACCGCAGTGACCGTGGCTAACGCTCCTGTCACAGTGTCACCTGTGAATATTGCAACTCTCCCCCTTAGTTTTATAAAGTTCAAGGTAAAAATTGCTACTAAATGGTTCAAGTTTTTTAACTTTTGATATGAAGAGGAATCACAAGGCCAGTTTCCATTGCTGGGTGAAGATAATTGAGAAGATTGTGATTTACCCTGAGAACTCAACTCTGGAATATGTACTTAAATAAAAATCACTTCTAAAATAAGTGTTCAGCCCTGAAATCATATAATTCTCTAAGTATGTGCCTTTCATACAAAAGAATGAAGTGAGCCTTTGACCTTGGTGCTGATCTGGACACAACCGTTGTTACCAGTAGCTGTTGGAACCACGGGGAGATCAGTGGTGAACTTCCCCGTGTGTTCCCACACATCATACACTGCGTCTTCGCAGGGACTAGCTCACACTCACTTTATAGTGAGCAAAATACAGCACTTCCTGATCAACTTCGTGGGACGATTTTATGACAGAATTGTCAATCTTAAGGACATATTACCACGGTAATATGTGTTGGTTCCAGGGTCTGTGGTCACATTCATGTGGCTCTTGGATGCTGACCAGAAAGCAAAATGATGTCCAATATCCCAGAATATTCTGTGCTCCCAGCATTCACGTTATGTAAAAAGTCATAGACTGAATGATTCAAAAAATGTCGCTGGACTGAGCGGTTTGTGAAAATGAAAATAAGAACCTGTTAACTGATCACATTGGCTGGTACGTCTGTCAGGCTCAGGAGAGTTGCGTAACTGTGTAGTTCTAACCCCAAGAATCTAAGGATCCAAGGCACAGGCATGGTCCCAAGTTGCCATACTCATGATTTTGGATTTTGCAATGGTGTAAAATTGGTATAAATCCAATAAATGACATGAGATCTTCAGTAGTTTACCATAAAATAGGCTTCGTGTTAATTTTTGCCCAACCATGGGCTACTGAAGTGTCCTGAGCGCCTCTGAGGGACGCTGGGCCAGGCTTTGCTGTTGGGAGGGTTACCTAGGTTACCATCTCAGACTCGGCGCTCCAGCACAAGGTGGGGGAAATCTAAGTTATTGCTCAACATAGAAGATGCAGCATATATTTTTAAAAAGCAGTCTCTGTTCTGCTTTACTCATTGGAACCTCTCAAAAGTTTGGCTAGAACAGGAGGGGGTCCTTCTCATTCCCCTTGGAGGTGATCCAGGGAAAGAGTGTGAAGGGATGTACCAACTTCAGAAGCTCATTTCCTGGGAGATGTGAAGCGTGCTTACTTCCGGATATTAACTGTAAACTGACAGCGTGCCTGCCCAGGGAACTAGTCTGATCCCGAAACAGTGTGGACACGGAGAGCATTTTATGACAAACAGGTGTGCCTCCTTGGTGTCGCCTGTGGGGCCGGTGTGGCTGTGGGAAGGTCACCACGCAGCCTGTCCCTCAGTGTGAAAGGCATTCTTCAGCATCACAGCCTCTAGGACAACACTGTGAAGCAGTTGATGAAGAAACTAATGCCTTAAAATTAGAGAAAGATGGCGACACTGGGGACCACACAAATAGGAAGCGTGGTTTCTGTGGTCATAAATATGTTGACAGGCATTCGTGCACGAAAATGGAAGTAGCCACTCCCACCCACCCCTAAGAAGGGAGTTAGTGGAATCTGTTATTAATACATACATCTGGAAAACTTGCAAAACCTCTGAAGAATCTTGCCCAAAGCTCCTTCACCTAGCAACAGCAGGATGGGAGATTGATTCTAATTTAGGAGAAAATTAGAAATCAATCCCACCGAGTGAAGGTTGTGGTGCAGCTTTCCTTACATTAACTGTGGCATCATCTGTCCACGGTCGTGTTTTGGTGTGTGTGCTCAAGGGCCTGGCTGTGCGGATGGCACCCTCGGATGGGACAGCTGGAGACCATGTCATAAAGGGGCCATTTATAAAACATTAACAGTGAATAAGCATCCTAGTGGGATTCCCAGCTGGGCAAGGGTTGATGGCTGTTCCCAGGACCACTGAGAAAGCAGCTGTGGGAGGGTGACCACCCCTGAGAGGGGTGTGCTAGCAGAGGAAGCCAGTTGGTGCCAAACCAAGGGAGGGGACACAGACCAGGGAGATTAGGCCCACCATACTTCCTCTGATCTCTCAGACCTGCCTCTTTCAATGGGTTAAATTATGTCACACCCAATTTATGTTGAGTTCTAACCTCTAGTGCCTAAGAATGTGACTGTCTCGGGATAGGGCCTTTAAGGAGGTGATGAAAGTAAAGCAAGGTCATTAGGGTGAGCCTTCATCCAATATGACTGTATACTTACAAGAAGACGAGAACCCAGTGCACACCCAGGGAGACTGTGTAAACAAGGAGGGCATGGCCCACTGCACCCCAAGGAGCCAGGCCTTGGTGACAATGCTGCCAGCAAGTTGATTGAAGACTTTTGGCTTCCAGTATTGTGAGAAAATGAGTTCCATCAAATGGTTCATCTGTTGTGCTTTGTTATAGCAGCTCTTGTATACTAGTACCTCTCCCATAGCACGCATCCAACCTGAAGTCAGTGGGCAGGGAACCTGAGATGGTGGGGGGAAATCAACTGGGTCAGTGCAGGGGAGGTGGAGCAGCTCAGGAGTCAATGTGGAGGGGGAAGGAGGAGGAGATCGGCATGTCCAAAGAGAGGCTTCATGGTTCCCAAGAGCCGTATTAAGATGGGGGCCAGGGGATCAAGTGAGGGAGACAGACTGGTGTTCAGTATGGAAACCCAGCCACCAGTAACTTCTGTAGAAGATAATGCTTGGAGACGCTGCTTCCTAGCTACAGTCAAGGAGCATTTGCTACCCATCTCCTCAAATCAGAAAAAATACTCTGGGTTGGGGGAAAAGTATGTCTTAAACATTCTGGAAAAAAAAAACCTTAGTTTTAACATTCTTTTTTCCTTTAATCAGCATAGAAAAAAATATCCTCATTAACTCAATGGAAATGATGTGGCCAATAAAAGACCTCATTCAAACTGTGAGGGCTCGGCTTTGGGGAGGGCATCTTTCTAAGCATGAACCGCCTCTCACCCTGCATTGATCCACATGGACCTTCGAGGTAGGGTCGTTAATCAAGTGTTCTGTTCCCATAAAAATGTGCCCAAAGTAGAATCTGTTCCCCGCTTAGCATGATTTTAAAGGCACGGTGCTACACGGTTCTGTAAGACAAAAGCCCCTGAACTACTGGTGCTGGGGGAGGAAAATCCTTTTACTCCTGTGAGGACTGTATTATCGGCACATAAAACTTCTCAGGTGATTTTTATCCTTTAATGCTCTTTTATTTATTTATTTTTAAGATTTTTATAGATTGCATTTTGATTCATTGTACACAAATGGGGTCCAACTTTTCTATGGTTGTGCACGATGCAGATTCACACCATTCGTCATACCCCTGCCCCCTCCCCCTCTCATTCCCTCTTTGTAATCTAAGGTCCCTCCATTCTTCTTTCACCTTAACTGACTCAATACAGGGCTGAGAACATTTCACCAGACATCTCAATGCCCAGATGAAGTGTTGAATGATCCTCCCCCTTTTTTCTAACTAGGCTGAATACAAGATGCGTCCACTGTGGGTGAGATGACGTGAGTTGCGCCCCTGCTCCTTGACCTACAGCACCTGGAGGAGCTTCCTGCCCCGTCCATCAAGCGTTCTTTTCCTCAGTGAGGGAAACAGATCATGCTGCCATGTTATGTCATCCGTTTCCCTCACTGGGAATTGAACCCCGGGATGCTTAGCCTCTAAGCCACATCCCCAGCCACCGCCCCCCTTCCCCACTTTTATTTTGATACCTGTTCTGTTTCTTAGAGTCTTGCTAAGTTGCTAGGACTGGCTTTGAACTTGTGATCTTCCTGCCTCAGCCTCCCGAGTTGCTGGGATTACAGGTGTGCACCACGGCACCTGACTCGTGGTGACTTTTAGTCAGTTGCATGCAGTCCTCTGCTAGGCTAGGTGAAGGTTTGGTGGCTCTTCTCATCTGGTGATAGTGTAGTTTATTTCCGTGTCTGTTCCAGGGTTACCTGGAACAGTGTGTAATTTTGGACCTTGTGGACCTGAATACTTGCTGACGGAAGCTGAAAAGAATGCTCTTTACCTGGAATTAATGCTGCTGGTGTTTGTTGCGGGAGAATTCTCTGCAGAGCAGTTGGCAATATTATTCTTAAGATCCAAACAGTTACTGTAGGAAGCGTAAGCAGTTCCATCCGCACATGAGGACCATCGCTGGACACCGGCATTGATGCTGTGGCAGTGGTTGAGTACTTACCTCCATTTTACTTGTTCTAAACTCAGCTTTAAGGAACTCGCTGGGAATCGCTCCGTAGCTGCAATAGAAAAGAGCAATTAGAATAGTAAACCAGGAACTTCCCTCCCCCTACCACACACAGGCGGAGCTCGGCAGTGTGGGAAGGTGCAATTCTGGTCACATGACTTTCCTCCATGGAACGCCCCAGGGCAGAGCCATCTTGGTTGACCTGTAGCAGTTACCCCACATAGTGGTTTAGAAGAGACTCTGAAGAACAAAGCGTAGGTTGAACACACAGTAGATTTGCTGAAAAGGCGTAGGTGAGCGCCTCTAATGAAGTCTTTATCGGCCTGAATGGATAATGTAACGAGAGAAAGCAGAGAGATGGGACCTGAGAACCTGGTCTCCCTTTTGGATTTAGAAAGATGTGGAATGTGGAGGCAGCCCCTGTGGGAGGAGAGGAAGTTCATGAGCAAGTCAGTTCCCAGAAGCTGGTAGAGTTGAGGACAGCACTGGAAATCCTGAGCGTTTCCGATGACATGATATAGCTTTCATCCCTGTTCAAGGTCTCGATATGGGGGTGGGTAATACCAGGGGTCAGAGCTCCATTGACTGACCTTGGTACCATTTAATTTACATTCTCACAAAGTGACAGCAAGTACTGTGAAATGCACGTCAAACTCTGTAGGATTTGGAAGTGTTTGTCAAGTCCAGGAGATTTCCCAAGTCGGGAATCTGGACCAGAGCTTGGCTCCTGTGGACTTTCTCGCCTTCCTCTGTCTGGCCTGATAAGTGGGTGCAAAGGCGTTTTGTGTCTTCCTTCCACAGCATCTGATCACTGCAGTGGCCATCGAGATGTCCAAGGGTCAGAGCTGACAATGGAGGTTATTCACTGCGTCAGAGCTAAATGCTCTGCAGATTTCTGGAACTCAAGTGTGTATGCTCGCTTAAA
>JAJEJO010000715.1:0-175178 GCA_020662805.1 Glaucomys volans | reverse complement strand
GCAGATTTCTGGAACTCAAGTGTGTATGCTCGCTTAAAATTAACAGGTAACGGGCATTTTTTTTTTTTTTTTTTTTTTTTTTTTTAGCGCTGTACATATTTAGATTTGAGAAGCAATTTTATTTCAAAAGCTTTAATTTCTCAACACAAGAGAAAGTTAACCTCATATTTAATGATTTTAATGAAAAACACCTTAAAAGACATTGTCTAAATTTAGTACATTGTGCTGGAAACCCATTTGTGATGCACTGGTTGACATTGTAGAAGCCAAGAGCACCCTGAGTGGCACTCCAGTGACAACAGGGCCGGCTCCAGGTTGGCTCACATTCATTCAGTTTGGAGTCCTGTTTCCTCAGCAGAGCTCACTTCATGGGACTGACACGTGTCAGTTTCTCAATTTAGCTTTTTTTTTTAACCTTTCATCCTTAGCGCATATTTCAGATTGCTTATAAAGTTATTAGGAAAGCATCATGTTAAAGAAAATGTAAATTGATGTAAACTGGAAGTGTATCCTGAATGTTCCCCTCACAGTCATAACTATCTCCTGCTCCCAGACCATCCAGAATGCAAGAAGCTTCTTCCAGCACCTGCCGTCCACCCGCCCAGGACACGGCTGCTCTTCTGACTTGACCTTGGAACATGGTCTGCGTTCTGCTGGCTCTGGCACTTGCTCTGTTGGGTGGGCCAGAGGGTTGCCTCCCTCATCAGCTAAGTGCAAACTGAGCTTTAAAACACTATTATGATTTTGCTCAGGGTCATATACAAGTCTTAAACACCAGCACAAAGAAATGATGCAGATTTAGCTGAGGGATCGAATCGTTAAATGCTTTATTTTGCAGTGGTTGAGGTAAAGGAAAACTGCTTCCATCCTCATGGTCAACGACCCACCAACTCTGTCCCTATCTGGTATTGCTAAATCAGACCCTAGGCACCAACGGCATCACCATTCCAGAATGAACACATCAGTCCTCAACTTGACACAAGTACAATCGTTAGAAATTTCAGCTCAAAATTATTCTAGTCAGGTTAAGCTATGAAACTTAAGAGGTTAGGTGACTGAAGTTATTTGGAAGGTTCCTGAAAACACCAGCTTTCCTTGACGCTGGCTTGTGACGCTGAACTGCAGTATCAACCAGCTTCCTGGACAGTGTCTGCAAAGCACTGCCTAGGTGGACGACAGGAGAGCCCACTTTTCTCCAGGAAGATACATGATTATGACTGGGTACTGAGCAATTAGATGGCAGAGATGCAGGGAAGTGTAGGTGGTGTTGCCCCAGGACGCAGCTGACGTGGAGGTGGAAGCTCAGGGGGCCTTGTCCTGGCTGGAGGGGAGGCGACTGAGATGAGTTTGACATGAACAAAGGGTGTGTTGAAGGGTGTGTTGTTCGGAAGGGGTACAAATGTTACTACTTCTTGAAGAAAGAGTTTTCACAATTGGAAAGTTCTTAGGAAAAAATACTAAAACATATAAAGAGGGTATTGAGTAGAGAAGATTCAGAAATAGTATTGGAAGAAAGCTGTAAATTGATGGATGTAATTTTTCTACTGAAAGATTTTCCTTCTGATAGTACTGAACACTACATTGGGCCAGTTAGAAAGGGCAGCCTGTTGGCAGTAGGAAACTAGTCCCCCTCAATTTGGGGAGCAGATGGTTGCTGAGGTACAGTCTTCAAGGTGACGTTGAAGTCGTTTCACAGTGGTGACCCATGACTGGCAGGTCAGGAGGATTGTTGCCGGCCAGGACGAGGGCACCATTCCCCAGGTCTCCTGCTCTAACAGGCGTTAGTCCTTCAGTTATGCAGGGGGACAATCTGGAAAGCAAGCAGCTTTGGGATAAAGGCAGGGAGCTTGGGGGACTGGGGGCAGCAGGAGGGAGTGAAGTCCTTGGACGCTCAGTGCTGGGCTGTGCCTCTGGTTCCTGGCACCTTCCTCTCACTGTCGGCGTGTTCCTGACTGGGTCTCGTCCAGTCCTGAGAGGAGGCAGAGGAGGCATTAAAGCTGAGCGTTAGTTGCTTTCACAAACGCCGTAGCATCTGTTCAGATGAGTCCAGCACCTTCCATAACCACGTGTAGGAGTCTTCAGGTTAGTAGCTTCTATTCTCACGTGTAGAATAAAGAACGACACTAGCTCTGCTTAGGAACATGAGTTTGTCTACTAGAGGATGATCTAGCTAATGCTGTGTGTATTTACTTGATCATTCATGTATTCTGGCAATTATTTCTGTGTCCACCAAACAGGAAATCCGAAAGTCTCTTCCTTTTTATGTGTTTCTGGGATCGAGAGTAGTCTACTTGTTAATCTCTTACACTTAATTTCCCCAATTACAAAACTAGAAATTGTACCCTTGCAAAAATGACAAGTAAATAAAAAATTAAAGAAAATGAGAACGAATACTTGTATTAACACTTCGTCTTGATTGAAGGCAGGGTTTCTCCACTGAGCTACCCCCAGCCCTTCCTCTCTCTCTTGGTTCTTTTTAGTTCCACATAACCTTAGGATTCATTATCACAAAATTATAGAAGCATGGAATATAATTTTTTATAATTCAGTCTCCAGGACTTCCCCTTTCCATCTCCTCCGCTCTTCCCCAGTTCCCTTCCCTCTGAGTCTTTCCACTAGAGGTTTTTGTAAGCTGGTGTCCTATGGATGTGCGCAATAATGGAGATTCACTGCAGTACGTTTGTATATGTGCCGAAGAAAGTTACGTCGGTCATTCCACTCTCTCTCCTTATCCTACCCCTCCTCCTTTATAACTTCCCTTTTCTACTCCACTGACCTTTATTCTTTTATTATCTCCCCATCTTAGTTTGGATTAGCTTCCACATATCAGAAGGCATTGAGTCTTTGACTTCTCTGGACTTGCCCATTTCATTTAGCATGACAGTCTCCAGATCTCTCCATTTACCAGCAAATGCCATAATGTTATTCCTCATGTCTGGGGAAAACGCCATTGTGCGTATATACCACATTTTCTTTATCCATTCGTCAGCTGGGGGACACCCAGGCTGGTTCCATAGCTTGGCTATTGTGACTTGTGCTGCTGTGAACACTGATGTGGCTATGTTACTGTAGCTTGCTGACTTTAAATCTTTCAGATACACACCAAGGAGTGGGAGAGCTGGATTATATGGTGATTCCATTGCTAGTTTTTGGAGGAATCTCTCTCCTGCTTTTCAGAGTGGTGGCACTAATTTGCAGGCCCACCCACAAGGTACAAGTGTACTTTTCTCCCCCCATCTTTGCCAATATTTTATGTGTACACCCAATTGTCATTCTGTCTGGAGTGAGATGAAATCTCAGTGTAGTTTTAATTTGCATTTCCCTGACTGCTAGAGATATTAGCATTCTTTTCTTACCATTTGTATTTCTTTTCAGAAGTGTGTTCTATTACCTATATATCGATTTTTTTTTTTTTAAGAATATTCTGGGTATGAATGCCCAATCTGAGGAGCAGGTGCAAAGATTTCCTCCCATTCTGTAGGCCCTCCATGTTCCTGTTTGCTGGCAGCAACTTCCTAATTTGAGGCCATCCAACTTAAATTTTTTTTTAATTTCTTACACTTTACGAGTCTTGCTAAGGAAGTTGCTCCTGTGCCAGCATGTTGAGTGCTGGGCCTACTTTGTCTTGTAGCAGTTGCAGCATTTCTGGTGTATTTCCTAGGTCTTTGATGCCCTTGGAGTTGACTTTCATGCAGGTTGAGAGGGATTAAAATTCATCATTCTGCATATGAATTTCCAATTTACCCAGTACCATTTGTTAAAAAGGCTATCTCTTCTCCAACATACCTTTGGGACCTCTGTGTAGCATGGGATAACTGTATTTATATGGGTTTGTCTGTGTGCTATTCCATTGCTCTTCATGCCTGTTTTAGTGCCAGAACTGGGCTGTTCTTTGTTGTTATTGTTGTTTTCTTCACTATAACTATAGAATAATTGCAAGTCTGGTATTGTGATGAGTCCTGCTTTGGTTTTCTTGAGGAGGATTGCTTTGTCTATTCTGGGTCTCTCATTTCTTGAAATGAATCTCATAACTTTTTTCTAGTTCTGTGAAGAATGTCATTGGAATTTTGATGGGAATTGCATTGAAACTCTATAGCATTTTTGGTAGTATGGCCATTTTGATGATAATCTGCCTGTCCAAGAACATGGGAGTCTGCATCTTCTAAGTTCAATTTTTTCTTTCAGTGATGTATAGTTTTTATTGTAGAGGTTCTTTGCCTCTTTTGTTAGATTGAGTCCCGAGTATTTCATTTTTGAGACTCTTCTTACGAAGGGGATAGTTTCTCTAATTTCTTTTCCAGCAGATCCATCATTGTATAGGAACATGATTTGAGTGTTGACCTTGTATCCTAATTGGCTGAATCCATTTGAGTTGTAGTGGGGTCTTCTGGTGGAGTTCTTTTGGGTTTCTAAATACAGGATCATGTTCTTGGCAAACAGATAGCTTGAGCTCTTTTCCTATTCATATTCCTTTAATTGCCTTCTCTTGCCTAATTGCTCTGGCTAGAGTTTCAAGGACTCTGTTGAATAGGCATGATGAAAATGGGCACCCTTGTCCTGTTTGTTTTTCAGAGGGAATGCCTTCAGTTTTTCTCCTTTGAGAATAATGTTGGCCTTGGGTTTGTCATATATAGCTTTCACAATGTTGAGGTCTGTTCTTTCCCTTCTGAGTTTGTCTGGTGTTTTAAAGATGAATGGATGCTGTACTTTGTCAAATGCTTTTTCTGTATCTATTGAGATAATCCTGTGATTCGTATTTTTAAGTCTATTTAATTTCCATATGTTGAACCAACCTTGAATTCCTGGGATGAAACCCACCTGATCATGGGGCGCTCTTTTTAATGTTTTTGTATGTGGTTTGCCAATTAAGAATTTTCACATCTATGTTCATCAAAGATATCAGTCTGAAGGTCTCTCCTTGGTGCGTCTTTGGTATTGGGATGATCCTAGCTTCATAGAATGTTTGTCAGTGTTTCCTCCAATTTCATGAACTTGAACATTGGTATTAGTTCTTCAAAGATCTGTTAGAACTCAGTTGAGAGTTGTGTTGGTCATGGGCTTTTCTTTGTGGAAGGTTGACAACTGCTTCAATTTTATTACTTAAAATTGACCTGTTCTCTGTATCCTCATGGTTCAATTTGAAGAGGTCATATGTTTCTAGGAATTTGTCAATATTATCAAGATTTTCTACTGTGTTTAAGTATGAATTTTCAAAATAGTTTCTCATGATCCTCTGGATTTCAGTAGTGTCTTTGGTGATATTTTCTTCTTCATCTTGAATTTGGTTAATTTGAGGCTTTTTTCCTCTTTTGGTCAGTTTGACTAAGACTTCATTAATCTTTATCCTTTCAAAAAACCAACTCTGTTTCTTGATCTTGCATGCTTTTCTCAATTTCATTGATTTCAGCTCTGATTTTAATTATTTCTTATTTTGGTTTGTTCTTTTTTTAGGGCTTTGAGATGTAATATTAGAGTTTTAGTATTGTTCCATTCTTCTAATGCATGAGCTCAATGCTGTGAACTTTTCCTCTTAGAACTACTTTCATACTGTTCCAGAGATTTTGATATGTTGCATCACTATTCTCACTTCCAAGAAAGTTTTATTTCTCTCTGATTTCTTCTGCTATCCTCTCATCATTCAAAAGTGTATTTAATCTCCAGGTGTTAGAGTGCTTTCTGATATTTATCTTACCACCAATTTCTAAATTTATTCCATACAGTCTGAGAATGTAAATTAAAGTGATTTGTATTTGCTAACAATTGCTTTGTGATGTAAAATAATCTCTTTTAGAAAATGTTCAATGTATTGCTGAGAAGAAAGTGACTTCAGTTGATGAAAAAAATATTCTCTAGATGTCTGTGAGGTTCATATTAGTAATTGTCCTTTTAGTTTTATAGAGATTTTACTCTGAGTGATCTATGCAGTGGTGACAGGCATGGTAAAGTCACCCTATATTGTACTGTGGCCCATTTGATTCTTAACACTCGGAAAGGTTTGTCTTATGTATGAAGATGCCGTTTGGGGTATAAGTACTTGATCTAGCTAATGTATAATTCCCTTCAGCAGTGTGAAGTAACCTTCTTTGTTGCTTCTGATTAATTTTAGCTTGAAGTCCACTTATGTGACAGAATAATAGATATACTTCTTGTTTCAGTGTCATATGAATGTCTTCTCCCATCCTTTCATCTTCAGTCTGTGGATGTCTTTGACCATGAGGTGAGTCTCTTGGAGACAGCATATTTTTTATATTGTTCTTAATCCAATCGGCCAATCGACTTTTTGATGGAAGAGTTTGAATCATTCAATATTGAGAGATGGTTTTTCCCTGCCATTTTGATTTCTAATGTTTTAATGGTGTTTCATTCTCCTTTGACTCAAGTGTAATTCTTCCTTACACTAGTTTTCATTTTTATTCATCACAATATATTTCATTGTTTCATAGTGCAGACTCTCTAGTTATGAATTATTTTAGTTTATCATCTTAAACTTAATTTTGCTGGGTATAGCATTCTTGGTTGGCATCATTTCCTTTCAGAGCTTGGTCTATATTCTAAGCCCTTCAGGCTTTAAGGATCAGGGTTGAGAAATGAGTTAAATCTGGATTGGTTTACTTCTCTGACAAGCCATTTATCTTTTGCAGCTTTTAAAATTCTATCCTTGTTCTGTTCGTAATGCATTTTCTTTTTTTTTTTTTTTTGAACCGGGGATTGAACTCAGGGACACTCAGCCACTGAGCCACATCCGCAGCCCTATTTTGTGTTTTATTTAGAGACAGGGTCTCACTGAGTTGCTTAGGGCCTCGCTAAGTTGTTGAGGCTGGCTTTGAACTTGCGATCCTCCTGACTCAGCCTCCCAAGTCACTTGGATTACAGGCATGCGCCACCGTGCCCGGCCGTAATGCATTTTCTTTATAACATGTCTTTGAGAGGCTTTGAGAGGATCAGTTATGATTTTGTATATTTGGAGTTCTATATGCCTCTTAAAAGTATTTGAATTAACATCTCATTAAGTTTTGGTAATTTTTCTGATATTGAAAATATCGTGCATTTAGCTTGTATTTCAGAGTCTTCCTCTAACTAGATGATTCTTAAATTTGGCTTCGATGTTGTCCCAGATTTTGTGAATATTCTGGTCATGTTCTCTTGCCATCTGTTCTTTATGGTTGACTTCTTTTTGAAGATTACATACTTTGCAGCCTGCTAATCAATCTTCTAAGTAGTATAATCCATTGGTGATGCTTTCTATTGAATTTTAAATTTGGTTTATTCTTTGATTTTTCAGGATTTATTTTTCAGAATCTCTTTATTGAAGTAATTTTTTTCACTTACAGTATCTTCTCTCTGATTTCACTCTTTACATCTTTAAGCTCATAGAACATTTTAACTATGAATTTTATAATTTTTTTCTGACATTTCCTCCACTGTAGTGTTGATAGTCAATTATTGAAGCATTATGGGCTATTTGGGATGGTTTGTTTCCTTGCTTTTCATATTGTTTTTATGTCTATCCATCTATTGATACAGTTCTCACTTACTTTAAGCAAGGGGCTACTTTATGAACTTTGTCATAAGAGCCCTGGGTTGGTCAAATACCCAGATATTTTTAGTCAATAACAGCACCACTTTAAGAGATGCCACTGAACCTCGTTTACTATAATCCACTTCAGAGCCAAGCCTTATGCAACTTAACCTTAGGAGAAACAAACTTGATTGAGGATCTGCACAGTTCCTCAAATTGAGCTATAAACCTGTAAAGTTCTGTACTAAGTCAAAAGTTAATGAAATTTAGCAGAATTACTATGACCTTAAATGAGGGCTGAAAGTGGGAAAGAAGAAAGTAAGGTAAAAATGAGAGAAAAAGAATGAAAGTAGGAAAGGGCAGACATGTAAAAGAATAATTCACCCCAAGGTAGAAAGGAATAGATTGATGGTAGATATTTAAGTAGTAACAGATGCTGCAAGAGGCTGAGTAGGGGTGAGAGGAGCAAGTGTAAACTAGAACTAGGCAGACAAATGGGAATATTGTTTCCAAAAATGCTTTAAACCTTTCGATGAAATACATTTAAATGGGCTGAAGGGACAGTGTTGGCTATTGTTCCTTCCAATTACCATTCCGGTTAGAATTGTTTTTATATCATTGAAGTAGACACTAGAGTTGTTTAGTAAACCATGTCAAGGTGTGGTAAAGTCTTGTTGAATCTTGGTGTAGATTTCATTGGGATTTGGACCTTTAGCAGATGTCAGTCTTTGACTGTGAATCGCTCCCCAGTTGCTGGGGCACAGGAGCCAATTTCCTAGTACTATGAACCTCCCACCAGCTGATGGGTCACCTGAGGGGCCTGCTTGACTGCTCTGAGGGTGCAGTGTTGTGGCTTGGTCATTTCTGTTATGTGCAGGAGTTCAGGATGCAGGCTTTGGAGTGACCTGGGATTGCTGTGGGTCACTTGGTCCCTGCTCCCCTCTTGAGAATCCTTTTCACGATGAAGATCGTCAGGGCTGTCTGAGTGCCGGAACTCTGGTGGTGGGTTTCCCGTGGGTGTTCTGTGGTACAGAAGTATCCCCTGGCCAATGATGCTCTCCTGGGTACTGTAGTAGAGAGACTCAGGTTGTTCACCTGGGCTCTGGTTTCACTGCCCTGGGTTGTGAATGGTGGGCAGCGGTTTCCTCTGATGACCCTGTCTGACGCGAGGTCCCACCAGCATCCCGACGATGCCCTTTCACTCCCCAGTTGTGATCATGGGTCAGGTTGTACCCTAGTTAAAACTGGGAGCAGCCACTTTCTGTTGCCTAGGCTCTGCTGATATTCAGCCTTAACCCACGTCCCTCTGGCTATCTTTGTGTTTTCCATTTAAGTTTCCTGCAGCATTTAGGGAACTTACTCTAGAAGGCTTCTGTCCATGGCTTTCACCATCTGGGAACTGGGTCTCTGTCACTATATGCAGTCTGCTTTCCTGACACATGTCCCCAGTCCTGGGGATGGTCTCCAGGCCTCTGGTGGTGCCTCCCCCCAGTGTCAGTGGTTGGGGCGAATCTGCTGTCCTCAGCAGGGTCCTCAGCTGCTCCTTGCTGTCTGAGATGAGTAGGTGCTGTGCAGACCTTTGCACCCCTGTCTGGTGGCAGTCTGAGCGGAGTCGGGTGCACGTCCCAGCACAGGTCTGTTCCTCCCACTGCCCTGCTGCTTGGTGAGGCAGAGGTGGAGGGGATTCTGCAATTTCCAGCTAGTAGAGATCCATCTAGAGGTTTGTTTCTAGTCAGAATCTTAAGAGGTCCCACAGCAGTGACTGCCCTCTGGCTTAATTTGTAGCTGTCCGGGTGCAGGAAGGTGCCCTGCCAATGTAGGGGGTGAACGGTCAGCTGAGGGGTCCACAAGATGGCTCAGCTCTTTTCACAATTGGGCTCAAGCTGTTGGCTTTGCCTCGAGGAGCCTTCTGTTACTGTCACACTCTAAATTTTGTCTCTATCCAAAATGTTTTTCAGTGGATGAGCTTAAGAGATTACCTGCCCCCTCCCCCCATCTGGTGCACCTCTCTCTTCCCCTCTCCATGTTAGGGTTTGGGGTTAAGGGACTGAGTTCGTTTTCTACTCTGGTAACAAGTCTTCCAGTCTCTCCAGGTCTTAGACTTGGCAATATTGAGTCTTGGAGTATTTATTTTGTCACCACCTCTGAACTCTGCTTTTCCTTTGCTGCCTCTTGGCTGTGTTGAGTCGGTTTGGACTTGTTGACCACCTCACTTCCACCATCTTTTTCAACGACCCCCTGCCCTAGCCTTTTTAATTTATATTTTGAAATAGGATCTTGCTAGGTTGCCCAGGTTGACCTCTGTTGTGGTTTGGATGCATGGTTTCCTCTGTGATGCTCATGTGTGAGACAATACAAGAATGTTCAGAGGTCAAATGATCAGATTATGAGAGATTTAACCTAATCAGTGTATTAACTGGGTGGCCAATGTAGTCAGGCAGGATGTGGATGGAAGAAGCAGGTCGTTGGGGTTTTGTCCCTGGAGAGAAAAGCACCCTCTGCTCCCTGGTTGCTTTCCTTCTGCCACCACATTATACCTCACCTCAGGCCCAGAGCAGTGGAATTCCTGATCATAGATGAACACCTGAAACTGTGAACCCAAGTAAACTTCTCCCCCTCGACTTCCATCTTACCAGGTGTTCTAGTCACTGACCAATTAAAAAAAAAGAAGAAGAAAAACGGTACAGAGAAATGGAGTCACTGTTGTGATTGACCAGACCAGGTAGCACAGGAGCATTTGGAGTTGGTTTTTAGGGAGAGGAATTTTGAAAAGTTCAGAGATGAAAGCTGGAAAAGTTTTAGAATATTGTGAATAAAACTCGGTGGGCAAATCTGGTGGGATCTCAGAGTGCCAATAGGAGTGAGAAAAGAAAGGGCTTGTAAGGTTGAGGAGGAGGACTCAGTTGAAAATTGGACTAGAGGTTGGACATACGTTCTGGCAAAGAGGTTGTTTTACCCATCTCCTGGGAGTTTGAGACTCTACTTAAGGGTGATGGACTCAAGAATTTGCAGGAAATTTCAAGTCGGCATAACATTCAGGCAGTCACGTGGATATTGCTGGCAGTTTTTAGCCAAGTTTACTATAGTAATCAAGATCAGAAAACAGCAGAAACATTTATAAATCTTGTACTTTGGCCAGAAAAGTGTGAATTAACCTGAAACTGATGAAGATGTGGTTGTTAAAGATGACCATATCCACTAAAAAATCCAATGATGGCATTCCAGGAAATGGCATGACACCATCTCAGACTCAAGGGTGTAAAAGCAAAAATTGCCTTGACAAGGGACCATAGGGGGTGCCTAGGAAGTCTTTTCACCATGCTTGGCCATCCAGGTACTGAGAGACTGCTACAGCTATGGTCCTAGGAGGCTTGCCTGCTGCTCAAAATGGTGGGAGAACTTGGCATCAGCCATGGGGTACAGGGTCTGCAGGGATGTGGGATGCTGGAGTGAGGGGTCCATGGAGACTTCCACTAAGATTTCACAGGAAGGCCTGGGAGGTGAGGCAGAGTACAGCAGGGTTAGAGTCCCTGAGAGGGTGATCTCTGAAGGAGCCAAAGCTGCAATGGAGACCTCGGAGCTTGAGATGGCAGTAATGAGGAACATCTGTTGGGGAATGCTGAGGGAATTGAGCAGAAATAAGTCAATAAAATGGCCACATGGGCTGCAACCAGCAAGAGCCGTGGGGTGAAGGTGCCTGAGCCCATTGGAGATCCCCTGGTGAACCCATGTGCCCCAGATGCTGGACATGGAGCTATAGCGTTTGGTTTCCCAGCTGGATCTTGGTCTTGCTTTGGTTCCATCACTTCTTTCTATGCCCAGATTACTCCCTGGTAGAATGAAGATTTACTCTGCCATTATCTAGTGGACAAGATACTTTGGTTTTGATCTTGACTCACAGTCAAGAGTTAGCCTTGAGCTGAGCACAGTGGTGCATGCCTATGATCCCAGCTGTTCAGGAGGCTGAGGCAGGTTTGCAAGTTCAAAGCCAGTCAGCAACAGTGAGGCACTAAGCAACTCAGTGAGATCCTGTTGCTAAATAAAACTCAAAATAGGGCTGGGGATATGGCTCAGTGGTTGACTGCCTCTGAGTTCAATCTCCCATAGCCTCCCCACCTCAAAAAAAAAAAAAAAAAACTAGCCTTGAGTATCAGATAAGATTTTGGACTTTTACTTTTGGTAATTCTGGAACTGTTAAGACTACTTGGATTCATGGAAATGGACTAAATGCATTTTGAATTTTGAGACATGAGCTTTCGGGGACAGGGGGAATATTATGATTTAGATATGTGATTGAAAGCTCATGTGTGAAACAATTCAAGAATTTGCAGCAGTGAAATCATTGGTTTATGAGAGGTGTCGTCTAATCATGGATTAATCCACTGATAGATTACTGGTGGTGACCATAGGCACGCGGGCTATGGATGGAAGAAATAGGTCCCTGGGGGCATGCCTTTGAGCTTACATTTTGTCCCTGGTGAGGGTGCCCCAGCTTCCTGGTTGCTAGTCCTGAGTTGCTTTCCTCCACCATGTTTTTCCACCTTGCCATTTGACATCACTTTGGGCCCAGAGCTGTGGAGTCTGCTGACCATTGACTGAACCATGAGCCAAAATAAACTCTTCCTCCTCTAGGTTGTTTTGGTTACAGCAATGAAAAGGCCAACTAAACCAGCCTTGAACTTGGAATCTTTCTGCCTCAGCCTTTCAGGTATTATGGTGCAGCTCCCTGCTAACATGTAATATTACTACCAGATGAACTACTTCTGTGCTTTTAAAAATTTTGTAAATCAAACTGAGTACAGAATTTTAGCAACATTTTGACATAAGCATTTCATGACATTAAAAAGAGTGAAACCATTGTTTGAAATGTCACATATTTCATAGTATGAATGCTTTTTAAAAAATTTCTTCTAATTAGTTATACATGACAGAATGCATTTTGTCATGTCATACATAAATGGAGTATAATTTCTCATTCTTTTGATTGTACATGGCGTAGAATAAGGCTGATCATGTACATAGGGTAATAGTGTCTGATTCATTCTGCTATCCATCCTACGGTCATGCTGCCTCTCCCCTCCCTTCATTCCCCTCTGCCTAATCCAAAGTACCTCTATTCTTCCCTACTTTGTTGTGAATTGGCATCCGCATATCAGAAAATATTTGGCCTTTGGTTTTTTGGGACTGGCTTATTTCACTTAGCATGATATTCTTCAGTTCCATCCATTTACTTGCAAATGCCATAATTTAGTTTTTTAACACTGAGTAATATTCCATTGTGTGTAAATACAACAATTTCTTTATCCATTCATGTGTTGAGGGGCACCTGGGTTGGTTCCATAGTTGACTATTGTGAATTGAGCTGCTATAAACATTGATGTGGCTGTGTCACTGTAGTATGCTGATTTTAAGTCCTTTGGGTATAGACCAAGGAGTGGGATAGCTGGGTCAAATGGTGGGTCCATTCCAAGTTTTCTAAGGAATCTCCATACTGCTTTCTATAGTAGTTGTACCAATTTTCTTTTTTCTTTTCTCATTCCAAAATGAAATTTATTCTTTATTAAGACAAACAGATTTCTCTGTCCTCTTTCCTCCTCAACTAATTATGTTTGGGTCAGTCTGTAACCATAGTTGACATACCACAGGATACATTTGTCCTATAAAAATTTGGGCCACCATCCTGGCACTTAAATTCTTAGTTCTCTGGCAAAACTCTGTGTGTCCCTTGGCACTGTTTTACCTGCTGAGGTTTATAAACAGGTAGACCATGATGGAAGGTAGGGATGATCTTACTTGAGATGAATAGGGAAATTTCAGCAGTTTAAAAATAGTCATCACCTCTACCTCTGCAACAGAGTAATTTTTTTGTGTGTGAAATACATTTTATTTTATTTTATTTTATTATTTTTTTAATTTTAGGTCATTGTATACAAATGGAGTACAACTATCATTTTTCTGGTTGTACACAAAGTAGAATCATACAATTTGCATATTTATACATATATATATAGGGTATAGATGTTTGTCTCATTCTATTATCTTTCCTTCCCCGCCCCCTCCCCACCCCTCATTTTCCCCCCAAAAAACCAAAGGCCGAATGATCTCTCTTGTAAGTGGTTGATGACACATAGCAGGGGTGGGAGGAGGCACGGGAAGAATGGAGAAGGGATGGATTGTATAGAGTTGTACCAATTTTCAGTCCCACCAGCTATGTATGAGTGTACATTTTTCCCCACATCCTCGCCAACATTTGTTGTTGCTTGTATTCTTGATAATAGTCATTCTGACTGGAGTGAGATGAAATCCTCGAGTGGCTTAGATTTGCATTTCTGTAATTGCTGGAGGTGTTGAGCTTTTTTCATACGCTTGTTGATCGATTTCTTCTGTCAAGTGTCTGCTCAGTTCCTTAGCCCGTTTATTAATAGAGGGGTTTTTTTGGTGTTGAGTTTGAATTCTTTATATATCCTGGAGAAAAATGCTCTGAGGTGCCTGTGGTAAATACTTTCTCCCACTCCCTAGGTGCTCTCTTCATGTGGATTGTTTCCTTTGCTGAGAAGCATTTTAGTTTGGTTCCATCCCATTTGTTGATGTTGATTTTACTTCCTGTTCTTTAGGAGTCATGTGAAGGAAGTCTGGTCCTAAGCCCACATGATGAAGATTGGGGTCTACTTTTTCTTCTATTAGACGCAGGGTCTCTGTTCTAGTGCCAAAGACCTTGATCCAGTTTGAGTTGATTTTTGTGCAGAGATAGGGGTTTAATTTCATTTTGCTACATTTGGATTTTCAGTTTTCCCAGCACCATTTGTTGAAGAGGCTGTTTTCTCCAATGAACGTTTTTGGTGCCTTTGTCTAGTATGAGATAACCATTTATGTGGGTTTGTTTGTACGTGTCTGTTGGTGGCAATACCATACTGTTTTGTTACTATGGCTCTGTAGCTTGTCTGGTGTTGTGGTATTCCAGATTCACTTTTCCCCCCAAGGATTGCTTTGGCTATTCTGGGTCTCTCATTTTTCCAAATGAATTTCATGCTTTTTCTATTTCTATGAAGAATGTCATTGGGATATCAATAGAATTTGTATAAAATCTGTGTAACACTTTCTGTAGTATGGCCATTTTGGTGATGTTAATTTGCCTATCCAAGTACATGGATCAGATCTTTCCATCTTCTAAGGTCTTCAATTTCTTTAGTGTTCTCTAGTTTTCATTGTAGAGGTTTTTCACCACTTTTGTTAGATTAATTCCAGGTATTTTTCTTGAGGCTATTGTGAAGGCGGTAGTTCTCCTAATTGCTTTCAGTGGATTCATCACTGTGTAGGAGCATGTTTGATTTATGGGTGTTGATTTTATATCCAGCTATTTGACTGTTTCTTTTTTAAGCATTCCTTCAATGTTGGACACATAAGTGGTTATAAAAAACAGTAATGAGTGTATTTAGGAATGTACATATGCATTTAAATGCCTACTTAGAAATTATTTTAAAATCAATTTATTAGTGAGACATTATCAGAAACGAGTCACTACATATTACAAAAGTTTTTTCAGTAAGTCATGTTGATTCCCACAACTACCCGTAGGTTATGATGATGCTGGTTATCAGGCTTTTGCCAGCTTTCGAACACCATTAATGGAATTTTAAAAGGTACACTTTGCCACATGCTGATAATTTTCACCTCCCTTGTTTATAAAGAGGTGGTGATTGACGTGGAGTGTGTTCATTTTTATATTTCATTACTTTAAAGTTTTTTGTCATTTCCCAAAACAGTTCATTTCTCTTCAACGCTATTAAATACAGTGATTGCATCTGCAACAGGCTTAAACTTTCTGCTCCTCTGATGTCTGAATTAGTTTTCTACCCCTGCTCAGAATGTCAGGTACTTGGTGTCTGTTTAAACTGACCAGTAAAGGAAATATGTCACCAATTACTGAGTGACCAGGCATGGACAGCATGGTCTCTGGTATTGTGGTCAGCCTTCAAGTCTTGGGGCAGGAGAGAATGCTGGGCTCCTTTAACTTCAGCTCGTTCTTCCTGAGCACTTTCACAGATGATGAGCAAACACTATTGAACACTATTCATGCTTTAAACACAGTATCATGGGAGGAACATGCTGCAAAACACTGACTCACAAAGACTACAACGTGTCTTTAAAAAATATTTGCATTCCCAAAACTCTGGAGTAATGCTTTTGAAACCACTACAGCTTCAGTGTAATACGCACATTCTTTTTATCTTCAGAACACTTCGTTCAGCTTGGAATGAGGCTGGCAGCTCTTCCGTATGCTCTTGAGAAAAGAAAGTAAAGCGGGGGAAACGCCCACAACAGAAGAGCACATCACCTGGTTTCCAGCCTCGTGGGCGGGTCATGACGCTTTGCACATCAGCTGGCCGCGAGCACTTACAGTAGATGGTAGAAAACGCTTGTGGAGTTGAACTTGCTGTTCAGCAATGGACTTGCTGGCTCTTTCTGAGTCTCTTGCCATGGTGAGAGCCACTGTAGGACATTGTCACTGTGTTGACACGTTCATACCTCACAGGAAGGCTCATCATCCGTTTCCTTTTAGGTTCTTGGAAACTTACATTAAATCGCAATTTGGACATCAAAATTTGAACAACGTTACGGGAACATACAGTGAACATGCTGAGCTTTCATAAATGAAGAGCAGGTCGACGCAGCTCATCCAACAGGAAATGACACAGGTGTGCACGGTGGTTGGTGGAAGGAGGGTGCAGAAGTAGGGCCTCGAGTAGATGGGTCCTTGCTCTGCCGAGCAACAAACCCATGCCCCTCGGTTTTTTGTCTTAACTATTGGACAGAAAACACACACACCTCCACCAGTCAGTAATTCTTTGCTCTTTACCCATTTTCCATAAGTCAGAATCCAGTGTGTGGGTGAACACAGGAGCTACGGAGCACAGCACGTGTGTGCAGCCTCTTCTCGTCTTCCACAGAGGGCATTTCACTGAAAATTTAAATTTAAATATTTCACTGAAAAATTAAAATTAAGGAAAAAATCCAGCTGATAAAGTGAAACTACTCATTCTTCATTAAACAAGCAAACAAACAAACTGTCTACTTAGGTAAGAAGGATTTCCCAAGGTCTTCTGAGGACACAGGAGCAGTAGAATAAAAGTTGCTGTGTCAGCATGAGCCTAATATTACTTTAAAGTCATGAAATATTTTTACATACCTGAATACGGAGTTGCTATATAATAGAAACTAACAAGATGCTCCATGCATGACACAAGCAAGCTCAGGGAAGGAATTGCAAGGGGGGTGAGAGCTCCTTGTGCCCTCTCCTCGCCAATCAAAGCTGCTTCTCATCTTCAGGTAAGGACTAACTGGGATTTTCAAAATTCCTTTTCTGTAAAGTTGCCAAGTCTTAGTAAAGTGTTAGAGCACACACGTGTGCACACACTGGTGCATTCTGATCAGGGACCTGTCTGGAAGGTAAAGAATTATACCCGTGTTTTGAATGCTTGTGCCTTTTAACACTGGGGTCACACACATTTGAATGCATTTGTTTTTATTCCTTATCTTTGCGTATTTATTTTATATTCTAATCCCTTAGTTACTCAGTGGTGGACGTGACACATGCTACTGCCGTTTTTCTTTTGATCATATGTGCCTTTTCTTTCTATTGCTTTAAGACCATTTGATTATCAAAAATTTGGAGGTTTCAGCTTATTTGGAAATCACTTCTTTACCTAACAGAAAAGTTACCAGGACAGAGCCATGAATGTCCCGTATCTTTGATTTTTCTTGGGCAGTCTCCACGGGACATGCACATCAGTAGCGGGGCAGAGTGTTTCTAGTGGCGACACTGCACCACTCCAGGTGGCATTCGTGCAGACCTCGGTGGAGATGAACTTTCCAGAGGAGAGAGCAGGTGCTGCTGAGGGATGCTACCTTTCCTCCTTTCGGGGACCCTGGTCTGAATTAGTGACTGCTTTTCCTAACTGGACTGGAGGCTCTTGCTATAGCCCAATGCCAGTCTCTAACCTAGTGGGAGAGCCTCATTCTTTATTTTTTTTAATTTTTGTTCTTTTTAATCACACCTTTTTATGGTTGTACCTGATGTGGAGTTAAACTGATCGCATAGTCACATATGAACATAGGAAAGTTCTGTCTGATCCATTGTCTTTCCCATTCCCATCCCCCCTCCCTTCACCCTACTCTCCCCATCCAATCCGGGGAATCTTCTCCAATCATCTCTCTCTCCCAGGGGGTTGAACGTTCAGAGAACATTCAGACTTTGTTTTTTGGGAACTGACTTATTTCACTTAGCATGATAGCCTCCAGTTCCATACATTTACTGGCAAATGTTATGATTGCATTCTATGTGGCGGAATAAAATTTCATTGTTGTATATATGCACATTTTCTTCACCCATTCATCTGTTGAAGGGCAACTGGGTTGGTTCTGTAGTTCAGCTATTGTGAATTGAGCTGCTATAAACATTGATGTGGCTGTGTCACTGTAGTGTACTGATTAAGTCCTTTCGGTATAGGCCAAGAAGTGAGATAACTGGGTCAAATGGTGGTTACATTCCAACTTTTGAGGAATCTCCATATTGCTTTCCAGAGTGGTTGCGCCAGTTTGCAGTCCCACCAACAATGTATGAGTGTGCCTTTTCCCCACATGCTCTCCAACCCTTATTGTTACTTGTATTCTTAGTTGTTACCATTCTGACTGGAGTGAGATATCAGTGTAGTTTCAATTTGCATTTCTCTAATCCGTAGTGATGTTGAATATTTTTTCATATCTGGTGACTGATGGTATTTCTTTGAAGTGTCTGTTCAGTTCCTTAGTCCATTTATTGATTAGGTTATTTGTTTTTCTATTTGTGTTAAGTGTGAGTTCTTTATCCTGGAAACTAATGATCCGAGGTGCAGGTGGCAAACATTTGCTCTGACTCTGTAGGGAGAGCCTCATTCTTTTTTAAAGTTGTTGATGGAGGTTTTTTATATTCATTATTTATATGCAGAGCTGAGAACTGAACCCAGTGCCTCACACATGCTAGGCAAGCACTCTACCACTGAGCCACAACCCCAGCCCAGGAAAGTCTCACTTTTAATGAAACGAGATTGGCTGGAGATCAGCAGCACAACTGTTGTGCAGGTAGCACATTGGAGTCTGTAGAGCTGGAAATCAAATAACTCCTCCGGTTCCCCCTTGGAGGAACTGCATACTGACATGGAGGAAATGAGATCGGAAGGACTGTTGGATTTAGAATTCCTGCCTCTCCCTTCTCTCATCCACTGTTGATGTTAGACCCTTCTGATTACCCAGACACCCTGGGATGTGCATAAACCTGTTTGGGAAGCACATGACTATGGCTGTCTTCTGGAGGTCTAGTAATTCCACCTTACTGTGCTGTCCCCAAATCTGCACGATGGCATGCACTAGAGCCTATCTGACCAAAGTAATTCATGACCTCAGAAGGGCCCACTGTTGACATTGGTGGTATTTCCTTTTTCCTCTCCTAGTTGCGACAAAGTATGGTCACATATTCCCTTGATACCTGCTTATTATTTGAGAAGCCTTTATTCATATGGATTTGAATGGCATGAATGACTAGAGGACACTTTGGCATCTATTTTACTTCCTGTTTGCAGCAGTGTCTGAGCACAAATTCTAAGATTATATTTGGTCTCTTGGTGTCTAGTTATGGAAAATTCAAATCTAAATCATTTAAGTTTCTGACGACAGATTTAAACATACTAGAAGCATAATAGAACATTATGGTCTCACAGAGTCCCTCCGTGTTTACGTACACGGGCAGCAAAGTCTGTACCCAAGCTTCCCTCTACTGATGACCAGCCACTCTGGCAATAAAGCCTGTCAGCTGGTGAATCACATCTGAGACGGACCACAAAGGATCTGTCTGTGGCTGGGAGCCATCCAGGTCATAGAGGTTAGAAAGTCTGCAACTCATGGAAGTCCACCCAAGTTAGGGGGCTCCAACCTGAATGCTGCCACCTCAATCTGCACGTCACCCTTTAGTAAGAAAGGGTGCCCTTAATATAAGTAAAATCTGCTTCTCATTTCAGATGTTTGCAAATAATGAAAGCTTATTTTCCCTGAGGTTTTTATGTTGGTGACAGAAAAACAGATTCCCAAGGAGAAAGTGAAATGGGGGATTCATGAAGCTGGGATCCAGAGCTGAGTGGCCACAGCAAGCTGTGGGTCTGTCCTCCTGGGGGGCCCCGTTCCCTCTCCTGGGGAACCAGCAACTTCCTTAGATGCACAGATAGGGGAAGACTCCTCATGAACTTCTGCAAAGTCATCAGTTCTAGTGATTCCTTATTGTGTCAGAAAATCAATTGAAATGTAGGTGGATTTAAGGGGAGATGTGCCTTAGAGGAAACTTGGAATTGATTGCTCCCTTTCTGGCCTCGGCACATGTGCAAATACACCCCACTGCCAGCTGTCATGAGGAAGCCCCTGTCACCAAGGGGTTAACAGGCATCTGTGGCTTCATTTGCCTGAGCATCAGAGGTGGAGGCAAAGGTGGGGCAGGTTGGACTTGACCCTCCTGCTGTGGTGTTTCCTTGTGTACTTCATACATGTAGAAAACAGAATTTTTAACCAAGTTTTATTTTTTTAAAAAAGTGACTATTTTTAATTGTAAGATTTGCTTTGAAAAAGCATGAACTCATTTCTGTAGTCCATTCTTGGTGACATCACACATTTTCTGCACACAGAAAGATAAAAAAAAAATGCATGAAAATTTCCCTCTTTAAACCAAATAGATTATAAGAGGAATTTTTTAGTATTGTTAAATTGGTGAGATTCTAAATAAACTTGTATTTGTGCATTTCATATTAATTTACTATTTATAAAACTTGGGAGTGTTGATTTGATGGAGAATATGTACCAAACACAAGGAACAAGGTTTGCTGCAGAAACTTAAAAAAAAATTAGTCATGCCTTAAGTATTTTTAAGCACAGATCATACAATTGCTAAAACCATTGCCCTTAGCAGAGATGGGGGATCATCCTCCTGAACAGTCGAGCTCATTTACATTGCCAATTAGTGGAATATATGAATCCTGAATGGTAAAACTTACTCCCTGAGACATGGGGAATAGGAGAAGTTGAGTTTCTAAGCAGTGGTAGAAGGGCTGGCTGCTGATGGAATTTAATGTTGCTTTTTAAATGACTAAATCCCCCACAGCAAGGCAGGGGACACACTCATTAGTTTCACAGACTGACTTCCTTCCTTGGATGTAAAACCCACAGAGGCTTTGCTAGTTTCCAGAGTATTTTTGAATTCTGTCCTTTTAATACAGTTTATTTCTTCCCCTCTCCAGTTGTTTTATTTTTTTAACCATTCACTCTCTCCTGTCCTTAAAATTTCAGTAAGTCAGGTTTCACATGATGATCCCATGTTTACGGGTATAGGTGGAAGAATTCTAATGCTGCGTATTCAAAGAAGAGCCCCATAATGGATCCCTGTTGTCATAGCTCCTTGACAAGTTCAGTGAATTCAGATTGAACATACTGAAGCATAAAAATCTAATGCAGATTTTTTTCTGATTTCATAACCACTCTGTTGGGTTTAAGGGTGTCAATTGGATCATGAGGTAAGGAAACCCAAAATTTCTGCTGGGACTCCTTGAAAGCAGAATTGCAACATGCAAACAAGAGATAGTGTTCCAGGGCTACTGAGTGGGCATTAGTGTGTTTTTGTATTTCAGTGATGTGTCCATGAGGCTAGGTGGGAATCTCACCTGTTGGACTTTCCTAAAAACCCGGTCGACTGTCTAAATTGTGTTAATTGAAATCAGACATGTGTGTGCATATACTTCACATCCTGTGCGATAGTCAACACCTCAGATCTTGAGAATTTGCTAAGCTTGGTATTGAGTAATGGGGCTTTTGTGTACTTATTGACATATCGATTGTAATTGAACTCTGAACATTGTTTTCTACTTTTGTGCCAACCATTATAAAAATGAAAATCTAATTCTACAAAGCTCTTAACATTGAAAATGATTTTAGACCCAGAAATCTCTCTGAAGAAGGCTAAAAGTGTTGGTGGGAACATGAGTAGTTGAACAGCAAATTTGGAATCCAAGCTCCTGGAAGAGAGTTGAAGTTAAATCACTGTTCGCTTCAATACTACATACTTGAGAACTGTGGAAGTGTTATTATTTTTCCATTCCTCTGTAAAAATGAGTCTTGGGATTCTCCTTACAACCCCAGAGAGATCTTTTGGCAGTAGAGATAATACCAAGAAAACAAAACACTGTCAGGTCACACAATATTATCCCTAGAGATGTGGTCTCTTATTATCTTTTGCCAATGTAGCTTATGCTAAAAAATTATGGAATTGTATATTAGGGTTCTCCAGAGAAACAGAACTAACAGGAGATTCATGTGTATCTGAAGAGGTTTACTGTGAGGAATTGGCTCACAGGGTTATGGAGGCTAAGAAATCCCACGATGCACCATCTGCAAGCTGGAGAGGCAGTTATAGTTTCACCTCAAAAACCTGAGAATTGGGGACATGGAAGGCAGAAGCCCCAGGCTAAGGCCAGAAGACCTGTGTTCCAGTTCACCAGACATACAGGCCTCTCCTCTCTTGGCCTCCTTTTTCTGTTCAGTTCCTTAGGGACTGGGGGATGCCTGAGTTGGGGAGGGAAATCTGTCACTTAGATGTTTTGGAGATACGCTCAGACATACCCAGAATAATAGCCAAATGTCTGGGAACCCCAGTGCCCCAGACTAGTTGACACAAAACCAACCATCACATACTAGTTTGTCAAGAGTCAGACTTCTCAAATACAAAATACTTTCTATATTTAAAAAGCCTATTATGACATCTTTCAGTGTCTTACATTCTTGGTTGAGGTCCAACTCATGCTTTCCCTGGAATGAATGTTTAGTGAGATTCTCTTTGGTTCATGCTTCTGTCTACTGTATTTCCTGGAAAGTTAGTTGGGATTTAAACGGGTAAGTTAAGTGTACTAGTGTGAAAATGAGTAACTCAGAGTGGTTCTAAGTACAGTCCCCCTAAAATGTAAATGACTGAATCTCTGCTCCTCATGGTACGTCCCAGCTGTGTGCTCTTGACTGGGGCCAGACTCTCCCTAGTCTCCATTACCCTCAACTGTCCAAGGGAGGCAAAAACAAGCTTATAAGACTGTCCAAAAGACGGAAGGGCCATACATGTGCAGCCCTGAGCGTGTCCAGCAGCACCGTCCAAAGGGCCAAAGGCGGGTTCACCCAAGGCCACTTGACCTGCATGTCGTGCTGCCATCTTGGAATCACACCATTGTTGCAGACAGCGGTTCTTGGAGAGTTGATCAGAGAGACCTACAGAACTTACTTTGCCCCCAAATGTCTCAGACCTTAATGAAGATCACTGAGGAGTGGTATTTATATATCATGAAATGTTCCTTAGGTGGTGGTCAGGGCATTTTTGAGGATACAGTTTAGCTGAAAATGATGTGTCGCTGTCATACTGTGCGCCTGAATTTCATGGAAGTGATACTTTTCTCTAAAAATGTTACTGCATGCCTTTAACCTTCTCCAAACACTGTTTTTCTTTGGGCGGTAGTGATATGGCCCAGAAAATCTAACACTTGCAGGTCATTCATCATTAGATTCATTTGTTTAATTTATATCTGAAGCTTGAAATTTTTTTTTTTATTACCATTTTCAAGCAGACACCAGTTTCTTTAGGTATGATATAACATTAAAAATAGTTAAACAGGCAACACCAATAGTTTCATTTCTTTTACAAGTGGGTTTTTATCAACAGGACCTTATCTGAGGTTTGGCTCCTGGTGGAAATGCCTGGGGCCTAGTTAGAGCCCGAGGGAGAAGAGCGAATGCTTTTTGAAGTGAGTGCCTCTGAAGTCACAAGGACATTCTCCAGTTACTCTCTGTGACTCTGAGTAGAGGCCTAAGTTAAAGCACATTTCCCTCATTCAGGGTATCCCTTGGAGAGACTCGTTTCCTGTGGAATCTGCTCTTTATTCAAATTCAGCTTACACTGCAGAAAAGCAATTGCATTTTTAAATTCCAGAAGCCCTGAGAAGATCTAGAAAAGAATGCAAAACCCAGTAAATCCATGTTGTACAACAACACACAATGGTGTGTATGTGTGTATTTTTAATTTAGAAAATACACTTCTTTTAGCTTGCCCTAAAGTACCTTCAACATTGCAGTTGGGGTGGGCAGTGTGACCGTCTGCCCTAGAAGACCTTAACCAACTTGCCTCTTAACCTCCCTGGTCCCGAGGAGGTGGCTCACCCCCAGGCTGGCTCTGGTCCTGCTCTGGGGGAGCTCACAGGACCGGCTACTCCTCAGCCACACGCTCCTGGGCCACTTCTGTTCTTCTGGATAGGCTACCATTCCATCTCTGCTTCATTCCCTTCCAGCTGCCTCCTGGGATTTAATGTTGGGCTGCAGCTTATCTACACCAGGAGTCCTGTGTGGATGCAGATCTCAACTTGGCTAAAGATTTATGTTTCCAGGAATTTGGTTTCTTGTTTTTTGTTTTTCCCAATGTTTTCTCTCACACCTGGTGAATCATGGGCCCCTAGCAGGCAGAGAGCTGTGGAGTGATGGGCGACAAGTCCGAAGTAAACACTCCTCTTCCTTCAGCTGCAGCTGCCTGTTGAGGGCTCACCCAGGGGCAGGCCAACCTTGGTTCCACCCCTCCTGTGTGGAAGGACACTCTGTGTCTGCTTGGGAGTTCTGTGACTGCTGTCCTAGGGACCTCATGGGAGAGTAGAGACCAGGCCTTCCTCTTTAACTCACATCTTTAAGTAAAAACTTAGCTGATGAAAGACGCACGTTGTGCGCTTGTGATAACCATGAAATCCTTCGCCTCTGCAGACTGGGCCTTTCTACTATTTGAGGTGGGGATTAAAATGTGTAATTTTAAGATAAGAAAACTAAAGCTCAAAGTTCAAGCTCTCCAAGTGTCACTTCTTACGGGATTGAGCTGAGACAGGACCTAGTGAGGTGCAACCTCCCTGTGCGTGGCTTTCTTGGGGTGTCCTGCCCCTTAGAGGGTGCTCTGCTGGCCAGGGATCCTTGGACAGGGACTTCTGAACCCATTTGCTGAGATGCTTTTGATTCTAACCCGTCTATGGGGACACTGGAGTCTAATGCACTTGGAATTGACTGAACCCTGTCAAACTCTGATAAAAATCCTGCCAGAGTAGAAATACATTGTCTTCAAAAAATCTTCTGATAGCTTAGTGTTGGATCTTCTTTTGCTGCTAAAATTTTCTTCCCATAATATTTTCCCCTTAAAATTCTTGCTTTATATTCTCACTATACACGTCCTCATTTTACAATTGTAATTTATATAATCTACGGTTTTGTCAACAGTTTTTGTTGCCTGTCTAGCTAATAACTCACTAATCCAATCCCTAGTCCCTTATTTTTCTTGGAAATAAGGAATTCATGGATAGAAAAAATGCTCTGTGAACATTTTACACTGGAAGTTTCTCTTAATTATGTAAATCATAGTATCATTTGAGAACAATTTTAAGTAAACTTGGGATCCAGTGTTCAGTTATGTATTTGAAATACATATTGCAACTAGCCCAAGTTAAAATACAGTCAGTACATCAGTTATCAACTCAACTCATAAATAGGCAAGATAAAGGAACAATGGTCATTTAGAATGGTATTAACAGATTTGAGGTCAAGTAAGAGTGAAGCCTGAATTTTTGTCCGTGACATCTCATATCCCCCGGAGCCTCTCATTTCTAGACATCATCTTTAAATCCAGTACATCTGTCTGACCTCCCAGCTCTCGGGCCTTTTTTTGTTTTTGGTGCAACTGAGAAAGTTCGATGTAAGAGTGTTTCAAAGACTAAGGTAGTATTCTTGGGGATTAGATTTAAGATTAATCTTTGTCTTTGTATCAGACATGTGTTTTAGGAAGTGCCTAAAAAAGACCCCATTGTGTTCATATTTTGTTACAAAAACCAAGGCACAAAAATAAATACCTTTAAATCTGCACAAGTTACACAATGTTTTAGTCAGATTTTTTTGTTGGTGTGACTAAAAGACCTGACTGAAACAACTGTAGAGGAAGAATTTTATTTGGAGGTTCATATTTTCAGAGGTCTCAGTCCATAGGCAGCCGGCTCCATTCCTCAGGCCTGGGTGAGGCAGAAGAGCATGGTGGGAGAGTGTGGTGAAGGGAGCGGCTCACATGATCAGAAAGCAGAGACACAGGCCACTCACCAGACACAAAATGTATACCCCCCAAGCCACGCCCCCAGTGTCCCACCCCCTCCAGCCATGCCCCTCCTGCCTTCAGTCTTCACTGAGTTAATCACATCAGGGATTAATTGCTGATTGGGTTAAGACCATAATAACCCAATCACTTCTCCTCAATCTTCTTGCATTGTCTCTCGCGTGAGCTTTAGGGGACACCTCCCATGCACACCATGACACATGTTTGCATTGGTGTCTTGCTCTCACTCTAGAATGACACTTGAATCCCTTGACATAGGTCCCTTTGGATGGGCGTGCATGGAGCTGCCTGATGCGTGTGGAGAAGCACCATGAGTGCCCGTGCCTGCCGTGCGGTCTGAGCATATTCAAATCCTCCGTAAAGATGGGGAAATAAGATGTGAGGTCCTGCACGTAGATCAGTCAGTAGCTTGTGAGCTGTGTTTAAAATGCGTAAGAATAAATGGGTATTAGAGGAACTGCAGTTGGTGAAATAAGGGCAGAATTGTAAGGATAAAGAGTAATATGCAAAATACGCCAGTAATAAGTGGCAGGACACAGCAGCTACAGGAAGGGCAAGGACACGTGCCAGTCCTGCCACTGGGAACCAAGAACGTCTGTCATCTACACCACCCCTGTCCTGACACCCAGGTTGTTCCCAGGATTCCACATGTGCTCTGTCCAAGCCATAAATAAAACAATGGTGTTCAGCTGGCTCACGACCAGTGACCCTGTGCGCACTCCGTCCTGTCTGGCAGACCACATGTGCGTCCCTGACCTGGGGACGGCTCTTGACTCAGACCTGCACCCTGGTGCTGGTAACCACACTTGCTGCTGGGAAGGTTCATGCAACCTAGAATGGGAGGACCCTTGCTTGACCCCACACGGAGGCAGTGTGGTCTTCAAACTTGCCCGATACCCTAAGTCTTGCACCATCCCATCTGCGTCTTGCTGTCTGGTGAACTCGACGTTGAAGTTGTGTGATGTGAGCACCTCTGTGTTCTGGCAGGACAGATGGGTCTAGAGCCAGCAGGGAGTCAAGCCAAGATGATCTTCAGGGTCTGCTGTTTCATGGTGATTAAGCTGGGGGAGTCCTGCTCAAACATCATGGGCCGGTATCACTTATTAGATCCCATGCCATCTCCAGGAAAGACCAAGAGAGGACAAACTTCACTGCGATGATGTCATTGCTCTTAAACTCATTTTGCTATTACTAACAGTGGATTGAATTTGTTTATGCTGTTATCAATAACGTTTCCTAGTTACAATCAAGCCCATACTTCAACAAATGATTTAGGATTTACTATAAGCTAATTCTACTTTTAGAGCTTGTATCACCAAATAATCACAATAAAAAGGATACAGTATTTCCCACAAGTCCTGTTTTTCCCCAAAGAATGAGAAGAGTTGGTATTTTCTGCTTTCCCACTTACCTCTGATCATAAACTAGAATAACATTTTAACAAAGGTCTTGTGTGAAGGTAGTTCCTAGCTGTAAGTCAGATGCTTTCCTTGGCATTGTTGACTGGCAGGCCTGGTTCACTTTTAGAATAAGTTTTGCTTTTAATGTGACTCTTTGTCAGAGAAGCATACAAAGCAGAATAGGGAAATTGTTTTGAACTCGGTGTTCATTCTGAGATTGATACTTTTTTGTTGAGATCCCAGCTGCCTGGAGTCTGAGCAGGCCTGGATTAATTTTGTTTTAATGAGTTCTTCATGACAGTAGAATGCACTTTGATACATCATACATAATGGAGCATAATTCTTCTCATTCCTCTGGTTATACATGATATAAAAACCCACCAGTCACATAGTTATACATGTACACAGGGTAATGCCTGATTCATTCTACTATCCTTCCTATCCCCATAAGCCCTTCTCTCCCTTCAATCCCCTCTACCTAATCTAAAGCAATTCTGTTCTTCCCTAGCGCTGTCCACCCCCATTGTGAATTAGCATCCGCATATCAGAAAACATTCAGCTTTTGGTTTTTTGAGATTGGCTTATTTTGCTTAGCATGGTACTCTAACTCCATCCATTTACCAGCAATTGCCAGAGTTGTGTTCTTTAAGGCTGAATAATATTCGATCATGTGTGTCTACATTTTTTTCCCATTCGTCTGTTGAAGGGAATCTAAGTTGGTTCCATTGTTTTGCTATTGTGAATTGAGCTGCTATAAACATTGATGTGGCTGCATCACTATCAAATGCTGATTTTAAGTCCTTTGGGTATAGACAGAGGAGTGATATAACTGGGTCAAATGGGGGTTCCATTCCAAGTTTTCTGAGGAATCTCCATGCTGCTTTCCAGAGTGGTTGCACCAATTTGCAGCCCCACCAGCAACGTATGAGTGTACCTTTTCCCCCACATCCTCACCAACATTTATTGCTTGTATTCTTGATCATTGATATTCTGATGGGTGAGATGAAATCTTAATTGTTTTGATTTGCATTTCTTAAATTGCCAGAGATGAACACTTTTTCCTATTTGTTGATGGATTGTATTCTGTGAAGTGTCTGTTTAGTTCCTTAGCCCATTTTTTGCTTGGGTTACTTGTTTTGGTGTTAAGTTTTTTGAGTTCTTTATGTATCCTGGAGATTAGTGCACTGAGGTGAATGTGGTAAAGATTTTCTCCCATTGTGTCGGCTGTCTTCATGTTGATTCTTTTGCTAAGAAGCTTTTTAGTTTGAATCCATCCTATTTGTTGATTCTTAATTGTACTTCTTGGGCTTTGGGATTCTTGTTAAGGATGTCAGATCCTAAGCAGCATGAAGATTTGGGTCTACTTTTTTTCTATTAGGTGCAGGGTTTGTGGTCTAGTGCTTAACCTAAGTCTTTGATCTGCTTTGAATTCTGTGCAGGATGAGAGATGGGTTTAATTTCATTTTGTTACAAGCAAATTTCTAATTTTCCCAGCACCGCTTATTGAATAGACTATCTATCTGTTCTCCAGTGAATGTTTTTGGCGCCTTTGTCTAGTATGAGATAACTATTTATGTGGGTTTGTCTCTGTCTTCTATTTTGTACCATTGGTCTACATATCTGTTTTGGTACCAATACCATGCTGTTTTGTTACTATGGCTCTGTAGTATAGTTTGAGGTCTGGTATTGTGATGCCTTCTGCTTCACTTTTCTGGATGAGGATTGCCTTGGCTAATCTGGGTTTATTTTTCCAAATGAATTTCATGATTGCTTTTTGAAGCCCAGGTCCTGACAGAGTCTCAGCTGAGTTCTATAAGACCTTCAAAGAAGAATTAACACCAATACTCAATATCACCAATATTCCATGAAATAGAAAAGGAGGGAACCATTCCAAACTGAGGCTCATCTCACCCTGATTGGAAAATCAGATAAAGGCACATCAAAGAAAGAACTTGAGACCAACATTGCTTGTAAACATAGATGCTAAAATTCTTAAAATTGTGGCAAATTGCATACAAAGACATTAAAAAGACAGTTCTCCAAGATCAAGTAGGGTTCATCCCAGGGATGCAAGCTTGCTTCAACATACAGAAATCACTAAACATAATTCATCACATCAATAGACTTAAAAACCAGAATCAGGATCATCTCAATAGATGCAGAAAATGCATTTGACAAAATATAGCACCTCTTCATGTTCAAAACACTAGAAAATGTAAGGATATTAGGAACATACCTCAGCATTGTAAAAAAGCTATCTATGCTAAGCCCAAGGCCAACATCATTTTAAATGGAGAAAATTTGAAAGTATTCCCTCTAAAAACTGGAACAAGACAGGGATGCCCTCTTTCACCACTTCTGTCCAACACAGTCCTGGAAACTCTGACCAGAGAAATTAGAAATTAAAGGGATACAAATCAGGGAAAAAACTCAAACTACCACTATTTACTGATGACATGATTCTCCATTTAGAAGAGCCAAAAAATTCCACCAGAAAACTTCTAAAACTCATAAATGAGATCAGCAAAGTAGCAGGTTATAAAATAAACATCCATAAATCAAACACATTCCTATATATCAGTGACAAATCTACTGAAAGAGAAATTAGGAAAACTACCCCACTCACAATAGCCTCAAAAAATAAAATACTTTGGAATCAATCTAACAAAAGAGGTGGAAAACCTCTATAGTGAAAACTACTGTGAATACTAGAGAAAGAATACCATGCTCCTGGATAGGCAGAAGCAATATTGTGAAAATGGCCACACTACCAAAAGTGTTACAGATTGAATGCAATTCCAATTGAAATCCCTACAACATTCTTAAAGGTACATTTTTGAGGTGGAAAGTGAAGGGTGATCATAAAGTGTGGTGGTCCTTGTGTGTCACCTTCTGGTGTTGGTTGATACTAAGACCCCGGGCTCCACGGTGGTGTGTCCTCTGGTCCGTCACAGTGCCTACCATCCTTACTGTTGCATTGCTTTGCACTGCTCTTGCGTGACCCCAGAAGACTTCCAAGTCTGACTCCAGAATTTGAGGCACACAGAAAAATCAGTTGGAGCCATGAGGAGGATGGCGATGATAAATTACCCTTTGGACAAGTCTCACAAAAAGGTGAGCTTTGAAACCCTCAGCAGATGGTACCGGAGCTGTCCTTCAACTCCCTTACATGAGGGCTTGGAAGTGTTTTTACAGTTAAGAGTATCTGTCTAATCCAGTGGTGCCCTACTATAAAATTAGTTGACTAGTTCACCCATCACGTTTTTCCTTACTCTGAAACAGCCCGAAGAGGGTACAGAGCAGCAAGCCGGGTGACCCAGGCCATTTTAGCCTCTGGCACCAGACAGGAGAGACCAGCATCTTCCAATCCTGTTGACCTACGGGGAGCAAGTGCCAGCTGCCACACAGAACCAGGTCACAGAGGGTTTGAGGGCAGGTAACACTACAGATGGACTTCTGTCACCTGTTTAAATGAAGGGATGTGGTTAGAAGGGAAAGGAAATTTTCAGTAAAAAGAGGTGGTGGTAAAAGGTAGGCTTTGATTCTTCCACTTCCCAGTTCCACCAACAAAGCCGTGCACAAATAAATCCAGACTGTTTCATAAAATTTATTAGGTACTTTGAGGAAGAAGATGATTATACTTGATTTTATTTTGTTTTGAAAGTCACAAAGGGATTGAAACAAAATCACTGAAAATAGTTTAGGAAAATATTACAAAATAAACCTGAAAGGTAATTTTTAGTCAATCATTTCTCACAGTATTTGGAAATAGTAATTATAGAGTAAACTGAAACCAGGAGGGGCACAAAGTGTCTGACATTCCTGGGGAAAACAGTGAAAGCAGAATATTATCCACAGATCATGGTGATTAGGGTGTCAGAAAACATTATTTTGCTGGGATGACAAACTCTAAATAATGAATTGTACAAAACTAACATATCTTTTCTACATTTTAAGGATAATTTCACTCTGGGGACTTACTGTGACGCGCTCCTAAACAGTCATCAGCAGCATGACGTCACACTCATTTGTGCCCCCGGGGTTGGATTCCCGTAAGTGACTGCCTGGGGCCTGCTCAAGTGCAATGTGTCGGGACACAGAATCACCTTGAAAGCTACATTCTGAATCTCCCCCGAATTTACCCATGCCGAAAAATGGAAGAAAAATAAATCACTAAGTAGCTATCCTCTCTTCAAGGGGGCAAGATAGGGCTCTAAATGGTAGCATTTTTATATACCAATACTTAAAGCAAAAATTTCAAAATTGGAATCCAGTCTTTCCAACTTTCCTATGCTGGTTCTTAGCAGGGCTTTCCCAAAGCTTAAGAAACGTTTTAAGACCTAAGCATCAACTTTGATCAGTTTTGATGCATCATTGGCAGCAACACCGTGATTTACCACTTGGCTTAATTTAGGCTGAGGAGCTGATGAGCTTAAAGATACTGGGTGCTCACGTCAGTATTGTTAGCTCCTGGGTTAAAAGAAGCTTTAGTCAAGGCTTTAAAATCCAGTCCTTGTCTGTTTAATGCACTAATTAATGAACTTGGCACGGCTGCCTTTTCTTTGGAAAGTGTGCAGTTGATAATTTCAGTGAGAGCAGACTACAATGCAGCTAGCAGGCGTGGGGGGTGTCCCATGCTTAGACACTGAGTGCAATGCTTCACACATGTCCTCGCCACCTGGAAGGTGGATTCAGTTGCTCTCTTTTCACAGAGAAGGTAGGTGGATTTGTATGGAAGGCATGAGAGTTAGTTAAGCATAAAGTTCTTTTTATTCCATTGTACTGGGGAGGAAACCCTGGGCCTCACACATGCTAGGCAAGTGCCCCACCACTGGGCCACACTTCCTGATGCTTAGTGCTCTGGGTTGGACTTACAATTGAAGGACCACACTTGCAAACCATCGACTCTTCCTCTAACATAGTCCTTTCTAAATGAGGGAATAAAAACCAAGAGGAAGCTTTAGGAGAAAGGGCTTATATTGGACTATTCTCAGGATATGCTTGGAAAGTTCCAGTTTGGGAAAGTATTGTTCAACAATAATTCCAATCAGTTTTGTTGGCTATTGACAGACTTACCTAGTGAAGGGGATGGGAGAAGGTGCTGGGTTGGCCTACCAGTAAGATTTCAATTTATCTATTGGATGGAGAAGCTGAATAAGCTCATGAATCCAGAACACTGGATGGCTACTTGTCTTTTCCTGGCTGAGACTTTGAATATAGACAGCAGCAAGTATGTGGGCCAGTTGCTCAAGCTCCCACTACAAGGTTTGTAGCCTCCTGGACTGAGATCAAGATGTGATGCTTTGCTCGTGGTTTCCAGGCAGTTGAACTTCTCTTTCCTCTGCCAAAAAATAAAAAGTTCCCCTCTGAGGACATGCTGTGGCAGAGCAGCAGGTTCCATAACTCAGGCCATCTGTCTGAATGTCCCAGGCTAAGACTGCTCCCAAAGGTCAGGAACTAATCCCAACAGCTGCTCAGTTACCCGGGGAATAATGAACGGTTCCCAGGCGCAGCCTGTCTGTAAACGCTTGCTTTCCCCGCCGTTGCTGCGGTGTTCAAGGTGAACCGTGCAGAGGGCTCTTGTTCACCCAGCAGATGTCAGAGTCGCCGTGGCCCCCATTACAGCCCTCCTCTGTGGACGTCAGCATTTGCTTGCCGTGGACACTGTGATCAACACAGCTGCCAGGAGGGGCGTGAAGTAGTTGGGACATTGCTGAGAGCTGCTGCTAGTGACCACATTCTCAGCACAAGAATCAATACTGGTGTCATGTGTCCATGGTGGCGAGCTTGTTGCAGGCACCTATCTGTCCATCTGTCCCCCTCCCCACACAGGAATACATTGGACTCATTTTGCAAGGCAGATGAGGGATTCGCCTTCCATGATGCGATGAGGAGATCAATGTGTTGCTGCCCAGAGCCACGCCTGCTTAATGTTTACTGGGGCTTAAACCCAGTGGCGCTGGCTCCTTTGACCAAGATGGCGAGCCCTCTGGAACCCCAGGGCTTGCTTAAGCTTCCTGCTTGATCTGTAGAGACAGGAACAGGCTAAATAGTAACAGCAGACGGGCAGTATCTGGGGTGGAGAGGAAAAATCAGCCACCAGTGATAATATATAAATGCATTTGGTTTGGAAGGAGAAACCATTTACTATTTAACTTTCTAATGGAAAGTACTGGAATTCACTCTGGGGCTCTTCCGTGGGAGCATCCGTAACAGTGAAGAAATGTCTGGTCATCTACCAGAGCTAGTGTTGCACAATGTTCAAACACATGATCAGTCATCGCTAGGTTGAGTTTACCTATGGAGCTGTGGTATCCTAAAAAGTTTGCCTTTACAGTTGGGGGATGTCTTTTCCTGTGGATCCTAGACATTAGTTGAGCAACATTCAAGAGACAAAAATGCATCAGTTTTGGTTTGGATTATAATCATTGAGTTATGTGATAGTCTTTGAAGGACCCTTTCATAGTTGCAGTCAGTTAAATTTATTGCTATGATTTCCATAAAAGCAACCACAAAGCTGAACATTGTTTCATAAGGTCGGTGTCATAACGTGGCTGGAATGAGCATGAAGGTGTGAGATGTGATGGAGATTCTCAAGCCACTGCCCATTTACAGGGAGTAAGAAGAGTAACATAGGGGTTTCCTCTCTTGCTTCCATTCCAGTTCTGGACATCAAGTGAATAAACAGATCTGCGTATGGTGGAAAGGGTGCCAGCTCCTCAGTTCTCTCCAGGTCAGGAGCTAGTTCTGATGTGAAGACACTGTCTCCTGCCCTTGGGAGCACCAGCCGGCTGCAGCCCTCGCCAGGCTGTGAGCCCAGCTTTCTTTTGCCCTGGGGGTGGCAGCATTCTGTTGAGGAGGTGCTGGGTACTGCTGCCTTCGGTTACTGTTAAGATTCGTGTCATTGTGACCAAATAGGTTTCACTGTCTTTTGGAGCATTGAAAATCAGCTCCCAGCAGTAGGTGCCAAGCACATTCCCAGGGTCCTTCCCATGCTGGGCTTGGTGGGGTGGAGCCGGCAGCTGCTGCGGGCTGTGATTCCAGAAGCAGGGCTCTCCCACTCCCTGGACTACTTGCAAAACCTGCTTTCTCCACCTGTTCCACATTCCTTTAACAGAAGATAAAAGCTTTCAATTTATAATTAGAAATATGACTTAGGAAACCCCTCTGCCAGAACGTCCCAAGCACAGCCTCCCAGGTTACTTTATGGGGTGTCAGATTTCTCTTGGCTTGGCTGCTACTCAGAAGTGCAGGACATTTTTTCCACTGTGTGGCTCGCTGGCCTGCCCCGTTGTCTTGATGTGTGAGCAGCGGTTGGCGGTAATGGGAGCTTTTAAGACAGGCAAAATTCAAAGCTATTACACACCTTTTAAATGGCAAGTTACACTATGTGGAGCCCCAGAGGATCATTGCTCTGTGTTAAAAGGTAGGACCCTTGAGGAAAATCCAGAGTTATCGACACAAAGCTGGGCAGCTCCCTGGAGCTGGCCTTCCCTGCAGGACCAGCTGGTGCCTTTGCCGATGTCATATTACTGAATCAGATTGGGGCCCATGTTCAAATGCAAGTTTTTGATGTTTTATTTGCAGAAAGTGTAAGTTTTTAAACTGATAGAAAAAGTGGAGATTAAAAAAAAAAATCTTCCAGAAGTGTTTAAAAACCTGTGGGCCCTCATAGCTCTGGTTTGGGGAGTACTTAGAACTGCCCACTTGCTAGACTGTACCCTTGTAAGGCAGGAGACATGGGGATTTTCATCAGTGCTGGCCTGTCTTCCTGTCCAGGAGGCAATTACACCTGTTCCATGCGGTACCACTTGCCCGTGCAGTTAACAGTGCTAGAGGACATTGCTTTCATCATGGATCTGGACTTGTCAGTGCATGTGGGAGGCCTTCCAGCACAATGGTTACGGCTGAGTATCCTCATGGGGTGTATGTGGTGGGGGAATCCTCGATATGTGCTACCAGACTGAGTTGTGGTCTATCCTGTGCCAAGAGCTCTGGAAGTACATTTTATACAGGTTGAGTAATCCTAATTGGAAAACTTGAGTGCAGACACTATGCCACAAGTGGAAAATTCCAGTCCTGACCCTCTGTCCTGACCCTATGTTAAAGTCAAAATGCAGGCATGCTAAGAATAGTATGACATTACCCTCTGTGCACAACGTATATAGGAAACAAAATACTTCTCTGTTTGGGCTTGAGTTCCTCTCCCAAGTTATTTCATTACATGCAAATATTCCAAAATCTGAAACACACCTGTTCAAAAGCATTTTGAATGAGGGACACTCAATAAGGGAATCAGGAATTTACAGTGTGATGACAGCCCTTGAGTCGTGGCTGCTCCTCCCTCGGCGCTCTGAGCTCTTCTGCCCACACTGTGGACGTGGGAGGAGCACCTGCTCTATGGCCCAGTTCCCTGAGGTCTTGCCCATCATGCGATTTCCCACCTCCCCCAAATAAGGAGAAACCCCCCCTTCTCCAACAGGTTTTATCAGTTTTCTTTGAGCTAAATTTCCCCCAGTTGAGTCCCCATTTCCTCACTAGAGATGGAAATGCAAAGAAGGTAAGTGGTCTCTCAGAAGTGCTTGTCACAGTGACCCCCATGCTGGGTGGAGATGCTACAGAAGCTCCTACAGTCCTCCTTTACGGAACACTCCCATTTCCAAGTTCCTCTTCCAACTGCTCCTTTACGGAACACTCCCATTTCCAAGTTCCTCTTCCAACTGCATCCCTAGGCGATGGAACTGCATCCCTATGCTGAGATGTCTGCTGATGTGCGATGGCGAAGGCAGTGTTGCTGGAGACACTAGGAGCATGTGGGAGGAAAATGGCTCCTCACTGTTACTATGGGTCTCAGGAACGTTCCAGGAGGGCAGCGTCAGCTTCCCTTCCCTGGAGTGGAGATCTTGTTGACTTTAGTAGTGCACACTCTTCCTGGGGGAGATCACTGTGCTGGGTCTGCGGGGTTGACACAAGTAAAGCAATGGTCATCAGTCTCTGCTCTGGGAGAAAACTTAAAGTATGTCACACGTGGTGAGATTTTGAGCGACTAACATGCTAAGTGTTGAACTGGGGATGGAAGTTGGCATAATTGCTGGCGTGTTAAGCACCCCCACCCTGGTGATTGTCAGAACCTTTCCAATATTCCCACCGAGGAGTTAGACCCATCAACTACCAGTGACAGATTTCCCCATAATTAAATTACACTGAACTGTTAGAGGGCGGGTCTCACTTGGTGTTTTAAAGACTTAATCAGCCAGATTTTGCAAGAGAACTTCTCTTCCTATGTCCTTCTGTGGGCTGTAGGAAACAAACCATTGCCTAGGGATGCAGTTGGAAGAGGAACTTGGAAATGGGAGTGTTCCTTAAAGGAAATTGATTTTCCTACTCTTCATTGAGCATGCCTCAGACAGTGGAGAAGCAGCTTCATTTTAATTAGCACCTGAAGAGTCGAGCATTGTTGGATTCCATGTTTAAATGTCCTGGAGAAGCTTGTTGGCAGGGACCTTGCAAGAACCAGGCAATGACTTGAGTTGGGTTCCTGAGGGCTGTGGGAATAACTGGTGATGGTGACTGTGTAAGCTATATTTGATCCCTCTCTACTTAAGATATTTTTTTTTTATTCTTCAGTTTGCATGACAGAATGTATTTTGGCATTTCATACATATGTGAAGTATGACTTATTGGAATTAGGATCCCATTCTTGTGGCTGTATGTGATGTGGAGTTCCACTGGTCATGTATTCATATAAACATAGGAACATTTCTGATTCATTCTACTGTCTCATTCCCACCCCCATTTGCATTATTCCCCTGTCTAATCCATTGCACTTCTATTCTTTGATCCCCCCTTTGTGTGTCAGCATCCACGTATCGGAATGTTCAGCCTTTGTTTTTTGGGACTGATTTATTTAACTTAGCATGATAGTCTCCACTTCCATCCATTTACCAACAAATGCCATAATGTCATTTCTACCAAAGATATTCTTGAAATCAAGGTGAAGCCCCAAGGTCTGCTCTCCTCTTTGAAGTTTAAGAGCTACTTTAAGCTGTTCATGATTAGAGTAAACATGAGTGGGGAACTGAGTTAAGCAACTCCCAATCTTGCAGGTCGATACTGTTAGCTCTGTTTTGTGGCTAGGGAAACAAAACGAGGTTTTCACTTCCTGCGGGTCTCACGGGGGCTCAAGTGTTCTGTGGAGCTCAAGAACAGCAAAGTTTTTTTGGTTCATTCTTACTCTGTGCTGTCCAAGGCCAGTCACATTGGAATTGCCAGGATAAAGCAATAAACAAGAACACTCTCGCTCTCCTGGACTTGGTGTTCTGGTGGGGGCAGGGGGGGAAGCTGCCCCATCTTGGGCTCAGACTTTAAGAAATCCTCAGAAATGACTCATGAAAAGACTGGAATGAGCAGGTTTAATTTGACTCGAGACATGTGAGAACTTGTAGTTTGGATATTACAAAACAAATTTAATTAAAATTAGAATGTGGCACCCCTGCAAGGAGATACTTCAAATACAATAATATTTAATAGTTGATATGAATATTACATCATAAAATCAACTTTAGTTCCTAAGAACAGCTTTTCTAAAGAAATCTAAAAATGGGGGGTGGGGACAAGAATCAGAGGACAGATGTTGCTTTTTTTCCCCCCTCTCCAGTTTTATTGAGGTTGAGGTACAATTGTTAAATAAAAACATATATTGAAGGTGTGTGATGTGATGTGTTGCCTGTCTTACATTCCCCAGAAATTATTCCTCTGCCCTCTGTAAATTTCTGCCCTTGGAAAAAATAATTCCCTGTTTCCTCACCACTACCTTCCAGTCCCAGGCAGGCACGATATGCTGTGCCCCTGTGAATGCCGGTTCATAAAATTTTGCATAGATGAGCTCCTACAATCCTCCTCTGTGTAAAATCCGGTTAATTTTACTTACTATAATGTTACGGTTTAGATGTGAGGTGATGCCCAAGAGCTCACGTATCAGATAGTGCAAGAAGGTTCAGAGGAGGAATGACTGGGTGTGAGAGTCTTAACCCAATCAGTGATTTAATCCCCTGATAGGGATTAACTGAGTGGAAACTGAAATGGTGTGGCTGGAGGAGGTGGGAGCTGGGGTGTTGCTTTGGGTATATATTTGTATCTGGCAAGTGGAGTCTCTGTGCTTCCTGGCGATGTGAGCTGCTTCCCTTTGCCACACTCCTCCGCCATGTCCTGCCTCACCTGGAGGCCTGAGGAATGGAGCCGGCCTTCTGTGGACTAAGACCTCTGAAACCGTGAGTCCCCGAATGAGCCTTTCCTCCTTTACAGTTTCTGTGGTCCTTCAGTCAGAGCAAAACAGCTAAAATGTATAGTGTACTTCAGGTTCATATAAGTTGTAGAAAATGGTAAGATTTCCTTACACTGAATTTATCCTGTTGTGTATTTCTACCAATATTTATCCATCTATCAGTTGACACTTAGGTGATTTCTCTGTTGACAATTATAAATAACGCTCCCGTGAGCATGAGAGTGGATATCAGAGTTATTGATTTCATTTTCTTTAGCTATGTACCCAGAAGTGGGATTGCTGGATCATATAGAAATTAATTTTTTTGAGGAACTTCTGTGCTATTTTATCTGATAGATGTGTCAATTTGCATTCCCACCAAGAATGTATAACGATTCTTTTTTCTTCCCCACATACCCTGTGCTACTGTTTTGTGTTGCTGTAACAGAAACACCAGACAAGAACAACTTAGAGGAAGAAAAGTTTATTTGGGGCTCATGGTTTTCAGAGGTCGTGGCGGGGGGTGGGGTATAGATGGCCACATCTACTGCGGTGGGCCCAAGGGGAAGCAGCACGTTGTGGTGGAAGGCTGTGGCAGAGGGAAGCTCTCCATGGCTTTGGGACTGGGAAGCACAGAAAGGGAGAGGAAGGAGCCCTTCTGGGATGCACCCCAGTGACCCACCTCCTCCAGCCACACTCCGCCTGCCTTGCACTTATTACCCATCCATTCAAACTAGGACGGACTGATGGTTACAGCTCTCATAATCATTCTACCTCCAAACCTTCCTGCCCTAGCACAGGAGCTTTTGGAGAATGCCTTGGATTCACACCATAACACACCCTTTCTAATATTTATTGCTTGTCTATTTGACAATAGCCATCGTACAAGTGTGAAGTGATGACTTCACTGTGGTTTTGATTTACATTTATTTGAAGATTAATGACGTCAAACCCTTTTCATATACTTGTTGGGCACCTCTAGGTCTTGCAAGGAAAAATGTCTATTTAGGCTCTTAGCTGGTTTTATGGGGTTTCTTGCTATTTGTTTGCATTCCTAATATATTTTAGAGATGAACCCCTTATTAGATAGATGGTTTGCAGATATCTTCTCCCACATGTGCTAGCTTTTCATTTGAGCAAAATACTTCACAAGAACAACTTAGAGTAGGATAAGTTCATTTTGGCTTTCAGTTTCAGACTCCAGGGTCAGCTGACTCTACCGCTGGGGGCCCACATCATGGTGGAAAGGCATGGTGGAAGGCAGCTGCTTACCTCATGGCAGCCAGAAATAGGGAAGGAAACTCAGGGAAGATGCACCCTTCCAGGGAACACCCCCAGTGACCTCCCTACCTCTCCACTTGCCACCTCCCTTCAGTTACCATCCAGTTAGTCCATTCAAACTGGGGTGAACTCATGAGTCACAGCTCTCATAATCTTACTTCACCTCTGAGCAATCTGCCTTAACAGGAGCATGTGTTGGACGCCATGGGTTCTCTTTGCCTTGATAGTTTTCTCTGTGGTACAGAAGGTTTTAGTTTGACATATTCTTGTTTGTTTCTGCTTCTGTTGACTGATGTCATCCAAAAAATTGTTGCCAAGACAATGTCAAGGAGCATTTTTGCTGCTTTTCACCTAAGAATTTTATAGCTTCCAGTCTTACAATTAATCTTTTGTCTGTTTTGAGTTAATTTCTGAGTATGGCTTGGCATCAAGTTCCAATTTCTTTGTATACAGAAATTGTTCCCACTTCCATTTATTGAGAAAATTATCTGTTGTGAATTGTGTTGTCACTGCTGTCACAGCTTAGACTACCACAGGTGTGTGGTCGACTTCTAAGCTCTGTTCTGATCCAGAACAGTCTTCTGACTACGTGTCTATCTCTAGGACAGTGCCTTGCTGTTTGGAGTATTATAGCTTTGTCGTGTATTTTGAATTCAGTGTGATGCTCTCTCTCATGATGGCTTTGCCTATTCTGATTCCATATGTATTTTAGGATTTTTTTTTCTGTGAAAAATATCACTGGAATTTTGTTAGATTACATTGAATCTGTAGATTGTTTGGAGTAGAATGGACAATTAACAAGATTAATTATTCTTATCCATAAATATAAGATGTCTCCCTATTAGTATCTTCAATTTCCATCAATGACTTGTATAGTTTTCAGTGTAGATTTTTACATTCTTGGTTAACTTTATTCCTAAGAATTCTTTTTAAAAATTGTAACAGATAATTTCTCTTTCTGATAGTTCATTGTTAGTGTATAGAAATATAACTGATTTCTGTATGATTTTGTGAACTTTATTCTAATAGTTTGGGGTAAAGTTTTCTATTTATATGATTGCTATCAGCAGATAATTTAACTTCTCGCTTTACAATTTGAGGGCCATTTATTTTACTTGTCTAATTGCTCTGGCTAAGACTTCTAATACTTTGTTGGATCCAATTCCCTTGACTTGATCAGTTTTCACCGTTGAGTAGGATGATTGCTCTAGACTTGTCACATCTGACGTTGACTATGGCAAAGTTTGTTCCTTCTGTAATTAGAATTTTTAGTAAAAATGATGAATTTTTCAATTTTTCTGCATCAATTATGATTATTGTGAGGTTTTTCTTATTCTGTTAGTGATCTGTCATGTTGGTTTTCATGTTGAACTGTCTTTAAATCTCATTTTCTTATAAATTATCTTTTTAACATGATATAGAATTGTTTCCTAGTATTGGTGATTTCACATCTGTGTTTGTCAGGAACACTGGCCTTAAAATTTCTTGTGTCTTCATTTGGTTTTGGTATGATAATGCTGGCCTCATAAAATGAGTGTGCAAGTGTTCTCTGCTCTTAATTCCTTCAAAGCCTTTAAATAAGGTTGGAATTAACTTTACAAAGATGCTCTGTATATAAATGCATGAAGTGATCTGATCCTGAGCTTTTCTTTGTTGGAAGGTTTTTGATTACTCATTCACCTCTTAACTCATAACTGATCTGTTCAGACTTATTTCTTCATTTTTCAGTTTTAGTAGGTTGTATGTATTTGGAAAGTCATCCATCTTCCTAGGTTATAATTGTATATAGTGTGTCTGATGATCCTTTTGTATTTCTTTAGAATCCATTGGGCTACCTCCTAATTTTCAGTCTTCTATTTTTTTCTTGTTTAGTCTAGCTAATAGTTTGTCAATTGTTTCTTTCCACAAACAAACAAAAAACCCTCTCAGTTGCATTGATTTTTTTTTTTTTCCCTAGCATCTCTCTTGTTTGTGTTCTGACCTTTCTTAAGACTTTCCTTCTGTTAAGTTTGGGTTTAGTTTACTTTTCTAGTCCCTTGAGGTATAAACTTAGATCACTGAAAAATCTTCCTTATTATAGACTTCATTATAGGCTTCCTTTTTAGAGAAATGTGCAGTAAAATTCCTTCGCTGGATGTCACATATTTGGCCATTTTCTGGCTCTGTGTGTCTGGGTGCATTGCCGTTCGTGACTTTGAGGAACCCCTCCTGCTGTTGATTTCAGGACTCGTGCTTTTGTGTTTGAGATGGTTGTGACGTCAGCCTTGCTAAACTTGAGATTTGTGTGACTTATATGGCCTTTCCTATCTGGAAAATGCTCCACGTGCACTTAAAGAGACCATGTATTCGCCTGCTGCTGGGTGGAACACTCTCTGTTAGGTGGTCCACTTGGTCTGAAGTGTAGGTCAAGTCTAATATTTGACTGATTTTTGTCTGACTGACCTGTCCATTTTTTAAAGGATTCTGCACTGCCCTACTGTACTGCCAAGTTCCCTCCTTTTGGATATATGATTTGCTTTATGCATTAGCTGTTCCAATGTTGGGTGTACGTACATCTCTAATTCTTTTATCCTTCTGTTGGATTGACCTTTATCTCTTGTGACAGGTTCTGAGTGAAAGCCTGATTTGCCTCACGTGTGTCTGGACACCCAGGCTACGCACTACATCTTAGCTACCATTTGCATGGAACTTCACTTGAATATGGCAGTTCTTTTTTCTTGCTGCTCTCAAGGATCTTTGTCTTTTGAGAATTGGGTTGTAATGGTGGAAACTTGAAGAGGTTGGGCCCAGGGGGAGGCCTTCAGATGATCAGGGCATGCCCTTGAAAGGGACAGTGGGACTCTTCCCCTTGCTCTTCCTTCCTTTCCTGCTTCCTGGCCCTGAGGGGAATGGTTTTCCTCCACCCTGTTCTTACACCACGAAGTGACCTCACAGGCCCAAAGCAATAGGCTGATGGTAGATTGAAAATCCTAAACCTGAGTCAACATAAACCTTGTCTCTTATTGAGCTGATGATGTCAGTAACGTCAACAGTGTTGGGAAGGTAAATGGCACAATCGCCATTTGTGTGCAGTGCTGGTTTCAGCAGGTCAGGGCTCTATGCTGTCGATTCCCAGGATGATGAGTTGGCCTCCGGGACTGCAGTCAAGGTTATTGGCATGCTCTCATATGGCTCCTGTTGGGTCTGCAGTTGAATCTGGGGAGTCTGTGACCAGGTCAACATGTGGGAGTGGCTCTCTCTAGGTCCTGGAGGGCTTCTGCTCTGTTAGGAGGTTGGTCCCTGGGTAGGCAGGTGTGGCGCTGGGCTGCAACTGCATTACAGGGCTGCATCAGGACACAGGGCCCAGACTCAAGGCTGCAGGCTTGCTTCTGGGACACAGATAGACACTGGTTCTGCTTGACTGCTGTGTTAGTCAGGGTTCTCCAGAGGATCAGAATCAACAGGAAGTAAGATTATAAAAGGGGATTGATTAGATTGACTTACACAACCAGAAGCTGGTTAGTCCACATGGCCGTCTTTAGCTGGAGAGCTGGAAGAACCAGCAGCTGCTCAGTCCAAGATGCAGAAGCCCCAGAACAAGAGGGATCAATAGTGCTACCCTAGACTGAGACCAAGGCTTCTGGAAAACTACCTGGAGAATCACTGGCATATTCCACTTTGGAGGAGTGAAGAAGCGAGAGTCTGATATCCGCAGTGATCAAGAACCCATTCAAGAAGAGCTGAGCTTGCACCTGCATCTGCTTCCTTGTTCTTCCAGCTTCTACTCCATCCTATTGGGCGGTGACACCCACGCTTAGGGAGAGGCTCCATTTCAGTTGGCTATCCCACTTGCCAATCATTCCTAGACATGCCCTCATGGAAATACCCAGAAGCCTCATCATCAGCATCTCTTAATCCAATCAAGCTGACAATTCAAATTAACTGTTACACCTGCTGAGGAGGCAGTTCTGTCCCAAATCTGTTAGGGTGTGTACTGGGTTATAGGACCACTTCAGGATCTGCCCTGGGCTAGAAGTGGTGAACCTGTCTGTAGGGCACAGTTGGGTGTCTGTCTTCCAGGGTAGGACAGAGGAGACTGATTTCAGAATGCGGCTGAGAGAAGATGAGATGGAGTCAGAGGGTCATGTCAGGACCTACTGTGGGACCAAGGTTGGTGGGCCCACCTTTGGCATGGACAGGCTTCTCCCTGCAGGACCTGAGGCAGATAAGCCTGTTTTCATCCAACAGCCAAGATGGCTAGAGCTGGATCATAGGGCTGCTTCACTGTCCACTGCCAGGACCACAATTTGTGTGCCTGTCACCCAAGTCATGGTGGGTGTGGCTCCGTCCGAGTCCTTTGGCAGATCATTCTAACAGGACCAGCTTTAAACAGGGCTGTAACTGAGTCCACAGAGGTCAGGGCTTGGAGCCATGGTCACAGTTGTGGGTCTGCATGTAGGGGTGAGCTTTCCCTACAGCTCTATCTTGGGTGTGGCCCCACATCTGGCTACAGAGCTCCCATGAGGGCAGTTTCCCCCATGATTTGTTGCAAAATTCTTGCTGCTATGGGGTGGTAAAAATGAGACCCTGCGATTTGCCACAGTGTTGATGTCATTCCCGATTGACTTTAAATGACCTTTCCATTCCTGTGTTTGACATTTGAATGCTTTTCTTGATTGTCACTTAAAAAACTTCTCATTGAATTACCATAAGAATCACTAGTCTCATGAGGTGTATCAAACTATGTTCAGTCTCACCAGAGTTTTCCCCTCTGAATCTTAAACTTCACCAACCTGCCGGTTTCTCTTTCCCTCAATTGTTTTCCCCCATGTGACCTCGCTGGCTTAATTTCCTTAAGTTCATGCTTTATTTTATGATGTGGACCTAGTCAGAAATTCTCTAAAGAAAGCCTGAAGCATTAGGGAAGCGATTTCATTTGACTTGCTTCCTCCCTGGCAATGATAAACGGCCTCCACACATGAAGAACACATTTCTTTCCAAACAACAAAGGCATTTTGGAAAATTAATAGCATTAGGAAATGATGGGAAGGCCCAATTCATACTTGATGTTTTTTAATGAATTTTCTAAGAATTTGATCCGTGGCTTTGTTTTTCACAAGAAAAATTGGATGGAAAGTTTTTAAAATGGAATTTGCCAGGAAGCTCATTCAGTGGTAGAAGAGAAATATATATATATAATTGCAGGTTATTTCCATGTAACTTATGTAACTTGCCTGTTTTTCATTAATGCACAATGACTTTTTGTGCTTTTGCCCATATTTCACCACCTCTGATTGTTAGACCTTCCTAGTGATCCTGTCCCCCTTATCACAGGTGGCAAGATGTTTACTGAAGGTAAACGTCATTCCCTGCCACCACTGACTCAAAAACGCCATGAATATTTAATCTACTCTCCTAAAGAAGATAGGGGAAAAAATGGAAATTTTAGTTTCTTTGGAATAAGAGGTATTTACTTTGTATTTGAAAATTAGTTTTTTAATGTAAGTGTCTGTTTAAAGAGCTCAGAAAACTCGAACTTAGCAAGTAATGTATATTTAGAAAAATCTGGCATTTCTGCTAATGATCACAGCTAAAGAGCACATCAGTAGCTGTTCTTCTTTTAGCTCAACATATGATCTGCTTCTATCCTATTGAACATCTTTTAAAACTAATGTATATTTTGCAGTTCTCAGTGCAGGGATTTGCAATGCTAGTTGATAGCATTGTTAAAATCTTTGCCTAATTTTTTCTCTTGAGAAAGGCGACAGACTCTCCAGTTATCACTGTGGGTTTACTTCCCCTTCCCTTTGATTCTGTGGCTTCGTTGCATGTGTTAGCAACTCTGCCACACAAACAGGAGTGCTGCGCTGGTGACCCACCCTTCAACCTTGCCATCGTGGGGCTGGACCTCTGGAAGTTACATTGCTCCAGAAGTTGTCTTTGTCTGATATTCACAGAGCGGCACCAGTTTCTTTCTGCTCAGTACTGGGTGCTCCTGTTGCTTTCCACAGCCCCGTGTCCACTGAAGGCCCATCTCTTGCATATAGCATATCGTTGGGTTATTCTCCAGGGATTGCAATATTCATTCTTGCCAACTACCTTTAACATTACACAATGTAAGACATCGATACATCTTTTATCCCATTTTCATCTATATTTACTTCTGCAAATGCTATGAGCTCCATGATATTTTGCTATTTTTGCTTAAGGGATTAACTCACAGTGTTTTCTATTTTAAAACTGATTTTCAAAAACTCAAAGAAAAATGTTGCTGTTACCCACGTGTTTACCATTTAGTGCTGTTTAGTGCAGAAATCTGAATTTTCACCTGCTACCATTTACCTTCTGCTTGAAGAAATCATTCAAAATTTTTCATAGGGTGACTGTCTGCAGGCAAAGAACTGTTAATTTTTATCTAAAAATGTCTGGGTTTCACATTTAAGTTTAAAGAATTTTTGATTAATGTAATTACATCTTTACAGGTTTTATTTTAGCACTTGAAATATTTTCAATTCTCATTGTTTCTAACAAACCAACATCTATATCATTGTATATTTTCTAGGTTATTTACTTGTGATTTCTGAAGGTTTGACTGTGATGTATCTAAATGTAGTCTTGTCTTCAAACTGGTCAGGTATTTCCTAGCTTCCTGAATTTGCATTTTTTAAGATATTAAATGTTTTAGTGAATGTATGTGAAAGTATTTTCCTCATTAACTCCCTTTTTTTCCGAGAAACTCCTGTTGTATTTCTCTCTCCCCATACTTCAGTTGTTGAACTTACTGACCTAGTTTGAGAATCACTGGTCCTTTCTTTTTTGTACATCTATGATTACATCATCCAAAGGCTTTTTATTTAGATATTGCATAGGTGTTTCATATGGTTAAAGGTGGTTCATAACATTCCTTTTTAAAAATTTCATATGTCTCAAGTTCATTCATATTCTAAAACATGGGATATCCCAGAGTCCATTTCCTGATTGTTTTTCTTCCTAAATTTGAGCCACATGTTCTTGTTCTGGAGTCTGTGATTTTGACAAATCGGGAGCATTTGGCTTATGCTTCATAGTGACATGATTCCGGTATGTTCTTTGATTTAGTGGAGGATTGAATTCCTGCTGATCATCATGATGGGCAAGGCTTGCTCTTGAGCAGTGTGAGGGTTATTGATAGCGCTTTCTCCTTGAATCCAGGGTGCGGCTCTGCAGGGGTCTGGATCTGTTTCCCACTCCTGATTGGCCCAGCCGGAGCTCCCAAGCTGTCTCCCAGGCGATAAAACCTGTTGAGACCTGTCTTAATTTCTTTCAACTTCTTTTTATGGGTGTCTTAGGTTTTTGTTGCATACTTGGGTCTTAAAGTGGCAATCAATGAAATGAGGGGAGTTTATGCCGGCATGGGGCTCCTCGATTTCTGTAACTTGTAGCCATTCTCTGCATCTTGAACTTCATACCTTTGAATCACCTGCCCATAAATACTGTTTTTTTAAATTGTGTTTCACTTCGTGATCATTATAGATCATTTTACTTGCAAAATCCAGGGTGCGACAATTTTGTGAAGTTTTTTGTTAAAATTGTGCTGTTACTTTAAAAGCATTATTATGAAGTTCTTTAGTGCAAGATTAGGATGCACTGAATACTCGTGAATACAGGTTAAAATTGAATAGCCTAAATCAACACACATCATTACTTTGTGAGAGTTTAGACATATTTCTGTTCTGGAAAAAAAATAAGATAGCAGTTGCTGATCTGTGCATTATAGTTGAAAAACTAGGCAGAATTTCGTGAGACGTTGCCAAGTCTGAATTTTCAAAATTCAACCTCCTGTGTCTGAAGCCTCGGGGGCTGTCTTTGGTTTCCTTGTGCTGCACAGACCTCAGAGTGTCATGGAGACGTGGTCAGTCTGTAGCCACGGGACCACTCGCAGGGTGGCCCTGGGGATGTGCAGACGGAGCACTGAGGACTTTGGGTTGGTATGTGCAAGGCTGAGAGTCGATCCCTAGCACTAGGTGGGGAGCGGGACTTATATCACATGGGTTAAAGTCTCCAAAATCACTTCTAAGGAGTTTCATCTGACACTTCAACTTTTGATGAAGACAAGAGACTTAGAAGCTGAAGTAGATGATGTTGCCAGTGAGTGGACTATGATCAGGGTGTGGATAATGGTGGTAGGAGAGCTGGAGTGCTCAGGAGTCGTCGGTGCTGGGAGTCTGAGTATTGCCAGCGTGAATGTGTCTGCGAGGCCCAGGAAACACCTGAGATTGGCATACAGCTCTGCATTCAGCACTGCATTCAGCACCTGCATCTTCTCCAGCTTCGAGCTTGATATTCTGTCCAAGGATGAACAGACACTAAGTGGCAGAGCTAGGAGTCCAGTTTTCTCTGTTGCCAAAGCCTGGCTGAGGCTTTTGCCACCATGTCACAAATGGTTATTGTGAGGCCTTGTGAAAACATGCATGTGAATCCCTGTCCTGGGCCCAGCATGAAGTCGTCTTCTGGGGTCTTGTTATTAGTGTGTGTGAGTTATTTTCCCAAGTGACGTTAAATGACCTCAATAAAATTTAAAATGAAAAATTAACAAAAATTACTATGGACTGAGTTGGTTCCTCCAACCAAGTGTGCAAGTTGAAGTCCTGGATCCCAGAACTCAGGATGTGACCACAGCAGGGGGAGGTCTACAAAGAGGTCAAGATAAATGTGGCTGTGAGGCTGGGGCCCTGGTCCAACACGGAAGCGCCACCGGAATGCTTGTGCACACAGGAGAAACCTGGGCCAGGTCAGCAAGGGAGCAGTCGTCTGCACACCACGCTGGCACCTGGGTCTGTCGGTCCAGCCTCCGGATCTGTGAAAACGATTAAGACTACCCAGTCCGAGCTGTTTCATGAAGGCAGCCCGAGCAAACTCGTCTACAAATCTCAGAATCTTCTTTTCCAGGGTGGCTTCTATTTCATGAGGAAGCCCTTGGCTGTTCTCGGTGAGGAAGGACTGTAAATTGCCCAGCTGGGTCAGCTTTGTATTGCACATATTTTCAGAAAAGCATATTCCAAAACAATGACCATTTATAAAGCAAAAGCAATAGGAATGATTTTAGGTATCATACTTGTTATTTCTGTGTACACAGAAACTCACTTGATTTTTACCAACATCTTGTTAAAAAAAAGTAATACACTTTAACATAATGAAACAGGCTTAAAAACGAACAGAATGCAGTGGGGAGGGCAGAGGTGGGCTGCAGTGCACTCGACTCGGCCTCGTACAATCTGCTTAACAGTGTGGTTAGTCTAAAGTTGATGGCATGTCAAAATCTCAAAACTAAGCGTTTTTGCAGAACTCGCCTCTGAAGTTTGGCTCATAAATTAAGGTCACTATCAACCTTTTAGTATGTTGGTGAGGTACACGGGAGAGATCAGGTAGAGGGTGGTTCAGTAAGAAAACTAAATGGTTTTCTGAAACAAAATTAAATAACAGCATAAGCAGCTGATCTACAAAAAGATTTAAGTATGTGTACTAGTCACAGTGCACCAAGGCAGAGAATTTGCTGGAATGTGGTGAACCCAAATGATTGACATGCAAGTAACAGCAACAAAACCAAACCAGAATGGAGCAACCCAAGGCAGCATTTTCCAGAAGCTCTGACACAGGCGGCAGGGAGAGCCTGCGAGGGGGCCATGCAGAAATGCCCACGGTCCTCCTGGCCTTCAGCCACACTTGAAGCCTGGGGAGAACACTGACATGGAATCGGCCCCCGTGTGAGATGGCCCTGTGGGCCTCTGCTTCAAGAAACCCCAACTTCTGGTCAGTTCTACTTATTTTCTTTGCCTTTCTTCATCCTAAAATATGTATTTTAGAAATTCTGAAATCTATAAAACACGGACAATCTCTGCTCTCTCCTGAGTGACACGTGTGACTTTTACGGATTGAGTCATATTTTGCTGTTCCATTAGGAAAACCTGCTTCACTTTTTCTGACCAATGAAGGAACAGTCATGCATGATTTTTGTTATTGGGGGAAGGGAAAAGGGGCAAGAATTAGACAAATATGTCTAATATCTCAAAACTCTCTGTGTCTTGGATAGCTGTACCAACAATGATTTGGGGGGAGCAATTGTTCATAAAATGCAGAAGCATGCATCTGGTCTCCATGCAGTCAGCTCTGCGTGGTCAGGGTGAGACCAGAGGCACTGGCTCTGGTTCTTACCAGGAGAACTCCTGGGGACCCTGTTGTGTTAGGTCAGCGTGGGGATTGCAGGTGGGTGGAGTTGCAGGGCTGCTCTCAGAGAGTGAAGGGTAGGTGCTGCTGGGAGGCCGGGAGGGATGGCCTTTGCTATCAAGAAGGACCCACCACAGGGCTCTTGAGGACTTCATGGACAGGCTTCTGACCCCCAGGGCAGGGAGGGAGGTGATCGGAGAAGTTGCTCCAAACTTAACAAGGATCCATGGAGGAAGTTATATTGATGGATGGAAAATTTCTGTATTTGAGGAAGACAGATTTTTAAAAACTATTACTTGGATGTAATTAAAAAGAGAAACCATTTTAGGATGTAACTTTTTATAAGACTTGTCCCTTTCAAACATCATTTGTTGATTTTTGAAAAAACTAATTGCTGTTGAGCATTAGTGTTGGAGATGCTTGACTTTTTCCACACCCGGTTTCTATTCAATGTGAAACGTGCATGTTTTACAATAGGTATGTTTTTATATTGAAAACCTAGGCCATTTTTGGAGGTGGGAGAAATGTGTATAGGCAAACAGATGGCAATGCTTTGAAGGCCATGTGGCGTTTTTTCTCACTAGGTTTTTGTGTTCTTGGTTGGGGGCTTTTAGTACACTTTCCCAAGACTAAGCAGTTACATACATCAGAAATAGTCTCAAAAAAAAAAATATTCTCAGTTGAGACTTCTCAGAACTCCCTACATTTCTACTGAGTGATAGAATTTGGGGGGGGGGGATGTAGACATGTGTTTTAGTAAACAGTGTGATGAGATAATTTAAATAATTTGTATTTTTATTCATACTTTGTAATTTCCTTATACAATGTCAGATCCACAGTGAGAACTAAGATTTACAAGTCAAAATGGTAGTAATACTGAAAAGTAAAAGCAACCAGGAAGGCCTGCATGTGGCAGCTCACTGTCCTGAGTGGCAGAATGATGTCACATGGGTGTGCAGAGATGCCCTGGAAGCCTTGGTTCCTCTCGTGTCATCAGGAAAGCAGGTGCCACCAGTTGCCTAGGTAACATATCCACCCTTCCTTTCCCTTTATGCAAATAGAATCATCATCTTTTCAAGGCGGCAGTCTATCCTGTTGAAAAAGCCCCATTCTCTCTTATACGTGGCACAGTGTCACCAAGTGAAATGAAACGTATGCTGTGGGAGGTCTGGGGTGGTTTTGCTCTCCTGCTCATTCTGACTTTCTCATCACTTAAGACCTAGAACACAAATGCAATACACAGAGGATTGGCAGCCATCTTACCACCAGGAGGAAGAGGAGCGTCAACTCCAAAGGATGGGAAAGTGGAAAGACAGAAAGGAAGTGGTTCTGGACACTGTCAACAGTTTTTCTTGAGATTGATGCTGATGTTGAGACATCAACCTTTACTTTTAAGTTGCATTTTGCACAGTTAAGTCATACCTGGACACAATCTTAACTAGTAAAGGCCCCTGTTGGTTGGCCCAACAGGAAGCCTGTGTTACCTCAACTTCAGAATTTCCAGGAAATTCACAGGGGTTGGATTGGGCGCTACCCTGACACCAGGTGGGGTGCACCCCATGAGCCCCACTGTAACACATTGCATCTCTCGACTTAGGACTTCGTAATAAAAGTGACCATGTGTGAATGTGGTGAAGAGTCTCAGGTTGGGCTACTTTGCAGGTCAGATCAATGGAACTGAAGTAGTTTAAGAACAAATAGAAATCATTTTAACTTGTCAAGTCTGTCTTCTCAAATAGCATGTATGAAATAGGCTCTTTTTCTGGTAGGAAAATACATTTTTCTCAGGGGTACTGAATATCCATTTTCTTACTCTAAAAGCAAGGTTCTTGGAGACTGTCATAAATCTGTTATTCCAAACAGGTGCACATGACAACAGTTAGATCTTTATTAAACATTTTATAATTCTAGTGTATGTACACAATTGGATGTCAAGTATGAGCTGGGCGCAGTGGTGCACGCCCGTAATCCCAGTGGCCAGGAGGCTGAGGCAGGGAATCGAAAGTTCAAAGCCACACTCAACAACTTCCAGAAACCCTGTCTCTAAATAAAATATAAAAAAGGGCTGGGGATGTGGTTCAGTGGGTAGGTGCCCCAGGGTTCAATGCCCAGTACCAAAAACAGTGTGCTACCAATGCTTCGTATTGGCAGCCAAATACATATTAAATGTTAGACTTGATGATAATTGTATTTCAGGCTGATTATTTGTAATGTTTAAATTCTTAGAAGTAAATAAAAAGGCTCAACTTCCTGTTGAGGGGTTGGTGGAGAGCTACGCCACTGCTGCTGAGCTGGCAGGTAGGTAAGCTCTGGGCCGAGGGCGTGTTCTTTGGGCCGTGGACGGTGCATATTTTGGATTGTTGCTAGAGGTCAATTGTGCTGGAACTGCAGATATTTTTGGAACAATTCAAATGTTATATTTAAAACTTCTTAGACCCGTTTCAATATACAAATCTTAACAAAACCTACATCAGATTCGACCTTATGACTATCCTTGGACTCATAAGGTTGAAATACCACCTAAGTTATTAAAGCTATTAATAAAGTAATAAAAGTAAAAACTAAAATGCCTAATTTGTTTCTCTCCATAGAATGCAAATTATATAAAACAAAATCCACTTAATAGCATAATTCACCATTTCTACTAACACGAATGCCAAAAAAATTGTGATAAATACCTGTGGATTCACATTACACTGGTACCGTCACAACGTTTCAGACAGGTTAGTAGAATACAGACATGCAGAATCGTTGATTTTGGACTGCTCAATACTTTGTCAACTGACAGTCGTATAAACGTAGGTTCATGTATGTTTTTCAAACTTGATCCGATAAAGTATATTTACACATAGTCCATGTGCTTGCTTTTCTACTTTTGACTTGGGTCCCTGAAAGGTCAGAACAACCCATCTCCATCAGAGTTGCTTAAGAATAAAATGCAGGTTTAATACCAGCGTCACACCAGGTGGAGGGGAGCACCTGGGAAGCAGGAAGTCAGAGAAGCTCGGGGTTGAGCCAAGGCCCATGCTTCATCATGTAGTTCTTATAAACACCTGAGACAGGTGGGGTGGATCACTTTGGAAATGAGGAAATAGAACATTTTAGAAATTTCCAGGTCCATTCCTACTTCGGGGGAATGTCTAGAATTCAGAGCCGGGATGGCATGGACTGCTGCAGTCACAGGGCTGTTGGCAGGTCTTGAATGCCAGCAAGAGGGACCCTGGTCATAGCAGGACACTGACAGTAGTGGGAACAGAAGCTCCTGATCTCAGAAAGATGATGGGAATCTTAAAGACCAGTAGGGGGAGAACCAACGTGGGGGCATTCCAGAAATGCTATTTAAAATTCTAGTAGAATTAAACACCAAGTTTCAAAATGAGCATAGGAATATGATAAATGCATGCAAAAGGAAGGGGGCCACACAGTTCTGTAAATAGCATCAGATATCGAGTTGTGTGTCAACACTCAGAAAAAGGAGACAACTAAAATTTATATGAAAGAAATTAAGACAATGAACACATTGGATATATTTTATAGTTTCAAGATACAAAGGTTATTCTAGAATCAGAAATCAGGGGCCACTAAAAGAGTACATTTTTTTTTAAAGAAAGTTAACATTTGCAACACAATAGACCATGATTCAGATGATGGATATTTAAAAATCTTAAATTACTCCACACAGACGAGTTCTCCTAAAAATGAGCAACGGTGCTCCTTGTGGGGATTTCCTAAAGCAAAACACCTGAAGGTAGCCACTTTATCAATACAAGGGGTTTATTTGGCTCATAGTTCTGGAGGCTGCAGAGCAGGACATCCATATCTGGGCTCTGGTGAGGTTCCATTGGATGTGTCACAACATGGCGGAGGAACTGCCTGCAGAAGGAGGGAGAGGCTGGCCAGAGGCAACCTCACTCTGGAAAACCCGCTCACAAAGCACTTCCTGTGAGAGCCGGCATGCACTCTCAGGAGCATCAGTCTCACTTAATTTTCTTTTGAGACCTAATATCTCCCAATAGGTCCCTCCTCCTAAAGGCTCCACCACCTCTCGACCTTACCACATTGGGGACCAGGGTTCTAGCACCTGAGCACACACAAACCAAACGCATCCACAGCAGCACCTAAGGTTGGTTTTATACCCCAGAAACAGAATGCTCCTCACCCACTGGGAGAATACTGTTGGGTCTCTCAAACATGTGCACATTTCTCCCAGGATATCATTGCAAAGAGCCTACAGAGGAGACAGTACTTAAAACTCAATTACTGGAATATGTATTTAGCTGCTTATTAAACCTTTATTCATAGTGTGACATTTGCTCAAAGAAATAATCTTGCAGGGTTGTTTGCTCCCCACAAGGGTTATAACCGAGACTGTTCCTAGGTGTGTGCCAGTAGGTGAGTGCTAGCAGCTTTCTTGGTAAACCCCAGGCTGGGCTTATTGCTGTATTCCCCCAGCAAGATTGGGGTATCACATGATTGGCATGCCCAAACAGAGCTTTTGGACATCTCTTGGGACGGGGTTGCAGGGTCGTTCGCCCCAATATAAAAATAACTGTTGAGGTTTGTTTTTTTCTCCTAAGGAAAGTTGCATTTCAGACGTTAATAAAGAGCGAAGGCAAGTAACGAAGCAGCCATCTATAATGCGGGGACTTTCGTGCAGTGTTGAAACTTGTGGGTTGGCTACGTGGGAACATAGGAGATCTTCTAGAAGCTTCATTCAAACTGGTCCAGGGGACTTGTGCTTCAGTGGGCTGCACGAGAGTGGGTAGCAATGCTGGGGCTTCCTCCCTGGCCATTCTGTGGGAATGGGGAGAAGCAGGGCAGATGTCATGCAGCTCTCTGAGTCAGTCATCCCTGGTCTCTGGATATTAATCCCACCCTCATTCATGTCCTTTCGGAAAGGGTCAAAGTCATGGTAAAGAAGTGTAAGAAGTCCCCTATAAGAGGACTTCGTTCTTTGTGGACAAACCCAAATTGACTGTTTTAAATAGGCAAGCTATAAGAAAATTCCTGTATGTCTTAGCCAATGTCTGATGGATAGGTGAGCAAAAAATTGTGCTCAGTAGTGCAAATCAGTTTTTTTGAGTCTTAATACTTAGGATGTGAAGATAGTTTGGCTTGGGGTAACAAACACATCGCATCAGTTACTAAGCTCTGTCCAGTGAAGACCTTCAGTGAGCTCTGGAGTGCGTGTCTGTGAGGGCTGGATATTTCTGTTCTGCTCTCAGACTCATTCACCAGGTTTCAGCAGCAACTTTCCTTCCGACAGTGCCTGAGCGATCAATGTCGATGGCTGAGAGCAAAGCCTGCCCTGTGTCGGCTGTCACCGTGGTTACTCGCCATTTGGTGCATGCTCTTCTATGATTCTTAATGAAAACGTAGTAGGGAGCTTTGAAACAGGGCTGCTTGGTCAGATGTGTATCATGCAGTATTTAAGTGGAATGCTTATAGTGAGGCGAGACATCTATTTGGCTCCACTGTTTGCCCCCTTGTAGAAACTTTGGTCTGCCATTTAAAGTATAAAGGTATATATAAAGTATAAATGAGACATCAAAGGTAACTTTAGACTGTTTTATTTTACTGAAGAAAAGACAATTGTGCTTTCCCTAGAAATTAGAAAAGGAGAAAAATAGGAATACATATAAAAATGTATCTAAGTATAAGCAGTGTATACGTATACATATATACACAGATGAGTCTAAAATCACAGGATCACTCATGTTAACCTCTGGGCTACATGACTTGATATCATTCCTGTTCTACATCTCGCTAGTGATAAGCAATAAACGTGACTGGTGTGATGTGATGAAAAACATTTTGTGTGTAGGTCAGAAGACCTCGGTTTATATAGGCTCAGATTCTCTTCTATACTTTCATCTCTAAAAATAGTCCAAACAGAGTACTTTGCTTTCAGAGGTGCGTAGAATCTAATCTACTGTAACATGCTTCAATCTGGCATTTGTGAGCCTCTACAAGTAAATCAGTGAATTCCCTTTAAACAGTTCCAAGTCATCTTTACATTTGTGGTTAGTGAAAAAAAAATATGCATATAATATTATACCCTTTTTAAAAATATAAAGGATAGCATTCTAAACTAAATGGTTATTCAAAAGCAGCTTGAAAACCAATCTGTTTCACAAATATTTCCAAGCAAAACATGGTATTTAACAAATTGCCAAATACTCTTTTCCTTTGTATTTTTACTGTAGAATAAAAATTAACATGGTTGAATAAAAAGGATATGATGAAATCTTTGCAGAAGCCATTCATCATCCAATTCCTTCGTTGATATATATTTTATATGACATATATATCAGTTTTGAAATAGGGACTGAATAATATTTAGGGACTGAAAGAAAAATTTTAAATGGAGGAAAATATCTCTTGGAAACAACCTGCTTTCTGCAAAATCATGAGGACCGTATAACCGTGCTTAAAAAAGTACATGATAAATATTTAAAAGAAAGGGAAACTGGAAATCAATCAAGCTGTTGGGTTATGATGTAGAATTCTGCAAAGTTAAGATTTCAGCTTAATATTACTTTTATTCTACCATGTTAATTATTTTAAATTTAAAACAAAAAAGCATTTAGCAATCCTTGACCACATTTTGCTTGGCAGCATTTTCTTGGAGGTCTTGGCTTTTGATCATCCAAAAGCAACTAAAAGCATTCAGTTTAGAAGGTCACCCTTCGCTTGATTAGCAACGAAACCTAGTAGGGAAGTAAGCTGTGCCCCTTATGTAGATGGCGAAAGGCACTGTTCACCCTGTGGATTTCAGCTGACTTGTCAAAACTGCTGATCCCAGTCCCCATGGAGAAGTCCCCTGTTCCGAGGGCAGGCAGAAGGACTTACATGGCCCCAAATGCCTGCCCTGGAAATCGCCTGAATCTCTGGCGCCCACTGGAACCTATTTGGAACCAAGGACCTCTTCAGCAGGTGCGGTGACTGTTGGAAAAGGACGAGGAATTTTGGAAGAGTAAATGAGAAAGCATTGAATTGGTTTTGATGCAAACACATACTTTTAGGAAGAAAACATTTGGTGATCTCTTAAATATTGACAGAAAATGTTGCCAATTACACACGCATAGCAAAAACACAGACTTTGCGTTGAAGGTTTTTGGTGATGGTAGTAAACTTAAACACCACTGATGGCGTTTGTGATTTGAGCCATGAAGAATGGCAGGACTTCAGTTGAAACCCTTAAGTTTGGCCTAGATTCTCTCAGAATCATTAATTGGTCTGGGTTTGGGCATGCCCGTCTAGTCTGCATGAAACTTTACCAGGGCCGGCTAAAAACTTGGCATTTGTCCTTGGAAAAAATTCATCTTGAGTTTGCGTAAGGCTGGGCGAACCCCGGGGAAACCTCGCAGTGACCCTTCTTACGGTGTGGTGGTTTCCAGTGATATCTGAAACCAAGAATGTTTTCTGAAGGGTTTGGATTTCATTTGGAAAGCCACGTCTAATCTGGGCACAGCCTAAGAAACTAAAAGGCTGGTCCTCCTTGGATCCGCACAAAGGCTGTGCTAGCGTGAACGCCACGGCCTTTGCTGTGGATCACACCTTAATTAGTCATTTAAAAATGACTTAGGCTGATTTTTAAAAGCACTCTCTTCCAGCATGATGTGTGTATTCTAACATCACTGCCACCTGAAACAGGCACGCGGTGTTTCTCTATGAGAAGCTACAGGACAACTTCTGTTAAGTACAGGTAATACGACAGATAGCCATGTCATTAATGTCATAACTCTAGAGTTGAATTGTGTGTTTTTGAAACCAAGAGGATTCTAAGAGCTGCAGGTAACTGGAGGCCAGGGAGCACACCTCCCAAATGCTGCTTGGGTGGTCCTGTGGCCCTGGGGGCCTCTGCGTCCTGCTCTCTCCTCTCCTTTTTTCTAGGCTTCTCTGCTGCACCTGGGAGCTATTCCCACCATGGGGGGTGGGGGCCTGTGGATGTCAACATCAGAAATCAAACGGTAGAAGAAGAGCTGGCCAATTCTCAGGTAGGCATCCCTTATACGTATAAAAAGACAGGAGGCACGGAGTGCAATAAACCTTTCATTTCCTTTTAGAGTCCCCTTTTCAAGCTGTTTTGATTTAATTGAATTTCAACATTTTGTGAGCATTAGTTACACATTTTTTGATTATATCTCAGATTCTTAAATAAAATGACCCAGAAGTTTTGACATCTGTTTATGCCTCTACATCTTATAGACACCATTATTTTAGGGGTATTTCCATTTTAGGAATTAGTAGAAACATTTTGGGAAAAGTTAATGGGAAAATTATGAAAAGAATATATATATTCGTATTTCAGTTTTGAGGCACCTTACAACAATAGAGAGCAAATGCTGCTGATATTAACTTATTACCAGCACTTCAGACAAGTTCCTTTAAGATCACAAAAGAAAACTTCCAGTGAAGTCACTGTGCTCTGTAGACATGAATATCTTGGTCCATTATTTTTATCACAGCCCTGTTGAATTTTTCTGGATGCCTGAAAGTCGTAACCGGAGAATAGGCTCCTCAGTGGGGACCTCCTGAGCTCTGTGCTGTCGTTAGTCCCGTCCACTCAGGTGGCGCATCTGTGGGCAGGCCCAGCGGAGCATGGGAAGGTGCAGTTAGATCTCCTTTACTGACCCTGAGAGACTTAGTGAGCAAACAGACGTGACCATCACAGGTCCTGAGGTCGACCCTGGCCGCCAGGCCAGCCTGCCTCGCGCCTGCATGGCAGGCCTCGTTCTGCCATGGGCGGTGGAAGGAAAAGTGCGTGTCTATTGATTTTCAAGGGAAAGTGACATCTCCCTTTCCAAATGTGAGGCAGCTGTTACAGAGGCCAGTACGTGCTCAGGCAGAAGGAAAGCGGGCCAGGAGCCCCAGGCCAGGCAGGACTCTGGCCGGTGCCCTGGAGAGGGTTAGTACTCACCCGACACCCAGCTGCTACAAGTAGGGTACAGGTTTCCTAAACCATCTCTGACCTACCACTTGTGTATTCCAGTCTTTCAGTAAGTGGTGAACTTTCCAGGGGGTGGTCATGTCAATCTCCAAATTATGTCATAACACTTTAGTCCATTGCTAGCTTGGATTTGGCTTCTCACTGATGATGCTGTAAGGGCGGATGCCTGGTCCTCCCACTTAAAACTGACAGGTCTGCCTTTGCCTGCTACTGGTTTCTTATTCCTAAGCTACAAGTTTCTGGAAGAAACTGGCAGATAAGTTGGTAATATGATCCTTTTCAGCATTCCAGTTTCATAATTACATGGTATTTCATGCAACTGGATCATTAATCGGTCGTAGGGATCACTGTATCCAGTAGTAGCTTTCTAAAGTTTAATCTTATTCTGTGCTTTTTTCTTTTCTTTTTTTTAATAAGTAAGCTATTTATAGCTGTGTCTTTTGCAGACTGTAGCTAATAGAGAGGAATTGTATTACGGTGCTACATTTTGGTACTTCTATTTTATTGTAGAATGTTAGGACGGGCAGGAGGGGAAGGTTTGCTCTTTGAGGCAAGAATAACAGACGATGATAAATGATGAGACACTGTATGAAAAAGGCAAGCCCTTTTAACTTGTTTTTGACGATAAAGGTTCCTTAACAAAGAATAGATTAGGCCTGTCAAAATGTCAAAGTCAATGACGTTATCATGACCTCCTCCTGCAGTCACTATCAAAAGTGATTTTATTTCAGAAAAAAAAAAAAGAAAAAATAGTGGCCAGTGTGTGGTCATTAAACTATCTAAAGAATTTTTCCTCATTTGCTCCCAGTAAACACTGCCATTCCAATCCCCACTTTGGAGTCCAGAGGCTCTGCCTCATGATTGACAGCAGGGCTCAAGATCCCCTTGAGTTCAGACTGCAGATGTTTCACTTAATACAGTTACAAGGCCAGGTGGATCAGGCAGGGATTCTCAAGAGGGGCCCAGGATGCTGGGTGCCGACAGGATGCCCCCGCTGGAGTCTGCTCGTGGCTGATCTTGAAGCAGTTGACTTATGTTTGCTTCCTGGAATGGATGGTTCAGGAAGAATTCAGTTTGTTTCCTCTGCCCCCGAGGCTTTTGTGACACAGTCGCAGGAGCAGTGTGTGATTTCTCAGGCCCATCTCAGAGGAGAGAGAGTGGGGCCAGTTTCCCACCTTTCCCATTTAATTCACAAGTGGTATCTCGAGACAGGTGACCATTTCCCTTTCAAGGATGAGGAGCAGATGGGCCCATAATTCTCACCTACCCAGTCGTTTGAGCTTCTTTGCTGCCGTTTCCGGAAGACCTGACAAGAACAATTTTGAGGAAAGTTTATTTTGGGACTCGGTTTTCGAGAACTCAGTTCATAGATAGCTGGCTGCATTCCTTTGGGGTCTGAGGTGAGGCAGAGCATCAGGTCACAAGTGTGTGGTGAAGGGAAGCAGCTGGGGACATGGCTCCAGGAAGCAGAGAGCTCTGCTCAACAAGGGAAAAATCCATCTGCAACAGCCCCCGGGACCCAGCCCCTCCAGCCTTCCCTACCCGCCTACGGTCCCCATCCAGGGAACCCCTCCAGGGGATCAGCACACTGCCGAGGTTGAGGACCTGCAACCCAATCGTTTCATTTCTAAAACTTGCACTGTCTCCCGTGTGCTTTGTGGGGCCTCACATCCAACCATGACACCAGCGGAGGGAGCAGACACCCAAGTTCAGGCTTTCATACAGATGTGGCTTAGGGAGGTCTCTGAAGCCGAGCCCCTGGGATAAGTCGGGTCTATCAAAGCATCCTGTTGTATTCTGCACAAAGATGGAAGTTTAAGAAAAAATTGTCCTTTGAGGTCTTTTGTTTGTTAATTGTGTCACTTTAGGCAAATTACTGAACATTTCTTCATCCCAGCATCCTCAGTTGGGAACAATTATTGAACACATGCAGAGGATTTGGGGCTTAACATAGGAAATGCTGAATAAATATTAATTACAATGCTAAAATGTCTTCAAAGAATGTTCTTATGTATTTGGCATGCTGATCATGTAAATTATGTGCATAAATGCAAGCAGTCAGACTTTTATACTTGAAATATTTCAAGAATGACTTTATTGTATCTCGGATACAATATATGCCTTATCTTTTTATGCTGAGGAAGAGGGGATGCAGTGCTCTGTTTCATAGCATAAAATGTCACTTTCCACATAACATGCAAATGCTTTATTTCAAAAGGCCACATGTCAAGGTGCTGTCTACCTTGATTCATGGGTCTGGTTTAATCGGGACGACTTTGCCACCCAAGCTGAACTCCTCCCAGGAGGCCCTCTTGCGAAGCACATGATCATCTTGGCACTGTGTCAGTGGAAGAGGTTCTAATGTGTGCTCACAGCACGAAGCTTCTCTGAGTGTCACTGGGCTGTTTTAACCTCCTCTCCTGTACACAGTACAGGACTTGAGCAGGAGGAAGAAGAAAAGGCAAGACCAGATACTGTCATGGCACAAATAGTCCCAGGACAAAGCACACACAGGTGCATAGAGGTGCGAGTTCAAGAGTCGGCTCTTGGAATTCAGTGAGGCTGCTGAGAGGCGGCCTCTCTGAGCAATCCAGCCTGGACTATGGGTGCAGGATACCGGGAGGAACAGATGCTGCATGGAATTCACCGGAACTTGCAACCTCCAAGGTTGGCCTCACAACGTTCTAAGAAGGAGCAGCCATCTTCTATAGTTAAGCAGAAGGAGTTTGAGGGCCGGCAAGAGACGTATCAAAGGGTCTGCGCCTCATTAGTCACAGAATCAAATTCCAGAGCTCAAGCTGTGCAATACGAACCTTCCCTGTGATCAGTACTGAAATGCTTTGGAAGGACTCGCCCACAGATCACACTTGTGGGTGGTTAGTTATACATGGGGTGCTTTCAGGAAGGGCACAGGCTGGCAGTCCACTAGCTGGAGCTGAGCAGGAAGAGGCCACTGTGGATAGACGGAACAAAGGGCAAAGGTAACAGGCTCGGCTCTCTGTACTGTGAGAATGGGTCTGAGTTAGGGGGCCCTAAGCTAAAAATGCAGTCACGAGCCACCTGGAGGAGGGAGTGTGCCTCAACAGAGCAGGGAGATGGGTGGCGGAGTTGGAGAGCAAGCGAGGAGCCGGTGGGAGATGGAAGCAAGAGGGGCCGAGTGGTCCTGGGTGCCCTAGGCTCTGCGCTCTATTGGCATCTCCAAGAGGAGGCCATAGGAAATGCTGATGCGGGGACAGGTTGTGACTCAGGGATGTCATTAGGATAAGCTGTGGACACATTTTTAAAAATTAGGAACATCCCCCTGCTTGGGTTTATATCTAGAACAAAGGGAAATATAAAGTTAAGAACAAGGGAAAATAACCAGAAAACAGCCCACATACTACCAGAGCATGGTGAGAGAAGATAAAGGGGTTCAGGGACTCAGACGTAAGGGAACATCAGATGAGGTTGGTCCACCTATGACCCAACAGTCAGTGGAGAATGTCAAGAGTTTCATACTATGTCACCTCGGGGGTCAAGATGTGGCAGATGGAGCATCTCCAGAATCCCCTTCTCTCTAGTCTGTTCGCAACACAAAATTTTCATGGCGTAAGGGTAACTCTTGAGGGAAAAATGTCTGCTCAGAGCCATGCAGGCACAATTGCTGCTGGTAAGCACATTTCACAGCTTGGTGTTGGGTTCAGAGTGCCAAGAGTATCTCTAGAGTGGTCCTCAGCACCAATGGCCAAGTGCAGGAAGGAAGGGGTCAGAAGGCCAACAGCCTCCATAAACTGATTGCCAGCAGGGGATCACGACGGGCTGAGTTCTGATTGAATTACAGCCTGTGAAACTTGGCACTGTGGTCACATCTGCCTTTGGCAGAGGCCACTCTGACATTTGCAAAGCAGCTCCTGGGAGTGGGTATCGTTGGAGGGGGACGGCCTCAGTGCAGAGTGCAGCTGGGCAGGGGCGAGCTGGTCAGGGGTATGCATGCTCCAGGAGGCTGTGCCCGGAAAGGCTGAGCTACAGATGGAGGAAAGACGAGCGCTTCTCAGAAACGCGCCCTATGCTCGATGGTCGGATTTGAACTTGGTATGGCAGGAACAACAGGCTGTAGAACAACCGGTGTTGAAAAGCCTCTCTGGTCATGGAGACATACATACAGAATGCAGGAGCGAATGACATGGATTAAAAACAAAAGCAAAAAAAAGCAAAAACAAAACAAAAAAACCTTATTAAACGTGAAAATCGACTGCGAGTTCTTGTGTTTGTAGTGTTTGTTCGGTTTTGTCTCCTAATTCTCTCCTTCCACTGAGGTGAGTCGGCCCTTTGCGACACTGGCCAGGAGGTCATTAAGCACAACATCCCTCCCTGGGTTTCCAGTGTGTGCCCTGTGGTGGGACACAGGATGGACATCGAGCTCACTTAAACCCCACTGGGTGGGAACGGCAGGGGTCAGCTGGCACCTCAGGGACCTAACTCCTGCCTTCAGAAGGAATTTGGTTCTGTCAGGAACTAAAATAGCAAAGGCAATCTCTAGAGTGCAGAGGGAGCAACTCTTATTTGGCCTTGCCTCCAGAAAAGGAGGGTTGTCTTACTTTGCAAGCTGATTTCCCACCCTGATTATCTTTTTTCTCCTCGTCTTCTTAAACGTTAGTGTGGATATATGCAAATACCACTGCCAGCGTTTGGCTTGGAAGACGTGTGCAGAGAAATAAGTGGAGGTGTATTTAATTGAAAGACAATGGCAATACTAACAGAAAATGACCTCCTAACACTAAAGGCAAAAGCAGATATTCAAACAGCAAATGTGAGAAATGGACAGTGGAGGCCAAAGAGCTTCCACAGAACTGGAAGGTGCAGGTGTCCAGCTTGGACCCCCAGGGATGGTCACGGGTGTAAGAATGGGGGATTTGTATTTCTATGTTAGATGGTAGGTGAACTGCTCATGTTTGCATGAGACTTAGTAAAATTCCTAGCTAAACAATCCTCTCATTACTATTTTCTAAAGATCAGAACCTGTAAGCCCTCCTCAATGATCCCAGGAAGTCTCTGGTAAACAGGGCTACGCCTTCCTTAGAATGGCTTACTGACCAGCTGACCTGTCACAGCGCAAGTGCAGACACTGAGAGTAAATGGTTAGAAACTCTTCTAGCAATCTGACTGACTGAATGTCAGCTAAAGCCAAGGATTTGAGCTTCTGTTTCATGTGTCTTTTAATTTTTTAGAAGTTCATTCACATGGTATTTTAATTGGTTCATGAAGGACAGGGAATTTTGGGAAACCCTTTATTGTATTCCCTTGTGCAATGCCCACTCCATCGCCATGCGTGCTTGCTTCAAAGGTTAGTGTTTAAAGAGAAAAGATGAGATTTATTGCATCCTGATCCTGTGGAAGAGGCTTTAAAGAGCACAGTGTCTGCTTTCTAAAGCCGTCTCCTGAGAAGCTGCACGGCGTTGGGGGAAATGAATGTTAAAGCAGAGGTGTAAGAGAGTGGTCAGCGAGCAGCAGCTTGGGTCTGGAAACCCTCCCTCTCACTGTCTGGGCATGCCCTGGAGGGACTCTGATATCCCAGGGGCACAGATGGGCTTTGCGGTGTAGGGTTTGGAATGAGAGGTATGAACCTTAGTGCATGACAGGTACTCCCGTTTTCCGGGTTTAAGTTGGCTTTATTCTGTTCCAGCAGTCTGTAGTGATCTTCAGTGATGTCCCCTTCCTTCCCCTTCTCTACACTGTTCTGATCTTCTGCCCCTCCCTTCTCTATCAGTGCTGGATGGTTGGGAGTTAAAGAATTAGGGGCTTAAATTTTTATTACGCAAAAATAAGTTGGAGTAGATTGTCACCAGAAATGCCATAGTTGATAGTTACAATTGTAGGTCTAGAAATACGGAGTAATATATGATCTTCAATTTGGCTAACTCGAAATTTTAGCTCCCACGTAAACAATATAAGCACATGCTAATGAAGTTGCAGAGGAGCTTAGGAGAACGGTTTCCCCAGGTGAAACCTGTGTCAAACTCTTGGAAATCCTCGGGGAGGAGTTTTTGCATATGTGTACAAAAACGCCATAAAAGAAACTTGATGGAAGTGATAAAACAAGATGGAGAAAGCAGCTTTAAAAGAAGAGCCACTTAATTTCAAGTGAATTAATGAAATAAAATCTGGAAACTTTACCTATTTTGACGTGAAGATTTGCAGATATGAGGCTGTGGTTCTTGGCCCTGTTTTGGACCATATGTTGAACCTTCAGCTTTGCTCTGTATTTCTGGTCAACCAAGTTTCCTTTTCTGTAAATATTCAAATTACCTGACAACTGTTCCCAGGCCTGGCTAGTTATCTATTACCCCCTGGGTATTACCAAATAATCTTTGGGGAAAGACCTGGAAATCTGTCAAGGCCACAGCCCTTCAAGTCCTCTGCAGGAGTTTCTGGTGAAGAGTCAGTGTGGAGAAGCCTTTAGAAGCAAAAGTCCCAAAGGCGTGAGAACTCAGCCTTGTCATAAGCACCCTGCTCCAGGGGTGGGGAGCTCCTTCCTTCTTCAGCACATTGATCCCTTTCCTCTGTGGAGACCTGTGGCCATCTTAAGGAGGCAGATGCCAGTGTGTCCTGTCCTCTACACGTGGTTACCACAGCGCCCTGAGGCCAGGCCTTCAATTAAGTGCCTAAGACGGTGACTTTAGCAGAAGAAAATGTGGCTAAAAAGGGAGTTGGAGCAGGAGGCAGTCGAAGGTTATGAGACACCAGAGGTGTCTTCGGGCAGACAGTTACTCATGGAGAGGGGCTTTTCTCAGAATTCCTTACAAATGAGAGATTCTTAGAGTTCTGAATGTGCCACCGAGCTCACAGACATCTCGGAGAAACAGGATGTGGATTTACAAGACCCTGAGAGGTTATTCAGAGCATTGTCTCCAGAAAAAGCACATTTTTAGTCAAATAGGTAATTCATAACTCAGATACGCTGGCTTGAAAAGCCTCCAGAGAATTCTCAAATGCAAGTCCGACTCCCAAGGCCTTCTGCACAGCCGTCATTACAAACAGGCTGAGTCAGTGCTGGTGAATTCCATGTGCACAGTGCTAACTGCTGGGGCAGTTATTCAAAGAATATCTCAAGAACTCTAAATCAAAATTCAGTGTTTCTTTTACAGACTTTTCCTGTTCTATGGAAACAAGTATTAGGCTAAACAATTAAAAGTTTCAATCCGACCTTCCTCCATTCTTCCCTTATCCACTCTCCTCCCCGCCTGTTATGTTTCAGCCTGCATTCTCTCTTTTTTTCTTTTACAGTCTTATCCATTTGTGATCAATAGTTGTTCAGACAAAATTGCTGGAGTATTTAATATTGTCATATTTAGCAAGTTAAAACTCCATCATTTATGGGAACTTTAAGATATTAGGCTCAGTTTAAGGTCATTGGTAAGGATGAAATAAATTGTGTTGCTACTAAAGGTACTGGAAAAGGCCAGGTAGTCATTGAGATGTATTTTATAATCATTAATATCATCCTAGGATTTTACCTGTAAAAGGCCATCTTAATCTGATGTTCCCATTATTAATATGTCAAATACATTTTTCATAAAGATGCATAGAATGATAAAGCAGATAGTACTCGGCCCCAAGCTGGTCTTTTGGCTTTGGGAGCATCCATGCATCTAAATAGAGACCTCCTCTACCTTGGCGTAATTGAAGTCTGTATTGTGTGTTTAAGGCCCTTGAGTTACTGCACCACAGACTCCTTGACTCGGAACTGCAGGTCGCATGGAACAGTCTCCTTCCTACACCTCCCAGGGGTCCATCCCAGGGTGCACACTGGCCCACCTGCTCAGCATGCTGGGACTTTTGTTCTGCTTTGAAACCACTGGCCCCTCATCTTACCACGGCAGCTGGTTAACCAGCTTCCTCTGGGTAAGTAGCTAAGGGCCGTGAGACCCAGTGAGTACGGGCCTTTTATCTTGGGACTGCTTTTGCAGGATGGCCACATGAGCACATGCTAGCTTAATGTTCCAGAAGTGCCACAGTGGAGGCCTGGACTCCTGTGCTCCCTTTGCTGCCTGCATCTTGGGCGACTGTGCCACACCTTCAGTGCTATGCTTTAAAAATAGTTCCCTCCTGGTCTGCAGTGTGCGTTCTTATGACTGCATCTGCATGAAAAGCAGAGATTTTTACTGATTTTAAAGTAAAGATGGCTTTGAAGATGGCTTATTTCTCCAGCCCGTGGTGTCCCTAGCCTTTTCCTCTTGAGTGTTCGTTTTGCATAGTAGTTAATTATTTTTCCAAGTTGAGAATTATTGAAAACCATACTTCCTGTTCCATCATTAAATGACCCAACCCATAATATACAAAATAAGGATATCATCACCCTAATTTTCTCTGACCTTCTTCTTTCCTACTCCTTTACCCAAGTTATGTTGAATTTCGTGCAGTGAAATTGATATTTATATTCATCTCTGTCATCTGAATCTAAGCCTGTGTTCTATCCACAGAATCACTTTAAGAGTTGAGAACCAATAAGTGAGCTAAGACTCACTATTGTATCTATTGACTATGTTACTGTCAACAAAATAGTGGGCTATGATTGTAATTTGCTCTTAGGAGATCTCATGGGTGAATTTTGGCATCATTCAAGGATATTTCTACAATTATGTTCAAATGTAGTATTTTTATGATATTCCACCTAATTGTTTAAAATTAATTATACTTTGTATATGACTATGGATTTTTAAAAAATTTTTTCCCTAGAACTTCTATTTTTCTCTTATTGGGATAAAAAGTGCTTTCTCCATTATACCCTAATGATTCTGAGTTCTGATGCTGATTCATTTTATTAATTTCTTGAAATGAGTTAGTAATTCTATTTACATAAATTGTCGCAGAGGACTCTACCTTCCATTTTACTTTGCACTAAAACTTGCATTGAAGGAAGCAGGGTCATTCTTCATATTTCAGTGTCTCCATTGGTTATGTGATAGAACTGCATCCCCCGAACTTGAAACTGGTGGCACTCTGACACTCTGGGTATCCATACATGAGATCTGATGAGCTGGCAGGTGAAGTGCCAGGTGCTTGCCCCCTGCCACTCAGGGATGGGCAGAGTTTCCAAATTCTGGACCTCAGAGTGAGGTGGGAACCAGGGTTCCAGTCATTAAATCAACAGATCTTCATTTATGAAATACATACCAAGTGCCAGATATTATTTACAAGATGGTGACATTGCATTGATCTTCCTTCCTGAGATGATGCTGCGATTTTAAGAGAAGGAAAGAGTAGACAGGTAAACCGTGAGTACTCCGGCAGTGGTTCTTCCTCGGCGCTGCAGGGAAGGCATTCTAGGGTGGTGACCACTGGGCTCAGGAGAGCCTGCGGGGACCTTGACTGGGTGTGGAAGAGGAGTTTTAGGGCTGAATCTGCATTTTCGGAGGCTCTGGACAGGGAGCTTGCTTGGCCTGGGTAAGGGGCAGCAGGGAGGGCAGTGGCTGGAGCAGAATGTAGCTGAGGGCCAGGGTGAGGGGGTGGCCCTGGTGAGGTTCTGGGTTTTACCCGGGGTGAGCTGGGTCCTGAGAGGGGTTTAAGCAGAAGATGAAATGGCATGATCGACCGAGTTCTCCAAGACCCCTGGTCAGCATAGATGGCAGGAGGCAGAGGCCTAGGGGTCTCGTTCACGTCTTTGTTGAGCAGACCGGAGGCCTCGCTGGGCTGCAGCCCCATGGCCTGTGCTGGAGGGAGCTGGGCCTCCCTTGTTTCCGACCTGGCTTCACGCGGAGTGTTCATGGCTGGAAAGTTTCCAGGGTGTGCTCCCATCCTCGTGCTCTGAAACACAACCTTGGGTTTTGCTGAAGAGCATGATGTGTTCTTGATTAAAATTTACCTTGCTCTGTGTTTTGGTGGAACTGGTGTCTCTTGGGCTCTGAAAATCATTTTCTACTTCTTTGAAATTTTCCTTTTGTTTTTCTGTTTGTAGAAATTTTTACTGGAAAACACATCGCATTCTGCTTTAATCTATTAAGTTTTTGAAAGCTTTTATTAGAGTTTGAGACGTTTGTATCTGACTTAAAGTAGGAAGACCAAAGGTAGCATAGAAAGATGGTTTTAGAATAAAGTGGGAACATAATTTGGGGGTGAGATTGGATAATATCCATGTTTAATGTGTATGATTTTCATAAACCACCAGTCTGCTCTTTTCCGATCCAATATTTATCCTATTCTTTTAATTTTTAAATTATTTCACTGGGAACTTAGATAATGGATACATTTTTCCTGTAAATCCAACCTATTTTAATGATGTGATTATTTTCAAGAAAAGAAAGCAGGCATTTTCTCAGTCATGCCAGACTCTTCAGATAGTACCAGGAGCCCTTGACTAAAGCCACCCATCAATTGAGTTGCCATGTCTCAATTTTGAATCAATCACTTAGTATACTATCATTGCTCCTTCTAAAAGCTCCTCTCAAACACCAACAACAAAATTATTTGATGCAATATGACAAACTGCAGAATTACTTTAGAGGAGAGTGCTCTCTGGGGTTTAAAAAGAGGCTTGACTTTATTATTTCAAATATGGCCTATTAGCCATTTATGTATCATTTAATTAAGGCAAAAATAGCAACTCTAAAACATTAGGTTGAGACATTTAAAGCATGTATAGGGTTTTAAAGTCAGTGAGAAATAGAGTAAATATATAACATCTTTAAGCTTAAAAGTGTTAGTACATATTGTCAGGTGCATACAATGTACATTGTGTGTGATGATTGTGATACATTGATGGGAAACATAAACTGTACTATTTAGTTTGTGGGGATTTGTGCAGAAAATTAACAATTAATTTACCCCCAATCCCAAGCTTGTTAAGAGATCCCACGCTTTAAGTTTGTTGGAGAGCTATTGACGTAGCACTTACCTGCTCTGGAGAACTGGGGAGTGATTTGAGAAGTCACTGATACAAGTTAAAGAAGGGGTAGGTGCTGCAGACTAACACGGTAAAGATGAAGCCCATTTTTGTTTCCACTTATAAGAGTAAGGTTGCACCTGACTTCCAAAGACCCACGCGGGTTCCAGTCGGGTCGTAGGAATGTCCCTGTACTACTAGTCACTCACAGCACCAGTCGTTCTGTGATTCCGTGGAGGTCTCAGAAGTGCTCCTTTTCCCCAGGCCATAGCTGTGTGAGAGAACTAGTAGACCCCTGTACCTGGGGTAGACCCACGTGGCTTTGGGAATGCTACTGACACATTCCTAAGAAGTTTGTGAGATTGTTCAAGTGATGCTGTAAGTGATGTCTTTTGTTCCGGGTGTGGATTATTTAAAGATACCACTCTACTCTCACTTACTGTGCCAGCCTCCTGATGGAGGATTCTGGAGGGGTGGCCTTGTGCTTGGAAGTGGGTCACCTGAAGTCCTCCAGGTTGTGCCTCATCGTTTTGTCCTCTGTGGTCACCCTTGAAGCAGCATAGGAATCCAGATCTGGGCTGCTCATACCCCAGGTGCTTCTGTGCTGTAAGAGGAACCAGGATGATGGTCACAAACTGCCTTTAGGATCCTTGGCAGTGAGTTCCCCCCCAGGTGGCCTTGGGATAGGCAGCAGAGTCCAGACGGGGCCGGTCCTTGGTGGCAGCTCCTAGTCAGAATGTGCTCAGACCTTGTTAGCCCTTGTGGCAAGCCAGAGGCTGGGAAGTGTTTCATGCTGACCTAGTCATTTTATGTCCTTTCTTATTTCCTAATGATACTATTATTTTAAATTTTCTTAAATATTGTCACTTAAAAAATTCTTTCATTCATTTCAGAATTTTTGTTTCGTTGTTTTGACTTTAGACGATCTGACTTGTTTCCTTGTGTTCTGCAATTTCCAGTTCTGGGTTACATTTTTGAGAATGCATTCGTAGGAGTTCTTTGGGGTCATAAGTTAGTTTTCCTCCTGAGAAAGCCCTGTGCTCTGCCGTGTGCTGGGGGTCACAGCATTCCAAATCAGATCGAGATCCACTGTCCTTCTGGGTCCCAAGCACTTCTGTCACCTCCCAGCAGTTCCACCAAACTTCCATACACACGGTTTAATTTAAGAATCGACCATGAAGTGATACTTTGAGTATTGATAGAAACAGAGCCAGGGAAGAAAGGAGGAGCTAGTCTGCTCGGTGAGTTTGGAAAAGGAACCACTCTTCTGAATGGACCTTCTGACCCTCCTTGGAACACCTGTGAGCAGGGGTGCAGCTGCCCTCTCCAAGTGATGTGGCTTCAGTCTTTATTCAGACCCACCTGCCACTGCATAACTTTTGGTGGTGAGGTTTTATTTTTAATCCAGAAGAAATGGAAGCAAACTGAAGTCATTTTCTCCAATTATCTTTGTGAGTTACAAATATGCTAATTTTAGGTCTGTCTAACTGACTTCTATGTCTTTCTGCCAATGGATTCTGAAAACAAGAGAAGGGAAGGGTGAGTCATTTAAGTGATTTGCTCCCTTTTGATATTAAGAGTACTACACAGGTAGGTCGTGGCTACCAGCTTTCCTTAATCTGTCTTAGTTTTAACATTTTTGTGCCATAGCTTTCAAGGCTCATTGTTTTTAGATTTTTTTTTAAAAAAACAAAATTTGCATCTGTCTTCCCACTATCGTGATCATTCCCCTCACAATGACCGAGATCACTGATATTTGAAATGACTTTCATCCTTGTATTTGTCTTTCATTTACTATCATTTTTTTCACTTAGTTTTCCTATTTCATGACTTTTTCTTTACTCCCTTTATCTTCTCTGTGCATTTGATTTCCCCTTTTTTACATTCAAGTTAATTTTTCAAACTGATACATAAAAATCCAATTTATAGGCATCTGTGGGGTCCTTTGTGATGTTTGATTTCTATTTTTTACTGATTACCTTTATATCATGAACATTTGGATATAACTTATCACACTCTAAGGAAAGTCAGTATCCGGGTTTTTTTTGAACTATGAAAAGGTGATAATCCTTCAGGTATGGACTGTCCCACTGTGCTCTCCTAAGATGTTTCATTCATCAGATACCTACTTATTGAGTGCTTACTGTATACTGAACACTATTCTGTGTGCTGGCAAGACTGCTATGAGCAACAAGAATTCCACATACTGTGTTAGCCAGCTTTTTGTTGCTGTGACCAGAATCACTGACGTACACAGAGGAGGAAGGATGTGTTTGGCTCAGTTCAGAGGTCGCAGTCCAGGCTTGACCAGCTCCATTGCTTCAGGCCCGAGGTCAGGCAGAATGTCGTGGTGGAAGGGTGTGGTGGAGGAGCACTCCTCTGGACGCGCACCGGGAAGCAGAGAGACACCAAGGAGAAGGGGAACCCGTCCAGGGCACACCCCAGAGACCCACGTCCTCCGTCGGTCGAGGTTCCCGCTCCTGCATTTCCATCAAAAAGATCAGCGTGCTGATGAGGTTGGAGCTCCTGTTGTCCAATCACTCTCCAGAAACCCCACCTCTGAGCATTGCTGCAGTGGGGACCAAGCCTTCAGCACTCCAGGCTTTGGGGGAGACTCCGATCCCAACCATAATACTCATGGGTGTTAAATTCTGTTTGTGGGCAGGGAGGGTGTTCTTATTTAGTTCTATTTCCTCTTCCCAGTTGGTCATTCTCACTGATCTCAGGATGGGTCTACAGTTATCAGCGGGTGACCACCTTTGTTCACTGGTCTTACCTGGCAATCCTTTCTTGTGGCTCTCATTTCCTTTTTGCAGAATTAGTGTCAGCGCTCTTTCCATGAGAGCCCAGGAACAGTCAATTCTCTCGGAATCTAATTTACTGTGTTCTTGTTTTCCTGTCTGGAAGTTGAGCTAAGTTTAGAAGTCCAGGAGACCATTGTTCTTGGTGCTCCTTGTCAGCAATGAGAAGCCTCTCTCCATTATATTGTCATGGAGAGATGATGCTTATTTTCTCTGTGGTCATGTTTGAATTGTTTTATTTTTTGCAGCTTTGTACTTAGGTGGCATCAGCATTTTGCCATCTGCTCAGGACTTGTGATCTCCTTGCACAATGGCTTTTGCCAAGAACTCCAGGCTGTTCTTTCGTACATCTCTGCTCCTTGGGTTTTCTCCTGTTTGCCTCTGCTGTCTAATGCATGCTTTCCAGCTTTACGTTAATTCATTTTGTGAGATATTTTTTCTCTTCTGTCACCCAATTCACAAATTGCCTTGAGTTTTTAAAACTTCTCGTTCATTTTTAATGGTGGTTTATCTCCTAGGCTTAAGTGCTTGCTCCTATTGTAAATGTGACTTCTTTGGAGAGAACCTGCGGACTGAGCTTATCATTCCTTCCTTCTGCCTCTTTGATTTGATTGTACCCTTTACAGTTCTGTGTAGTTATCAGTCCCCGATTGCTTGTGCTGCTTCCTGATGCCTTAATCTCAAGCGATTGGAATTTTTGACCATTAAAGGGAGATTGTTTTCCATTTTCTAGCCCAAACATGGCTGGTGTGCATTAAAAGGATGGTTTTGAGTTCAGCAGGCTGGGCGGTGCAGGGCTCAGCTGGGCTCACTTGACTCTCTGGTTAGAGCCCAGGTCAGCTGGAGGCTGCTTGCTCAGTGGGGAGCTTCAGATGAGCTCTGCTTGATGTGGCCTCACCTTCAGTGGCCCCTGTGGCTTCCTCATAAGAGAATAACCCACCAGGAGAGGAGGCGAGGCCGAGGCCGGTGGTGAGCACTCCTGGAGGCTCTGCATGACTCCCATTCACCAGGGTCTTACTATCATACACACATGGTGTGGCCCAGCTTAAACTGAATGAATGCGTGAATAGACTCCACCTTTTGATAGGAAGAGTTGTAAGCTAGCGTGGCCATGGCCATTTCTGCCTGTGCCAAGGTCAGGTGGATACAGCCCCAGAAGGGCAAATCCTGGGTGCAGGTCACACGGAGGTCATCACTTCTCCACTTCCTGCTTTCAGCATGAAGTTCTCTGGTAGAACTTAAATGTCTAATTGTGACTCCAGTGACCAATCTCTGAATGACATCCCCAATGCCCAGACTCATTCCTTGAGACCCTAATTTGCACCTCTAATACACACGCCATGTGATGGCTTTGGAGATTGGGCCTGTGAAAGGCCAGCATGTCTAGGGGCAGGGGTCCTGAGTGTGGGATCCTCAGGGGAGATTTGCATCCTTATAAAAATGACACCAGGAGATTTGCCACGTGAACCCAAAGTTAGATGGTCTCCATCATGAGCCAGAAAGAGACCCTCTGGAACGGGCACACTAGCACGCTGGTCATGGTCTTCCAGCCTCCAGGACTGGGAGCATAAATGCCTGCTGTCCAGTCCACCCCGTGTGTGGTGTGTGTCCTGACAGCCTGAGCTGAGGAGTACAGCTTCCTTCCTGTGCAGCCTGCACACTGAGGTCAGGAGGAGGAGATAAGCCGGGCAGATTGGGAAATGGGCCCCTGGGCAGCACAGCAAAAACAGCAGCTGCAGGATTTTGCTGAGAAACTTGGAAAAAGATTATCTTTTAAAGTGGGACCTACGTGACCTGGAGTCCACAGGAATTTAAGGCATACGTGACCTGGAGGCTGTGGCCTCTTGTTCGATACTTTGGACTAAAGGCTGCCTGGATGCCTTCTGGACACTGAGTGTCTGGCCCAGCACTGGGCCAGGGGATCACTGCCTCCAACTATCGATCCATGTAAGCCCCTGGACTGTGGCCACTCACTGGCTGCCCTCTCTGGTCCCCTCCCAGCCACAGGAGCTTTGCTTTCCTTTGCTTTAATTCTTATCTTCTGCTTTCACCTGCTGCTGACCGTGAATCTCACCCTTTGATTCACAAGACAACGCAGTACCTATTTTCTATCTCTATTTTGGCTTTAAAATTCCTCTTGCCCCTGGTCTTTGACACCCTGCCTCCCGTGAGTCTGGCTCAGTCACCATTCCTATCTCTGACTTCAAGTTCATCCTTCATTTCTGGCAACTGGAAGCCTTTTCTTTTTTTCCCCTTGTTCCTAAATGTGGTCAATAATCCATCTCATGCTATGTTTTGCTAAGCTTTTTGGTGTGATTCAAGACTCCGTCCATTGTATTAACTGAAAGTCTGGTCTGACCATATTAAGTGTGATTTGGGGATGGTGACTTCCGAGGTTTCTAAATGGCCAGGTGACGCAGCCCCAGGAAGCTTGTGTGGCAGACGGTGTAATTAAGCAGCAGGCACACAGCCTTGGGGGAATATCGACTAGGATTGAGATTCTCTAGTGCTGTGCTATCTGATAAGAGAGCTGCTGGATGTGTGGCTACTTAAAATTAATTGCAGTGTGATATCATAAACACTCTGTCCCCTGGCGCACCGGCCGCACTTCAGCTGCTCGGTGGTCACGTGGCTGCAGAGCTGTCCAGCCCGAGGGAGCGATTTCATCATCGGTTCAGAAAGGCAGGGCTGCTCCCAGGCGTCGCTGCCTATCAGACTCGACGGTGGCGTAACTGGGGCAGTCAGTGCCCTTGACCTGCGAGAGGAGGTTAATTCTGAGTCCAGGGATGGATGGTGTGGAGGGTCGGCATGATTGGTTTTATTACTCAATCTTGATAAATATTGACCTGGAATTGAGTCAGAAACTGAGAGATGGAGCCTGGCTCAGTTTGAATTAAACAGTTGGAGCTGAGCAGACTCGGTCTGGAAAAGAACAAATGCCAGACAGAGGACCAGGAACCCCCTCCTTTTTTTTTTTTTTTTTTTTTTTGAGCGATAATAAGCACGTGAGCCCTGAGTGCTGGAAGGCGCCCATGGCTCCCAACTCGGGCACACTGCAGACCGAGTTTCTTCCTGATGGCTGCGAGTCCTCTCAGGAGTTACAGAAGGGCGTCTCACCTCCAGGAGAGCCCAGAGACGAGTCTCCCAAAGGCTGGTGCCCAGAGACGGAATGTCCGTGTCCCCGTCCTGGGCACCTCTGCAGCAGGATTGTTCTGTTACCTTTTTCTCCACATCTGTGCTCCCTTGTCTGGAGGGTGTCCGCTTCCGGCAGCCCAGGCCAGCCGTGGTTCTTTCCTGAGGTCTGTAACTCGGTCCCCATGACGCTTGTTGGGGATAACCCGAGAGGCTGACTTGGGAAACCTTAACACACAGGTGCCTCTGCCCTGTGCCTCTCCTGAGAGCAAGTCCAGTGGATTTCGGGAATCGTGTCCCGTTTCTCCTTGGAGGTCGTCAGTAGATGATGAAAGAGTTTGGAACTAAATGACAAACCTGGATGTATGACTTATGGCCCAGCTGTGAGTCTGGCCGTGAGCCAATGTCTGTGAGGCTGTTTTCTCATCTGTACACTGTCGGGCCATCACTGTGAACACTAATCAGGCACTTAGAGTGTGGAGCCCAGTCCCGAGTGCCTCCCCTCGGCGCACTGACTCTGACCTCCTTCCTGATGGAGTAGGTCCTGTCCTGTCCACACTTGATCATGAAGAAGCTGAAGTCAGGGTAGGTGAGTCACCAGCTTCAGACCCGTTTCCACGTTGCAGGCATTAGGTTTCTTTGAGAAACAGTGGTTCTGTGGATTGAGTTTTCCTCTAGATGACTGAAGCCTCAGTGGTTCGTAGCTCACAGAATATTGTAAAGCACTTTGAAATTTCTAAAAAGTGTACAACAGCTCCCAGTAGCTAATAGTCAGCAGAAACCCTTTCAACTCTAATGAAGCAGAGGTGGTTGGAGTGACGTAGCTCGGGGACAAGCAGGAGGATCTGGCTGCAGGTGTTGAGTTTTGTGACGAGTGTGCCGCAGACTTAGGGGTGGGATTTGGGGGCGTCGAGACCAGGTTTATGTGACGAGAAAGAAAACATCTCACTGGCTTGTGTGAGAAAAGATTTGGTAGAATTTTTGCTCAGACTGGTGTTTTAAGAAGCATTTTTAATATATTATTTTGATATTAAATATTTTCACCAATATGTCACGTTCACGTGGGCCCAATGGCCTGGTTCTGGAAATGTACTTACCTTTTGATACTTCTAATTCTCTCAGTTATTTTGATAATCAAGTGTAGTTCTGAGTACCTTAGTGGCTGCTAAACTGCCTCCCTCTGTTTATGAAGCTCTTCCTACAAGGAAATCTTGCCAGCTACCTTTACTTCAGGGAAGGTACAGATTTTCTGGAGCTGTGATCGGTCCATAGCTCTGGGAGGCACTATGGCCTGGAAAATGGCTCTCAGTACCTGTGCACAAAGGGGTTTCCTATGGAGCCCCAGATCTGATGATGGGATGGCTTCAGTGGCCACTGTCTGCATATGAAAGGAATTGAAGGCATCACCATCAGCAGTGGCTCCCAGGAGGCCTGCCTGCAGTGGAGGCATGGAGCATAGATCCTGCTTCCACATCCCTCAGTGTGTGCACCTGATTTTGCAACTCCTACATTTGAGCTTAGCAATTTCCCTTCTCGAAATTGTAATGATTTTAGTTCAGCTGAAAAGAAAGTCGTGTATCAGGTCTAGCAACATTTCCTCCTAAATGCCTGTCATAAAATTGAATTCCTCCCGCAGAGAATCACAGGAGTAATTGGCAGTACTGTGTGATGTCTGTCACCTGGGAGCCGTGAACTTTGCAGCCTCTGGATTTTCCTCATGCTGTGCTAGAAGACAAACACCACACCAGCACCCCTGGTCCTGGCTGGTCCTGGACTGACCACTCAGGCTCAGGCTGGGGAGGCTGGGTTACTGCAATATGTTTGGGGAAAATTCCATCAAAACTTAGATTTGAGAACAGCAGCTAATACATCAACGAGCAAACTGTGTTCCTTGGAAATGAATGGAGTTGCGGAGGTGGCCAGCACTTGTTGCTGCAAGCTCCCGATTGCTCTTCCTAAGGTCTGTGTAGCCTGCTAAATGGCAGGGCAGTCACTGCCCAAAGAAGGTGCTCAGGCTAAAGACCTGCATAGCTGACAAAATTCAGAATGACGTAGGTCAAAGGTGTGCATTTTTTCAGCTAAACATTCAGCAGGAATGCAGATTCTGCATTAAAAGGCTATTAAAACTTTAATAAGATTATATAAATTCTTCAGGAAATTGTGGAGAGAAAAACAAATAAGTAAACACGCCCATAAAATGCAGCATGACAATGGGACACAGGAACTGGAGGCTCTGACAGCAGGTGTGAAGATGAGTCCCATTGGAATCCTGTTTGGTTGCAAGTTCCCATTACATTCCTGAACTCCGGCTCCTGCGAGGAGCTCTACTTCTGTGTCACTGAGAAACTTGCTGATGACTCAGGCCAGCACCTGCGTGTTCTGTGGAGTGGTCCCCATGTATGCAGTCACTTTTTTCTTGTTTTTTTTCTTACAATGATATATCCCTAGCTTTAATTTAAAGAGCAGGAGCATTATCACTGTGGGCGTACCTAAGGATACCCTAAACTGATTTAGGAAAAAGAATGGTTTAAAAGCAAGCTTGCCCTAAGATGCTACTTTGGCCTCATTTCAAAACTACTGCAAATGATAACCTTAGGACATCAACGTAGACTTACGATTTTACTAGCAGAAGCCTAAAACACATCAGTTCAAAACTCCTAGATGTTTAACTTACCCACATCTCTCTGCCCATATGGATTTTGCTGTTTTCGTTTTCTCTTCCTGGTCAGGGACCATCAATTCTGCTCTCACTGCTACTGAGGTTTTCCTCACATAACTATTTTTTTGAAATCCTTTTGCACAGACAATGGCAGATTCTTTATAATGTGATCAACTTTTTATACATGATGGCATTCGCATAAGAATTCCATTTTTTCTTTGCAGAGGTTATTTTAATGCAAGGAGGTGTGATAAAGGAAAAGACGTTCTCTTTCACAGCCCAGGAACATTAGTTTCTGGGCACAAAATTTGTGGACGGACTCCTTGGAAGGACTCTTTGAACACAGCAGAATGATCGATGCTCGTCCAGCTCTCCCCCAGGGCCCAGGCTGTGCACTGTTCTGTGTTCATGAAAATCATGCTACAAAGTGTAACCGGTTAAATTGATGCATTAATTCCACTTTTAATCCTCAAGCCTATCATTAAAAAATGAGTGAAACTTCTTTGACTAGGAATTCAGCCCCAGATGAATTCCTTTCTGCATTCTTGATTAAAATCCATTTGTCTACGTCTACTATCTTGAATATGAGAAGAAAGATTGATCAGATTCATGCCTGTGACTCGCATAACTGAAAAACAGCCCTGTGTTAATATTTCAGTCCTGGCAGACAGGTGATAAGAAATATGAGCTTGGTCTTGTTTGAGGAGACTCTATTGAGAAAACAAGCCGTGACACTTTGTAAACACGGGAGGGGATGAAGTGTATGCCCTATAATGAAGCACAAGGTGCTCTATGTTTAAGTCCCAGCAGGTGTCACAACACGCTAGGGACGGCCACCGTGTGCCTTCCTGAAGATCTCTGTGTTCTGCAACATCGTGCACTGAGCTTGTGAGAAGAGGGCTCACGGTTGACTGCCTGGAGTCCATGCCACTCTGCAACCAGAGCGATGATGACAGACAGTTGACACATCATGCAAGAGCTGAGCTCAGGGTGTGGCTTTAGGGACATCGCCTAGAGCAGAGGTCAGTGAAGAAGCTGTGCCTGCTGGGGACTCTGAGACACCTGGAGGCCAGGGCAGACCTGTGCTCTGGGAGAAGCTCTGCTGAGCCCGTGTGCTGATGTCATCTCGGAGTCCCGGGCTGGAGTTCACGTTTACTTCTCTTCAAATAGAGCTAAAAAAGCTCTTCCCTCTGCAATAGCTCAACTGAGGGCTTTGCTCTTTTCTAGCAAGATGATAATTCTAGTCTGGCTATTCCAGCCTCCTCCTCAGAAAAATTGCTCCTGAGACAATTTGGTTCCATACCACTCCGCTGTCACTTGCCTGAGTTACCAACCCTCTCTGAGTGCACTGGTGCCGAGGTCACATGTTGGAGAGCAGGGGTCGGCTTCTCAGGAGCTGCCTCTGCTGCCATTGCTTCACGAAGCTGCTGGTGTCCTGATCCGTGTGCTGCTTCCTGTGGTTGACCAGTCCTGCTAATGAAAGCATCAGAAAGGCTGCCTGTCCTCCTGGAGTCTCTCCCAGTGCCCCGCAGCTGCCTGAGGTGGAGGAAGCTCATGGCTCAATGCTGGGGAGGTAGGAGGGGACATGCCACAGTGTTCAGGGCCTTGGAACCTGTGGGCAGGAGGAGATGATGCAGCATCAGATACAGCCCAGGGGTGACAGGTCCTGAGGCTGGTGCATACTGTCCATGTGACAGTGATGAGCTTGCTGGTGACCTTGACAAGAGCAGCTGCAGTGCAGCAGCATGGCCAGCAGCAAGACATCTGGGGCCTGGAGACCCCGTGGGCAGAAACACAGATGCAGGTGAGGCTCACGTGTAGGATAGGGTGCCAGCCAGGGGACGATGTGGCCTCGGTGGTTCAGAGAAAAAGTTTAAAGGCTGCTGTAGGGAAAGGCGGCCAGGGCACAGGCTGAAAAGGGACATCTGTCAAGGGGGGTCTCCAGGGGACTCTGTGTGTCAGGCAGTGGGGACGTAGGTGCAAAGCGGTGGGCTTGTGCTGTGACGGGAGAGGCCAGGGCCAATAGCACCCGAGTCGGTGTGGAGGCCCAGGGAAGACGCGGAGGAGTTTGGCCCAGTGTTTTCTATTTCCTTTGCAACAGAGGACGAGGGACAGGCTTGGAGGGCTCCGGCCACTGACATGGGGTGGTCCCTGCTCCCCCTCGTGGAGCGCAGTCCGGGCTGGCTGCGAGTACACATGTGCTTCAGGACCCTGGGACGCCCTGCACTCCTGGAGAGGGGTCCCTTCCACCCCCTCGATGATTCCCATGAGACTCGCCCGTCCAGCACAGCTGGGTTCTCCCTGGGACTCCCAGGAAGGTGATTTCACCCCTCATATCAGTACCCCTCTGTGCACGCCTTGCAGAGGGAAGAGGAACACAGGGTTTGGGGCAGACAGCCCAAGGCGGGCATCTCCGCCACTCTGTCCCTCACGTGTAGTGAGGACTTCATTCTCTGGATCCCACTCGCTCCACTAGGCACGGGGAAACTCCTGCCTGCAGCAGGGAACAGTCCTCAGAACCGAGTGAGACCACGGAGGCAGAGCTCCAGGGGCAGAGTGCTCAGCGGATGTACGGCCCCCTACCTGGGTGGGCAGGGGCAGCTTCTAGAAGCTTCTAGAAGTGGTTAGCTTCATGGGCGAGATGACTAGATGGAGAACTTGGAGCAAGAGTCTGCCAGCCTGTGGAACTTGGCTTTTCACGATGGAATGGTCAGGTAATCGTCTGGGGAGAGGGTTGTTGGTGTGTTTAGGGTTCTCAAGTTAATAATCGATGTGTGCTGCTGAGCCCTGGCGGGTTGGAATTAGAGGCAGGAAATGGGAAAAAGAAATGAGCAGGCTGACTGGGATAGGGATGAATCACACCTGCTGCTTTTTCAGATCTCGACGAAATCATTTGGGTAGGTAGGTGGTGGCTTAGAAAGTGAGGTAAACCCACATCCTCACTGACAAGGACTTCCTCAGGGACGTCCCCAGGGTTAGGGTTTTTGTGCTATTTCATGTATCATGTGATGGGCTTTCCAGACACAGGCATTGGTTTTGGTTCTGTACTGAACAAATCAAATACCAAGTAGAGGGCACGAGGCAGCCTCAGAATTCTTCAGGGCGCATTTCAACCTGAGCCACAGGGTCTGTTTCAGTGAGTCAAATTATAGCTCAAGGTGAACTACTTACAGCATTTTAGAACAAAGTACTAGTGGCTTAGTTGTGCCAGTTTACACGTACACACACACACTTGCATACTCTTTAATAGCTGTTTTTCCCGTTTTGCTAGTGATTAGTTAGCTCATGAGCTCTTAATGTTACGACCTCTCACATTTGGTGTGTACATTTCTTGTGGTAGAGCACTCACCCAGCATGTGTGAGGCAGTGGGTTCAATTCTCAGCACTGCATATAAATTTAAAAAGTTCATCAACTAAAAAATCATATTTAAAAAGATGGTTTGACTTCATGGCTTGAAGCAATTTTTTCAAATTGCCAGAGAAATCAACATAGAAAGATGAGGCGAGGGTCCTCCCGCAAAGCAAGGGTCTTGAGTGTCACTGGCTGTCCAGCACTAGTGGTGGTGCAGGAAGGATTGCAGACCCCCTCTCCGTGGCTTCAGCATAAGAAGGTTTTATTCACGCTGCAGACTAGCCCGGGGACTGCAGTGCCATCTGCTCAGAGGGCAGAGCTAACAGAACGGGGTGGGGACAACTGGTCTACACCATCCTGTGTGAAATCACCTTGTGAAGGGTTCTGCAGAGCTCCAGCTCCATGAAACCATTTCAGGCGTGGAAAGAACTCTGATGAAAACCTCTGGCTCGTTCTTTCTGTTCACCTGCACTTTTCCAAGAGACCGACCATTCCTGGGTTTTTATTGCATAGTTTGCATTGATGATATTGAGGGTGTATAGTTAATGCGCCTAAAAGGCAATGTTTAAGCATCAGATTTCTGAGGTGGAAATCACTGTATTTTACAGACTCATGATCTGGAGCAGAGGGCATGATGATGAACTGGATCTTGTGGACAGAGAGATGATCAACTTCAGGTTATGGGAGCTAATTCCTGACCTGGCTGTTTCCAGTGGAAACGCTGTGGGAGATACACACTTATCAAGGAAGCACCAAAGAAAGAGTGGAGGGGCCTGAGGAGGCCGTGCACCGTTCACAGCGAGGGGAGGACTCGAGAAGGCTGCTCCTGGCCAGCAACTGGCTAAGACTCCACACTGACCCGGAGTGACGGTCAAGGTGCCAAGGCCTTACATTGTCCTTCAGCTGGGTACCTGGGGGTCCTTACATAAAGAACAGAGGATGTCTAATTGAGGTTCTTATTCCCTGGTGTCAGGAAAAGCTTCAGGGATCAAAATAGTGCAAATTGCATTTTCAGGTACCCGTAGGAGTTAGAGAGGCGAGGTCTTGCCCTTCACTGTCTCCAACTGCACTCTAGAACGTATCTTCCCCAACACTGTGTCAATGTCTTTCCTCACATTGGTGAATGCCACTTACGTATTTGAAGCGGGCCCCCTGAGGTGTGGTGGGGCCTGAACAGAGCGAGTGGCAGTGACATCTAGGAGAGGACTGGACTGAAGATACGCCCTCTCCCTGCCAGTGAGGGAGGGAATGTGGACTTGACCTCAGAACAGCCAGCACACATTGCTCACCTGGAATGTCGGGTGGGCCACCAAACAGATTGGGGGCATTGGAGGCAAGGTGGTGATGATGATTTGTCATGAGCAAAAATCTGGTAGAATATGTCATAAAAGGAAGTCCTATTGACACTGCCATTTACCAGTAATGAGTTCAGATGTTGAAGGATAGTGTCAGAGAAGCACGCCAAGGCAAGCATGTATTAAGCAGATTTTATTTAAAAGTCGTAACACAGACTTCTCCTGGGAGGGAGGAGGGGGCCATGGCTGATGTTGTAGAATCCCGAGAAGTGAGAGCACCCTGCATCGTTCATCTTAGTACGCCTGCTTTCTCCCCACTTATCTCTCTCCTTCCTGTCTAGGTGACTAGGCACAGGAGATGGCAAAAAGGTGAGAAAAAGATGGGCAAGAGGAGGGCCAAGTGGAGTGATTCAGAAGGTTGGGACCCAGGGGACGTTAATTAGAAATTTTCTGCCTGCAGCCTTTTGGGAGGGGTTGTAAGGCAGATAACCTTGGTGACCAAAAGGGCTCTAGAGACACATTCCAATCTCCCTCAGCCTCCAACTTCCCAGACCCTGATGGCCTCCATTCCTCAATTCAACTAGATTTGTTATTCTACATTAACTGCCTGTCCTCAATTCTGGCTTCAATATTGCTCAGAGAAAGTAAGTCCGAGAGGAGGTGCACATAGCACCGAGGACTCGCAGGAACTGAAGGGCAGAACAGGAGACGCTGGGCCACAGCTGGGAGGTCAGGCCACAGTGCAGTTAAGGCAAGGGAATGGAGGAGACGAGGAAAGGTCCCGGGTGCACAAAGCCACAGGAGGAGCGGATCCCTGGTGGATTTGGCAGTGAGGAAAGCACTGGTGGCCTTGGAGGTAATGGACTGCCAGATGCAGTTGAACCCTGATGGTCATGCGAGTAAGTGGCGAGGTAGACTTCTCCCTCAAACACAGGAAGAAGATTCTAGGTGGAGGGGTGTAAAGGGCCCAGGGGGAATTTTGCTTTTGTATTTAAGATAGAACTGAACTTGTAGATGACAGGGAATAACATATATAAGCAATCAACAGATATATGAAAAAATGTTCAACATCTCTAATAATAAGAGAAATGCACATCAAAACTACCTTAAATTTCATCTCACCCCAATTAGAATGACTATTTCAGAAATACAAGCAACAAGAGGTGTTGGCAAGGATGTGGGAAAAAAAGGCACACTCATACATTGCTGATGGGATTACAAATTAGTGCAGCCACTCTGGAAAGTGGTGTGGAGAATTCCTTAGAAAACTTGGGATGGATCCACCATTTGACCCAGCTATACCACTCCTTGGTCTATACCCAAAGGACTTAAAATCAGATTACTACAGTGATGCAGCCTCATCAATGTTTATAGCAGCTCAATTCACAATAGCTAGATTGTGGAAACAACCTAAATGCCCTTCAATAGATGAATGGATAAAGAAACTATGGTATATATACACAATGGAATATTACTGAGGTGTAAAGAAGAATAAAATTATGACATTTGCAGGTAAATGGATAGAGCTGGAGAACATCATGCTAAACAAAATAAGCCAGTCCCAAAAAACCAAAGGCCGAATGATTTCTGGTAAGTAGATGATGATACATAAGTTGGGGAAGGGGGGTAAAGGAAGAATGAAGGAAGGATGGATTGTGTAGAGGGAAATGAGGGGTGGGAGGGGGTGGGGGGAAGGAAAGATAATGGAATGAGACAGACATCATTACCCTATGTACATGTATGATTACACAAATGGTGTGACTCTACTTCATGCACAACCAAAGAAAGGAAAGTTGCACTCCATTTGTGTATGATGAGTCTAAAAAAAAAAAAAAAAAAAAAAAAGGAATAACCAGAGAGGGAAAGGATGAAGAGTAAGTCCAACAGAAGCAAACCTGACATTAATGAGGAGTTCTGCTATAAAGATGGAAGAATTAGATTAAGACAAGAGCTATATCTTCCCCCAAATAAGAAAAAAGTCTATCTGCTGTGATAACCCTTAAATTCCATTTTTTAATGGCTGAAATCACTGTTGAATCCCTTTCAAACTCAGACTAGTCAGTTAGAGATAGTGGTGTGATGGACTGGATGTGGTTTGTCCCCAGGGTTCCTGCCCTGGAAGCTCGGCCCCTTTGTGCAGGGTTGAGGGAGTGGATCCTCCAGGAGTTGGGATCCAGGGAGAGCAACTGTCCTGGGTGCCCCTTCTGTACATGGAGTGACACCGACTGTGACAATGGGCACATGTGGTGCGGGTGGATGCACCCTTGAGAGACAAGCTTGCTCTAAAGGACAGGGCTGCTTCCTTGGTGGCTTTCACAAGTGTCCTCTGCAGGGGACAGTTTCCTTTCTCTGCCCTGTTTGGACGTAGCCAGTTAATGGTGCTCAGTTCTTCGGACTTGCCAGGCACAGAGTCACGAACCAAATCTCTACTACCCAATCAGGTATTTTGTTACAGTAGCACAAAACGAACTCAAACAGACGGCAAATCATCACCCAAAACCAAAAACTGCTTCCTTCCAGAGGTGGCGATGCTGTGTGCTCATGAGTTGTGTCAGCAGGACTTAACATGCAAATGTGACCGATGTACCTAAATGGTCAGAGGTCAGCACAGGAAAGAACTGCAGTGAGGGTGTTTGCTTGGCTCCACTGGGAGTTGCATTGATAAGTTACCTAATTGTCTACACAGCAGTCATACAATCCAAGGGGAAAGGCGAAGGACTAGGTGGGTTGTCCAGTCCTTGCTCCTCTGATTCCATATCCACCCTACAGCATCTGCTGTGTAGCTTGGCTGCCTGCCACAGTGTCCCTGAAGATGGCCCTCCACTGGCCCCCGGTACTCCCCTGCCCGCTTAATTCCATTTCCTTTTGCATCTGGCTGGTAAGAGCCAGTCCCCAAAGCTGGTCACCACTGGATGGAACACTAGGGTCTCTCTTGGACTTGAAGGTTGTAGACAGCCGAGTGGCATGGAGGCAACTCCAGCCACATCCTGTAGCCCTGTGGGGCATGGCCCACGGGGCTGCTGGGCTCCCCTGAGGGACTTCTCCATCATCATCTCTGATCTCGGAAGCTCTGCGAACCCCGATGGTCCTGGAATACTACGAGAGGCAGAGCAGTGGACACCAGCCTGCACACCGCCCCACCCCGAGCCTGGGCCTTTCTGGTCTGGGTGGGAGGTGGCGGGCACCGGGCCTGGTCTGCTCCCCAGGCGTCAGTGCCCCATGGCTCCACAAGGGCTGCGCACAGCTACGTTGAATCCAGCCTTTAAAATGACCTTCGTTTCCTCTCACACAAGCTGCTTTGTTGTAAAGAGAAAATAAATGGAATGTAATTTCTTTTTTTTTCCTCCCTTTTAAAAGGAAGGGGAAAACCAAAGATCCAGTCATGACAAGAAGTCCTTGATTTCACAGAAACTTGATTTATTTAATGATCTGAAAGCATAGATTTTATAGCTCAATTACAAGTGTGGTTGGAATTCAAGGATGAAAATTATATTTTACAAGCTCCGTAGACTACAATGGGGAATTAAGTTTAGGGTCAGCAAGAAGTGGAAGTGCCAGCCAGAAGAGAGAAAATATTAAGAAAGGGGGGGAAATTAAGGTTTTCAAGGATCACTGATGCACTCTGGATGGGAAATTGATAAAAACTTTTTCTTCAATTCATCATCTCGGCATTCCGTGCTCTCCGCCCCTCGCGGATGCTGGTGGAGTGGGCGAGTGCTCACCGGCTGGTGTCTATCTCGTGGCTTACATCTCGAAGGATGGCAGTGCCTGAGGCTGCCCTGGGCCCCCACCAGGGCCTGTTCTGGTGGTTCTCAGTTTAGTGGCAGGTGAAGGATTTGTGGGGGAAAGGAAGTGGTGTCGCTCTCAGTTCACGGCACTCACAACTGAGCTGCGGACTGTGCCCTCGGCGTGCACGGGACAAGCAGCTCTGGCTTGTCACCATGTGTTCCGAGCAGGGCTGGAGCCCGGAGGACGTGGGTGTGCATGGACACCAAAGCAGGGGCAGCTGCAGAAAGGACGCTCTGGGGCCACCGTGTCCGAGGTGGAACTGAAGAGGCCCAGGAGGGAACTTCACGAGGGCACAGCTGGACCTGGCCACCTAGGCCAGTGGCATTGAGGGACAGAGAATGCTCAGCGTTACCCTGTCTTCCTGGGGACTGTTTCAGGGCACTGTTGAGTAAAGAGAAAACAGGGCTCCGTGGGTGATTCCAAGAGGGGTTTGGGTTGGCTGTGTAGCGGGGGCCCAGGTGGTCGGCAGGCCTGGAGCCACAGGCCTCAGTGACTTCACAAGGGGTGGGAGGTTCTCTCTGTCTTCACCCATAAGAAGAAGTCACCAAGTATTTGTTAACGACCTTAACGTGGAGACCCGCCACGTGTCAGTTATCAGGCGTGTGAAGCATGAAGAATGGGAGCCAGGCAGAGGGAGCCAGGCTGGGCTCTCAGCTCTGCACAGGTGCATTTTGGGGAGAAAAGAGAGGCTGGAGTCCCAAACCCAGACTTGGGCCGGTCAGGGGTGGGAGGGGATGTTTGCTTTTCTTTGACTTCAGTGGTTTCGGTCTGGCTGAATTAATGATGGTTCTCTTGGAACAAGCATTTATCTTATCCCCAAAGTTATTTTGAGCTTTCTTCATTTTTAAACGTCCATCTGGCATTTTAATGGAAGTGGCGGGGAGGTGTGTCAGGCACCGCCTGACGGCTGACTTTCTGAACCCTCATCAGCCCACTGGGCGCAAAGCCTGCACGTCTGGGGGAGAGCGGAGCCGGGTGGGCAGGTGGAGGACTGTGGTGCGAGGAACTGCAAGAACGGAACAGCTCGTCGCTCCAGGAAGAGATGGTTCGGCAGGAAAGCAAACCTCTGCCCTCGTAAGTCCTGATGGTCAGCAGAGCTCTTGCCTAGGGAAGTGCTCATGTTTGCCGAGGAATTTGTGGCATCATTATTGGCTCGCTCTCGCCTGCTCTCACCTCCGTGGTTCAGAGTTTGCATGGAGGGTTCTGAGCTTCAGCATTAATCTAACTTGGAGGGCGATGCTCTCTCTTTCTTTGACCCATCCTGTTCCTGTTTCCATATTTTGAGATTACTGTCCAGGGCCCTGTTCTTTGTTAGTTCAGCTTATAATGCTTATAAGGACAGTTATTAGGTTATAAGGAAACTGACTCATTAATTTACAGAAGAAATGGCAAATTCAGCCAGGCAGAGTGGCACACGCCTGTAATCCCAGCAGCTCAGGAGGTTGAGGCAGGAGGATCGCGAGTTCAAAGCCAGACTCAGCAACTTGGCCAAGCACTAAGCAACTCAGCGAGATCCTGTCTCTAAATAAAACACAGAAGGGCTGGGAATGTGGCCCAGTGGCTTAGTGCCCCCCACCCCAGGTTCAATCCCCAGTACCAAAAAAAAACTGAAACCCCAAAAAACAAATGCAGGGTTTGCTTAATACAGCAAAATCCTAGTAAAGCATATATGTATAACCTTCATATTTTTAGTAATCACTTGGATTTCTTCTCCAAAAAGGTTGGCTTGATATTTCTGATGGTCAGAGCACTGACCAATGTGAAACTGAAGCTGGGGTAAAGGAACTGTTCCTGGACTTGCTGGATTGAGGTACAGAATCCTTTTCACCCACAACCCCATTGTATCTAGCTGTCACTCTTGTGAAATTAATTGTCCCATTTGATATCCAAGTAGATGTTTATTTCTTCTTATCAGTGTTAAGTATATTTCAGTGTACATGTTGTGAAAAATCAATATAAAATTTCAGTTTGTATGAAAATGTTATAAAACAGTATAACATGTAACATACTACATTGTTATATTAATATAATTTAAATATTGTTACAATATTTTAAGACTTTATTACTATCATAGAAGAATACATAAGATTATTTTAAGGTCTCTGTTAGTGAAGGAACAAATTTCCCAGCTTGTACCCCACCTGCGTCCCTCCTAGTACTTGGGCTTGCCTGGGACCCCTGAAGGACTGGCAGAGCAGCCCAGCATGGGCATGAAAGTCTGAAAGACGCTGGGCTGGGATGAGAACCAAGAAGCCATGGTATCTGGGTTAATGACGGCGCCATGTTGGTAAAAAGATGGTTCTAAGAACCACAGGGTCTGGCCTGTGGTCTGGGCCCTGTGGATCGAGTTATGCTACCCTAAAATGCATGATGTCTAAAAAGCATTTAAACTTCCATCTCAGTGGGGCAGGGGAGTGCACAGTGTCTTCTGCCAGAGCTGCTGTCCCCGGAACTGGAATACCGGGGTGAAAGGAGGACATCTGGCCAACGGCCAGAACCTACACCCATACAGGGCCGATCAGCTTCCCGGGCATGAGCAGGTGTGAGAGGTGAACATGCGTGTGGCACAGAGGAGACTGTTCACATGGGAAGAAGTAGAAGAAACTGTCACAGAAACCAAAAAGGTACATGGAACCATGAAGGCAAGTGCCAATGAGATGGGCTTGCAGGTCACCGCAGAGACACCTACACAGGATGTCTAGAAGTGCTTGAAGGGTTTGTGGAGGAAGAATGCTCAGGTGCTTAAGAAAAGACGGAGACACAGCAACTCAACGTCGTACAGGTGTGTGGTCTTTACTGATTGGTTCTTCTTAGTTACACGGGACAGTAGAACCCGTTTTGATGAAATTTTACAAGCTTAGACTCTAGTGCTAATTAGGATCCCATTCTGAATGCACTGGATGGTGGGATTCACTATGTTGTTTTCGTATAGGTACATGGGAAAATTATGGCGGATTGATTCTGCTGTCTCTCCTTTTCTTGTTCCCCGCTCCATTCCCCGTTGCCTAATCCATTGCACTTCTATTCTCTACTCCCGGCTTTTTGGTTTTTTGTGGGTGTTTCCACGCATCAGACAAACATTCAGCATGATTTTAGTTCTGGTTTATTTCACTTACCATGATAGTCTCAAGATCCATCCATTTACCAGCAAATACCATAATTTCATTCCTCTGTATACACACACACACACACACACACACACACACAGACACACCCCACATTATCCATCTGTTGAAGGACGTCTAGTTTGGTTCCATTGCTTAGCTATTGCAAATTGAGTTGGTGTATACATTGATGTGGCCTCATCACTGTAGTAAGATGATGTTAAGTCCTTTGGGTATATGCTGAGGAGTGGGACACTTGGTCAAATGGTGTTTCCATTCCAAGTTTTCTGAGGAGTCTCCATACTGCTTTCCATAATGGTTGCACCAATTTGCAGTCCCACCAGCAATGTATGAGTGAGTATTTTCCCCACATCCAACATTTATTGTTGCTTGTGTTCTTGGTAATTACCATTCTGACTGGAGTAAAGGGAATCTCAGTGTTGTTTCAATTTGCATTTCTCTAATAGCTAGAAATGGTGAACATTTTTTCATAGATGTTGACCACATTTCTTTTGTGAAGTGCTGTTCAGTCCTTTTGTTCATTTATTGATTAGGTTATCTGTGTTTAGGTGTTAACTTTTCTGAGCTGGTTTTACATCCTGGAGATGAACACTCTGAGGTGCAGGTGACAAAGATTTTCTCGAGTTCATTGGGCAGTTTTTCTGTGCTCTTGAAGAAGCTTTTTACTTTGACGCCATCCCACTTTTTGATGGTTAATTTTACTTCTTGTACTTCTTGTACTTCTTGTTGAGGAAGTCAGTTTCTAAGCCAACATGATGGAGAGCTGGGACTACATTTTGTTCTAGTAGGTTTGGGGTCTCTGGTCCAATACCTAGGTCCTTGATCCACTTTGAGTTTTGTGCAGGGTAATAGATGGGGGTTAACTTTCATTCTGCTATGTAAGGATTTCCAGTTTTCCCAGCTCCTTCTGTTGAAGAGACTTTCCTTTCTCCAATGTGTGTTTTGGTGCCTTTGTCTAGTAGGAGGTAACTGTATTTTTGTGGATTTGTCTCTGTGGCTTCCGTTCCATTGGTCTTGCCTGTTTGGGTGCCAACGCCATGCTGTTTTTGTTACAATAGCTCTATAGTGTAATTTGAGTTCCGGTATTGTGATGCTTCCTGCTTCACTTTTCTCACTAAGGATTGCTTTGGTTATTATTATTTTTCCAAATGAATTTGACAACTACTTTTTAAAAAATTTCCATGAAGAATATCACTGGAAGTTTGATGGGAATTGTACTGAATCTGTACAGAGCTTTTGGTTATATGGCTATTTTGACAATATTAATTCTACCTATCCAAGAACATGGGAGGTCTTTCTATTTTCTAAGGTTTTATGCTCAATTTCTTCTTTTAGTGCTCTGTAATTTTCATTACAAAGGTCTTTCACCTCTTCTGTTAGACTGATTTCCAAATTTGTTTGTTTGTTTTGAGGCTGTTGTGAAATGGGATGGTTTTCCTAATATTCTTGTAGCTTTTTCATCATTGGAATACCGGAACGCAATTGATTTGTTAATTTTGTATTCTGCTACTTTGCTGAATTCATAAGTTCTGGAAGCTTTCTGATGGAATTTTTTAGGTTTTCGAAATATATAATCATGTTGTTGGCCAACAGATGGTTTTAGCTCTTTTCCTATTCCTATCCCTTCAATTTCTTTTGCCTAATTTCTTTGGCTAGAGATTTGAAGACTATATTGAACAGAAGTGGTAAAAGTGGGCATCCCTGTCTTGTTCCTGTTTCTAGAGGGAGGGAATGCTTTGAGTTTTTCTCCATTTAGACTGATGTCAGCCTTGGGTTTAGCATAGATAACTTTTACAATGTTGAGGTATGTTCCTATTATCCCTGTTTTTCTAGTGTTTTGAACATGAAGGGGTGTTGTTTTTTTTTTTTTGTCAAATCCTCTTTCTATATCTATTAAAATAAAAATGTGATTCTGGTCTTGAAGTCTATGTGATGAAGTGCATTTATTTCTGTATTTTGAATCAATCTTGCATCCCTGGAATGAAACCTACTTGTTCATGGTGGGTGCACTATTGTTTAAAAATGTTTTTGTATGTGTTTTGCCAGTATTTTATTGAGAATTTTTGCATTTCTGTTAATCAAGGATATTGGTCTGAAGGTTTTTTCCCTTGGTGTCTCTATCTACTTTTGGTATCAGGGTGATATTGGTTCATCGAATGAGTTTGAAGAGTTTCCTGTTTCTAGTTCATGGGATAATTTGAGGAGGAAAAGTTTGGTAGAACTCAGCAGAGAATCCATCTAGTCCTGGGCTTTGTTGTTTTGGCCAGCTTTTAATGACCTTGTCAATCTCCTTACTTGATGTTAATTTGTTTAAATTTTCTATATTCTCTTAGTTCAATTTGGGTAGGTTATATGTCTCTGATTTTATTGATGTCTTCAAGATTTCATGTCTTATTGGAGTATACATTTTCAAAATAGTTCTTGATTATCCTCTATTTCAGTAGTATCTGTGGTGATACTTCCATTTTCATCATGGATTTTAATAATTTGCATTTTTTTCTTGGTTAGCTTGGCTAAGGGTTTATTAATTTTGTTTATTCTTTTCTCAAATACCATTTCAGATTGATCTTTTGAATTTTTTTAATCTTGATTTCATTGATTTTTGGCTCTGATTTTCATTATTACTTGTCTTATTTTGGTTTTTATTCTTTTTCTAGGGCTTTGATATGTAACGTTAGGTTATTTGTTAACTTTCTATTCTTTCAGTATATGAGCTCAATGCTATGAGCTTTGTTGTTAAAACCACCTTCATAGTGTCCCAGAGATTTTGATATGTTGTATCATTATTTTTATTTACATGTAAGTATTTTTTATTTCATCCCTGATTTCTGCTGCTATCCATTCATTCAATAGTAAATTATGTAGTCTCTGGGTGTTAGAGTAATTTCTATTTTAATCTTACTGTTGATTTCTAATTTCATTCCATTATGATCTGATAAAATTCAGGGTATTTCTATTTTTATATTTGCCAAGAGTTGCTCTGTGTCCTAAAATATGGTGTATTTTAGAAAATAATCTATGTGCAGCAGAGAAGAAAGTATATTCAGTCACTGATGCATGAAATATATGTTTATTGTGTCTAAATCATTAGGTGTATTATTTAGTTCTGTAGTTTCTTTAGTTTGGATGATCTGTCTAGTGATGAGAGAGGAATGTGAAAGTGACCCAGTGTGATTGTGCTGTGGTCTGTTTGACCATATTGGGAAGAGTGAGTTTGTACGTAGATGCTCCATTGTTTGGGGCATGGATACTTACGACTGCTAGTTCTTACTGTTTCATGACCCCCTTAAGCAGTATGAAAGGGCCTCCTTTGTCTCTTCTGATCTTGAAGTCCACTTAATCTGATGTGACAGTAGAAACCCCTGATCGTTTACAAGATCCAAAGGAATATTTTTCCCCATCCTTTCACTGAATCTGGGGACGTTCCTGTCTATAAGGTGAGTCTCTGGGAGAGAGCATATTGTTGGGTCTTGTTTTTTAATCCAATCTGCCAGCCTATATCTCTGGATTGATGAGTAGAGTCCATTAACATTCAGCATTTCTGTTGAGAGATGAATTTTATTTACTGTCATTTTGATTTATTTCCAGTTTCTAAGTTGAAGTATATACCATTCTTCTAGTGTAGTTTCACCCTCTGCTGGGTTTCCTTTGTAGTCTCCATTTCTTCTTCTTCGGATATTTTACTGAGTATGTTTTGTAGTGCCAGCTTCCTAGTTGTGAATTCTTTTAGCTTTTGTTTATTGTGGAAGGTTTTTACCTGGTGTGTCTACACATCTGTCTGAATGGGCCTGGAGCAGCAGAGTTCCTATCCTGTGAGCTTTCAGTTACCTTGAAGGTTTTCTGTGCCTCACAGGTTGGGGGTGTCAGGTCGAATTGGGCGGCTGCAGGGGGAGGGAGCAAGGGTCACCTAACAACACACTGTGCCAGAAGTGACCAATGAGGCAGACCTGCTGACCCTGACGTCCACCTTGGGTCCACCTTTTCCTGGGCAGGACCCTTGACCCCTTCCCCTGTATAAAAACCCTGAGCAGCCAAAGCCACGTGCGATTTCTCCTGGCTCTCCCACCCCGACTTTCACCCCGGGGGGCTGGAGATGACACAGACTCTAATAAATCTCAAGCCACTACTTTTGTCTGATTCTGGTGAACCCGCTTCGCAAGCTTACTTCTTTAGCCACCCGCCGCCTTGAGAGCTTTCAGGGGGAACCAAATAATTGCCACCAACTCTGGATACAATATATAGCACTAAATTAAGTACTTAATTGCTGTTAGGACATTTGCAATGTTAATTGACACATTAAACAGAAATGGTAGGATCAGCAGTCTTTATCAGTGATGAGTAAGTAATTGTCAATTACGTCTGGCATAAAATTAAACAATAGGTATTACCCGTTTTCCGCTGTATTGTTGCTCTAGCATTAGGGGTGGGGTCTGGCATTTTATAAACCAGTTAGTGTTCAGAGGAGTTAAGAATAGAGTTAGTGAAGAGGAAAAAGAAGAGATAGGGTAGAAGAGGGTTTGTAGTTTCAGGAGGTTGAAAAGGGCAGAGGCAGAGGGATGCAGGATGTGTTTGTGGGGGAGGAGAAACAAGCAAACAAAGGAAGAGTGAAGGAGAGAGTAGTCTGGCTGCTGGCAAGAGAAAAGGGAAACTCGGGAAACAAAGTCGTGAAACAGACAATACAAAATCAATCCAAAATACAATAATCAAGAACCCTAACCCTCAAACACTAGGAAAAAAACTACCTGCAAGAAATGCTGGAAATGAGGAAGCAGAACCCAGTCCATGAGAGAGTCCACGTGCTGGCCGTGCGCCTGGCTGTCTCTGTTCCCTCCTCAGCAGGACGGTGGGAGCCTGGCAGGTGCTCTTGGCTCCTCTCCCAGGGGTAGACATCTCTGGATTCTGTGGGATGAGTTTCTGGAAGTGAAGCCCCAGGGCAGGGAGCAGGTCTAGGACGGCCCCAGGTGTGAGTCACGGAATCAATGCACCTCTAGGACGGTACCCCAAGGGATCTCCCAGCGCTCTCTTTGTGGGACAGGGGGACTGGTCTTTGGCCAAAGCTGGTGTTCCTGGATGCTGTGCTTTCTGGCCTCAGGCTCTGTCCCCAAATGAGGTCACTTATGCTGATTGATTGAAACTCCTGGGCAGCTTCTGGTCCTGCGCTGCTGGGTTCACAGAGGGGAGGGAGACTGGCTCTCTCCGGCCTCTGCTCCCTGCCTTGCCCCTGGGCAGGACGCTCTCCTGGCCTGAAATCCAGAATTGCCTGGCTCTGTCCAGCGCCCTGGGCTGGCGACTGCTGAGTTCATGTGTTGGACTCAGTCCTGAATGCACGGATCTGAATTCCGGGTCTGCTGGCTGCAGGCGCTGCAGCGTGGACACCCGCAATGGCTCCAGTCTGTGCTCCCTGGGCTGGCACCCCAGGGTATCCTTCTTGCCCCCCTTCAATGGGCTGAACAGCCCCTGCCTGCACCCAGGGCAGGCTGCCCCTTCGATCTCAGGGTTCTCCATGCCAAGACAGTCCGCAGCACTTGGCAGTCCTTCTGACCTTGTGTTCTAATTCCCTGGACCATCCCACTCAGGCCAGGAGCCCAACTGCTGTTTGGTTCCTCTTGGGTGCGTGTGTGTGTGTGTGTGTGTGTGTAAATTATGACTATTGTTTTGTCCTGATTGACTAAGCCTGGAAAAAAGGATTTAATTATGTCAAGTGTAGTGTAATGTAGCATCTTATCCCTATGTTCATATGATATAATCAAAATATTGAATATATTATCAAAATATTCTCAGAATTATGGAACTGTTTGTAAATAACTTCAAGGTTATAAGTCTAGAAATACAATAAATTACTTAAAAACAGTGCATTCTAGATGTATTTCTAAAATTGATTGATAGAAACACTTCGTGTACAAATATTGATCCAACCCAACCCTGAGATAGATCACTTTTTAAAACTTGTTCATTTTTAAATGACTGTGGTAATTGATTTAAAAGTAGTTTCCATTTTTCCTCATCTACTGGTAGTCCTGCCCAGTTTAATCTCCTCCTTCTTGGGGCTGGACCTGGGCCTTGTTTGTTTTTATACTGTATACATTATATTCTATTACAAAAATTTTTCAATTGTCATAGATTGCATGGAATATAATTCTATAGTGAATTAATGCTGTTCTTTGTCAACTGGTTATTAGGGCAAAGAAATTTATGGACGGTGTAAATATTTTATGGAATACTCGGCACATTAGATGTTTATGGAACTAATATATTTAGTCTTGACCTTGGACATATGTTTATGGTCTAGGAATCCAAGATGGACAAGCACACATTCTGTATTTTATTATGATTGTGTGCATGAGGAAGTTGGAAACCTGAAGAGAACAGAGCAATGTTTTAGAGACAAAAATATATTCTTTTATCCTATAATTCAAATGGAATTCCTGTGCAACGTGAAAGGTTTGCATAGACTTGAAGATCAAAGAGCTTTTGTCTAGTGATCTTTCCAAAGGTAAAGAATATCCTGCAAACTGGAATTTCTTTTTATCAAAACTTTCCCGACAGGAATCTGACAAGGTCTCTCTTCTCGTCTTCCTGAGCCTGCTCTTGGTTCTGTAAGTCTTTTCATCTATTGTATTTTATAATTGTCCACAAGGTCAGCATACAGTCGGTCAGTCAGTTTTTCATTGCTGTGACCAATAGACCTGACACAAGCAACTTAGAGGAAAGGTTGAAGACAACCCTCTTGGTTTCAGAGATTCAGTCCATGGTTGGCTCCATTGCTCTGGGCCTGAGGCGAGGCAGAACGTGAGGGCAGAGGGTGTGGTGGAGGAAAGTAGCTCAGCTCCTGGTTACTGAGGAGAGGGGAAAGAGGCAAGCCAGGGACAAGATATAGTCCCCGAGGGCATGCCCCCATTGACCTGCTTGCTCCAGCCATGCCCCACCTGCCTACGGTTTCCACATAATTGATGATTTTAATTAACTGTTATCAAATGAATTCACTGATAAGATTGGAACCCTCATGATCCAATCATTTGCTGAAGGCCCCCTCCTCAACTCTGGACATTGCTACGTGGCCTTCAGCACATGTGATTTTGGGGGATAATCAAGACCCAGACCAACACACTGTCTCTCTGAGGTCATTTGAGAAAGATGGAGGATTTTGCTAACTGGGGTTTTAAATATTTCTTTCCAAAATCAACAGTTTTGTAAGCTCCTTGAGGGTAGAGGTTTATATTTATTCTGTTTCTAGCACTGGAAGGGTGCTGTCATGCAGCAGGTCCTCAGTGAGGCTGTTCAAGTTCTACTCCAATCCAGGAGTGGACTTCTCGTGCATTCCTGAGGTGACCTCAGCATGAGAACCCTCGCTTGCTTTCCCAGTACTGCACTCCACATGCCCTCTGCAGTGGATGGGGCAGGATGGCTGTACCCTGTGCTTCCTGGACAGCTTGGATGGTAAAGTCTCTGATTCTTTGTTGACTTATACTTCCTACTTGCTTTTCTTCCTTTCCAATGACTTACTCCATGATGTTTTTATTCCATAAATTCAGAAGCTAGAATAACACTTGGAATGGGACTGATGTTAACATCAAACTCTTAGTGCAAAAGAGAAATAAAGAAAAATGAAGCTCACAGGGAAGCTCTGGAACAGAATGGTAAAAATTTGGCCAGGGAGGGAGAAGCAAGGGGAACCAGGGCCAAAGAAGGAATGAAAATCTTGCCCCTCCTTACATCAAGCTCAGCCAACATTCTGAATCCCCTGGAAGGTCTGCTTTGTTAGTCCAAGTGGAAAAGGGGCATGGAAACTGAGGATGTCCATAGAGTTGTGATTTTGCCAACAAAATCTGGTTCATGCACCCCAGTTTCCTCTGGCTTTGTTATACACATTGAAAGTAGATGGAGCCATCTTGGTGCTCCATCCACCTCTTCACATACTGAAATCTCTGAAGAGAGACAATGGGAACAAGACTATTGATTTTATAGTCCCGTAGTTGAAGAAGTCGTGGTTTATTTTTAGCAACCGCCTGTACTTTTAAGTGAGTGCTTCATGTTGAAGTATGGGTTGAAGGTTGGTGAGGATTTACAAATCACAAGCTGGGTCAAGTGTGAGGATTCTGAAATCATGAATGTGGAGTGTGTATGTTTCTAGGTATTATAAAATATGGGAATAAGGCTCATTTTCATTCCTTAAGTCTATCTGGTACCACAAGACCATAATGCTGCCTAATAAAAGACTAAATTTTTATTTGAGCCTCAGTAGCACCATGTATCAAGAGCACCCTGGAAGGAGGGTCAGTATGAGGAGAGTGCCTGTGGACATACTTAAATTGAGCAATCTCTGCCTCATTGGAATTCCAGTCTTATTACTTCAATGGGTTCAAGAGTTCATAAGAGCATAAAATCCCCACGTAATATACTTTATGAAATCAGAAGTGACTTATGTAGCTATTAGAGACATTAAATATCGTTTAGTCTTCCGCCCATGCATCAGACAGCATTGTGTTCAGCCCTGTGATTTCTATCCCATTTTATCAACTTCTACAACAATTACATAATGTAAAATCAGGGTTCGTGCCACCAACAAGTATGGTAAAATAGAAGATGTAGTTAATACTCTGGACTTTCCTATAGGTTTAAAATTAGAATATTCCATCTTAAATGTTTTAATCATAAAAGATGATCGGTATAAAATTCTTTGGAAAAGTAGCTTATTTATGTTACTTTTGTGCTGCTTTATTCCAAAAAGATTTGACTCACAAAAATTATTTGTGAAAAGTTGGAGAACTTGCCAACCAGCTCATAAATTAACATTGATTAAATGTATCAGAGGTGCCAGAGATGTTCACACGTAGCACCTCATTTAATCTATTCCCCACACTGTCCGGCTTAAAAAAAAAATATATATATATATATATATGTGTGTGTGTGTGTGTGTGTGTGTGTGTATATATATATATATATATATATATATATATATATATGACACACAAGCTCACATAGGAAGATCACATGGGTGGTCACTTACTTGCTCATTATCAAAAAGTAAGTAAGTGCCAGAGTTTAGGTTCAAGCCAAGACTTCTCGCTGTAATAGATTTCCCAGAAGCTCCCCGGTACTTTCTTTTAGCTTAGACTCATGATCAAAGCTGTATCCTTGAGTCTAGGAAAAGACTGAATGCAAGACAACATTTCTTGGGGTGAAGTAGAAAAGCACGCCTTCAATCCCTGACCAGATCAAATGAGTCTGGGTAGGGAAAGTGATGTGAATGTTCTATGAAATGATATCATCTCCTCATGTGTTGATGGATTTCACAGTGTGCGAATAGGATTGAGAGCTCAGTCATGATGGTAAACTAACGTTACTGTTTAAATGACCCAAACATGGATCCAGTGCTGACTCCAGGCCAGGCTCTTTTCTGGGCAACCGAGGTACATCAGTGTTGAAACAAATGTGATTGTCCTTTTGGAACCACATTTAATATTTTTATGTTTTCTGTTCTCTGTGTTCTCTGCAATTATGAATATCACACACAAAGCATATGAAGTTGGAAATTTCTTGGAAAATAATTTCCTACACCAATGCAAAAATTGGACTTCACCAATGTGTAACCTGAGAATTGGTCAACTTTTTTGTCTAATTAGAGATACCAACAGCAAATCTGAATAAATTGTATATAGGACAATTATATAACATATAAATTACTTGGAGTTTTCTAAAGTGAAGCAAAAGTGCAAATCATTGTTCACTGGAGAAAAACCCGAAGGTCGAGTGTTCCCGGAAGTGTGAGGCCAGACACATCGCAGCTTCAGGGCATCCTTGCTAAAGAGTCGCTGTGGGGTTCTGACGCCTACCTGAGTGCGGTGACTGAGCCCTCCCATCTCACTGAGAACCCCGACAACAAGGTGGTCTTCCTTCACACACGCTCTCCGACTCTTGCTCTCTGCTAATGTCACAGGTGAATGGTGGCCCCCAACATTTTAAGCTTGAATTCTCTCTCTGTTTGCAATCTCTCTTTCCTCTGTCTCCATTAGGGACTTTCATTCATACCCTCTCTCCACCATCTGTTTTTATCTTCATTCTTGCAAGAGGAAACCTATGGAGTTTAAACGATGCTGTGGACGGGGCACAGAGCCCTACTCATCTACCTCTTTGCTGCTGCTCGGCGTGGTCGGGCTCCATTTTCTTAGGTTTTACATGGTGCTGTTCCCAGGACCTGAGTCTCAGTGGCCATTTCTTCTCTTTCTACACCTGCAGTCCATCAAACTCCACACTTTATAGCCTACTTCTCTCTAGGAATCCACACCTGTCACCAGCTGGACTCCCCCTTCTCTGCTGCTCCCCCTGCCTATCTGCCTGGGGGACACCATAGTGAAGGTCCTGCAGGCCTCCACTGAGCATGGCTGTGCTTGTCAGCATTTCCTCTCACTCACGTGTGCCCCTCCTCTGCTCTGAGCAGCATTGCCACCAGATCAGAAACCAACCTCTGAGAAGCATCTTGGTCCCTTTCCTCCCCCACTAGGTCATCCTTCAAGTCCCACGAGAACCATCCCCTAATTAGTGTCACCTCTGCCCTCTCCAGTTCCTCCTGCCACCACCTTACCCAAGGCCTCATGCTTTCCCATTTCCATTGCTGCATTGCTTCGTAATTGGTCTGACTCACTTTGGTCTGACTGGTCTTCAGTTTGTCTCAATGCCGTCAGCCTGGTGGTCTCTCCTGCTCTGGTCCAGAGTTCCCAGATAAGCACCGATGCTCGGATCTTACTGTATTCAGCCAGTGACTTCATTATGGAAATAGCTCTGAATGTTCAAGTGTTAAATGTTATCAATTTACTAAAAGCAAATGTCATTCAAGTGATTAAAGATTTTTGCACCAACAACATAAAAACAATTTTGTGCCAAGATTAGATAAATATATTTTAACATAAGAGATTCCTTGAGTTATCTTTTGCTTTAAGTCAGTTGAAGTTGTCAATTTCCTGGTAACATCTAGTTTCTAAAAGATGCTGAATGAAGGTACAATATTTTGTTTTTGGAGCAATTTCTACCTTGCCAATAGAAATCAGTTTTTTGGGAACTGTGTGTGTGTGTGTGTGTGTGTGTGTGTGTGTGTGTGTGATATGTATGTATACACACACATGTGTATATATAGTTCCCAACAAAACGTTGATACACATATATACACACATACATACGTGTATATGTATGTGTGTGTATATATAGAGGGAGGTTGATTTGTGACTTATTGGGACAAAAACACTCAAACTTTGTCACTGAATTTTTGTTTTTTTAAAGACATGAGCTGAACCAAATTAATAGCACCATTTTATCCATGTCAAATACATGATAGTCAGTTATGGTAGGGGGGGTGGAAGGAGAATTATTGGAAATGAACAGAATGTAAAATCAGATGTAAGTGGGTGTGACTCATAACACTGAACTGAGGAGGCTGGAGATGTTTGAGTTGTGAATGTGTCCTGCACACTTAAACAGAGGCCGCCAGCCCATTGGGTATAATTCTTTGCACTTAGTGTTTGTCACTAAATGTAAGTTTTTGCATTAGCAAATATTAAATGCATATCCTGTTGAAATAACTTGAGAGATTTTTAAAAAAACATCTGTTTTCATTGAAAGGAGAACCTCTGCTGCTTCTGACACTTCTGAAGCTCAGTGGCTTTGGGTTCCATCTACAGAATCTGAAGTGGACTGGACTCCACTATCAAAGCAAGATGGAATCATCCAAGTTAATTTAGGCACAAGACTACAGGACCACAATGACCTTGTGAAAAGGGTTTCTTCTCACTTTGCAAAGAGGACCTGCACCGTACCGGAGGGCCCTGCTTGATTATCAGCATTAGCTCAGTGTATCATTGAGAAACGACTCAAGGGCGCGTTCATTCTCTAATTTCACTTTGAATTTGTTTGCCACTGTGTTAATATTTTATGCTTCTTATCAGTTAGCAGAAATGGTAGCTTGCCTACAGAGTGATGCAAAATACTGTCCTTACTAATGGTCTTTGAAATTACAGTAGTAAAAGAAAAGTAAGAAACAATACTGGCTCAAAGCAACACATTAATATTTCACTAAGTGCATGTTATTTTTGTGCTCTTCAGGAGAGTCATTGAAGTCTACAGACTGACATAATCAAATGGTGGAACTAGTTTTCCAACATTGTTATCTTTGTACTACAAATATTCAAATGAACATAAAAATTGAAGTTACAAGTAAAGTTGGTGGATTATAGATAATAAAGGAATATTATTTGCATTTTTCCATTTATTAATGAAAGCCTAAACTTGCCTACAGATTGCAATGGAGAATGAATATATTGTTGCAAACATATTGAAGACAAAATTTTAATGATGTTTGAACTGTAAGCCCAAATATTACATTAATGATTAATACATTTACCTGGTTACCAAGTACAAACTAGTGATTATTGCTAAGACAGAAAATAGATTATACATTCTTAAAGAAAAATCAAGATGTTAATTAAGGAAAAATTAAACAGTTTCTTACTCTATTTGTTATTTCTGACCTTGCTTATAATAGCATATGATTTATGAGTCTGCCTATTTCCTTGGCAACAAACCTTTTGGAAATAAATCAAACATGCACAAATATTACTGATCAACACACGGGTGCATGTGGTTGTGCACGTCTACATACAGGAAGGCATGCGAGAAAGACTCCAGATAGGTCTGTCGTTAGACCCATTGCAGACGTCGACAGGTTGCTCTCAGTTCAGAGCCTCAGCATCCCTTAAGTAGGGCCTGCAGGGCCACGTGCATGAAGCTCCTCCACTCGGGAGCCTCTCAGTAGCTCTGATAGCGCTGGGCTGGGTGTTCAGCCTCTCCAGGCTTCCTTCTCCCGTGTCAAAGTGGGCATGACAGTAGCGTTATGGTGGGGATGTGAGTGTCCCATGGAAGCTCTTGTTAATGCAGGAGTGTTCAGAGGTGAAATGATGGGATCGTGACAGCTATAACCTAATAGTCCCTCCTGGTTGGAGTGGACTGACAGGGTAGTAGGCAGGTGGGGATGGCTAGAGAAGGTGGGTCACTGGCAAGGGTGCGTCTTCCATAAGCCCCTTCCTCCTTCCTCTCTCTGCTTCCTGGCTGCCATGAACTGAGCATCTTCCCTCTACCAGTCTTCTGCCATGATGTTCTGCCTCACCTTGGACCCAGAGCCATGGAGTTCGTTGACCATGGACTGAACCTCCAAAACTATGGGCTTAAAATCAACTGCTCCTCCTCTGTTCTGAGTATTTTTTCATGGGTATGGAAAGTGGACTAGCATACCTACCTCATGGGCTTCCTCAGGAGCATCATGAGCCTAGGGTGTGGGCTCAGAGCACCCAGTAGCTCTTACACCTGGTACTGATGCCCCTGGCTCCCCTCTGGATCCCCTCTGTGTGACCCTATTTGCTCTCCAGGCCTGCTTTGCTTCAGTTGGATGTCCAATCCCACATTCAGTTCTCATTTTAAACCAGCTGTGGCAGAGCATGCTGTCCCTGATGGGAGATGATGATCTTTCTTAGATGGAAACAAAAATTTAATTTTATATATTTATAGTATTCACATCAGAAGATAAGTAAAAATTTTATTCAGATGAATAAAATTCACCTTGATGAGATGAAATAATTTTTAAGTGATCCACAAAAGCATAGGAATTGCATGCTAATGGCTTACCATGCAGGGCTGATACGTGTGCTCCTGGCTGTTTAAGTTGGGCTAAACCAGCGCCTCAAACAATTCTTCATTTCTTTATGGTGAAAACTCTTAAAATCCTTTCTTCTAGGTTTTTGAAACATATAGTACACTGTCTGCATTCTGGTAAGTTATTTTACAACATGTCCATGTAGATCCAAGAGTTCAAATTGTGTAGTATCCAACTAAACAGAAAATAGCTGGACATTTTAATATCTTAGTTTAATTCTGAGACTAAGCAATCCTCACCTACCTTCAGAATAGAGCGATAAAATGCCCATGGTCAACATATATTACCTACCTCCCTCGTTTTCAAAAATACTCCAACCAAGTGAAATCCTCTTTCATCTTAAAAACCAAACAAAAGCAATGCTTGCCTGATGTAGCACAGAGGTGTGAGATGTTTATCCCCTTTATCCTGATGTCATACTTAGGTTGCTCCTCCATGGTGGCGGAATCTCCCTCTCACTATGTAATGAATAACATTTTCCTGATGACTGAAGTAGTTCACGTTCTCAAGTTGTAGGTATCAATAACCTTAAAAGGCTGAATGAAAGCAAGTCGAGGGCAGGTGGAAAAGGTAGAAGGAGACAAGGACCTAGGCAAGAGAAGCAGAGGTGAAGCCTGAGGCAACCACGGCTTGTGAGTCAGCCACACAGGGTGTCAGTGGTGAGTTTAGTGACATGTGGCACCTGAAGGGCCTACCAGTATGCAGTGTGGGGAACGACTGTTGGGTTAAGACATTCCCTGAGGTTTCTAAGAAGAAATGGGCTTGACTATTGAATTTGGAGCCATGATGCCAGGGCAGCCCAGAGCTGGGTGTTCAGATCTGCCTGTCCTGCTGGGTGACCTCTCCCAGATACTCAATACTGTGTGTGCGTGAGACACAGGCTCTGAAATCTGTATCTCCATACATAGCTGAAACCTGACCAATCTATCCAACTGGATGTTTTCACCCAGATGTCCAATAAAGATCTCACTGTTTCCAAATTGAACATTTTCTCTCAACACTGTAACCTGCTCTTGCCATAGAATTACAGGAACGTCCATCCTTCTAATTAACCAAGCTATACCTCCTGAATGAGTTCCGTAGCCCATGAGGGTAAGCTGTAGAAATGCAGGTGTCTACTCCAGGTGGATTCTCCAGTTCTGGAGGGAAGTTCTGATCATGCTGGATCCCTCCTCAAACACTAGGTGATCCTAGGAGTGATCCAAGGAGGTGTGGACTTTCTTCCTTGCTCTCAGGATTCTGTGAAGAGCATTTCAGAAGTGCATGCTGTGGTCCAAACCCAGACCTATGTTCAGGATTCTGAGAGGCACAGACTTAGGTACATTAAAAATATGCTTATGCAGCCGGGCGTGATGGCGCACGCCTGTAATCCAAGTGACTCGGGAGGCTGAGTCAGGAGGATCGCGAGTTCAAAGCCAGCCTCAGCAACTTAGCAAGGCCCTAAGCAACTCAGTGAGACCCTGTCTCTAAAATACAAAATAGGGCTGGGGATGTGACTCAGTGGCCAAGTGTCCCTGAGTTCAATCCCTGGTTCAAAAAAAATATATATATGCTTATGCATTTGACATACAGATGTGAACAGAGAATCACTGGACCAAGTGATCAACAATGTGGAATATCTGGAGACCTTCATCTGTGGCCAGGGTGACTTCCTCAGGCATCACTCTCATGACGTCCTTGAGTGGCTTCCTTGAGCAGTAGTAAAGGTAGTTTTGAGTAGTGATCTTCAGAATTCCTGTTCATAAGATTCATAAGTAACATTGAAAAATATACCAGCCAGGTGTGGTGCACACCTACAATCCTAGAGACTCCAGAGGCTGAGAGGCAGGGGGATTGTGAGTTGAAAGCCAGCCTCAGCAACTTTGGCGCTAAGCAACTCAGTGATACCCTGTCTCTAAAAATACGAAAAAGGGCTGGGGATGTGGCTTAGTGGTTAAGCACCCCTGGGTTCAATCCCCAGTACCAAAATTAAAAAAAACTCAATATACTGCCTCATATTTTTAAGATGACATATAAACATTCTTCATTTTTCATCATAAATTTAAATATTTTCAAAAGGTACAATTTTTGATATGACAAAATGATTTTGTTGACTTAATAGCACATTAAACACAGCTAGAACAGACTTCCCTTATTGAAGACAAATTGTAAATTGGTGAGCCTGAAACTCATATGTGCATGGGTGTCACCAGGGGATCCTAAACTTCACAAGTGGCGGGGCCAACAAACTCCCAGGTAACACCTCTGATTCTGTCCATGCCACCTGTCCTTGTTAGGCTGTCAATCTTCTGGTGGGTAGGGGCTTCATTTTCTAGCATTTCAGAAATGTAACTTCTCACATCCACCCTCTAGTTTGAATTGTCTTCTGTTTGGTTCCCTGAAGGTGTCTACTGAGGCGGTGTGTTCTGGCAAGATTCTGGATAGGTGTGAGGTACACTCTTCCTTTAGATGGTACGATAAGAGAGCAATTATGGAAAATGATACATCCATCACAGATTTCCAACCTGACACATTGTAGGATAGAGTGACCAGCTGAGGAGCAGGAAGTAGATTTCCTTCAAGCCCGCTATGCTTACACACCCCTTAGAACACTTCTGTGTAGCTCAGGGGTACACGTATACCCTCCTCCCACCACTGCTGCAGATGTGCTTACAGAGAGCAGTGTTTGCATGCAGAAGGTCAAGGTTCCTGTCTGATTTCAGCCCACCCAGTTGCCTTCCCATGCCTCAATTTCCTCATCCAATAATGGATTGAACCTGTCAGCTGTGGAAAGGGGAAATAACACAACGTGAAAAGTCCTAAGAGAGCACCTGCTTCATCCAGTGTCACCAAGAGCAGAGGATTCTTCTGGGAGCCACTGAAGTGGGCACACTCAAGACCTTGACTTGCTCATCCCTCCAGACTAACCACATATGCTTAACATTTTTGAGATAGGGAAATTTCGGGGTGGTTCTTGTAGGAATTGCTCATATATTTCTGTGAAACATTGTTCACACTAATACAATGAACAATTCTTTCCAACAAGCCAAGTAAGTTAAATCTCGAAATGCTAGGAGCAAGCACTCTGAATCTGGCCAGTAGTGGCAATTAACTTGAATTCCCACGTTTAGTTTTCCAGTGTATTGTGTCAGCATTTACTAATGATTTCACAACTTTACACATGCAGATTTTATCCTCTACTATAATCTCTGTCAGGAAAAAATTGTACCTTCAATTGTCCGTGCTACTGGGAAAAGTTCTGTTCACTTAACAGATGAGCAACTAATACTTGAGGAAAAATATGGATTATTTCAGAAATTTCTTAATTTTTGTCCATGAGTATACATGCACATTCATTTTCCCCCCAAATTTTTTAAATCCATTTTTACTGTCTGCCAGATAAAATTTCCAAGAGAATCTTTGCCAACCACATGCATACTTGATGTAAAGTTTAGTGCTGTTAAAACAAAAATCCAACAGATGTTGGACAAATCTGTGACGGATGAAAATAAACTGCCATATCTCCATCCTCACTGAACTGTAATAGCGTGGCTCAGGCTCTTTTCTTCAGAGGTGATTTTTTAAAATAAGACATAGTCTACAATGCACTTATGAAAGTGTGAATATCAATCACAGTGTTACATGTTGACCATGTGAAGTTTCTGAGCCAGGGATCTTCTAACACATGGAGAAAGTCTTCTGTCTCTGAACTTCCTGCCATGAAAAAAATCCTCCTCATTATGCTTCTGGTGACTTGTGGGAGGAGGAGGCTGGATTTGCAAAGCCACAGTTGGGGTGCTCTTTTAAAGGACTCTGCTTGCTCTTCCTCTGTTCAGTCTAAGTACTTACCAAGCTTTAGATGCTGCATGATCAGGAAATAATGCTACTGCTTTGCGTATTTTGTCACATGATTTACTTTTAGGGGATCTATTGACCATGGTGTGTCGGGGTTGGTTCCTGTAACAATTCCCTGAGTGCCATCTGTGGTCGTCAGGATTGCAGATGGCATTGCGAGTCCCTTCTGCTGGGAGCCAGGGACCTGCCTACACTGTGCATTTTGAACGAGAAGACAGGGAAGGCCATGTGCCCTTGGTTTTGGGGCAGGGAACTGTGTGAACTTAGGAAATGACAGACGACTTGTGCCTCTGCTAGACATGGTGCCCTGCTAAGGAAATGAGACCAATCTGTCTTGAGTGACTGAGACTCGTCCTGTGTAAGAAGGCAGCACTGGCCTCTTGGACTCCTGAAACTAGCAGCAGGTACAGCTTGTCTCCATAGTCAACTCACTTGACCACTCAAACTAACGGACAGCCAACAGCATCTGTGCTCACTTGCAATGAATCTGGCATTAGAGAAAATGGGGTGGTTTGCCCTTAAGCAACAACTTTTTTCTCTGGGTGATGTTTGTGGTAATGATTTGATTTTAATTTTTTTTCCCCAATTACATTTTCTGATTTTACTTTTTCTGCTTGATCCAAAGTAGGTTACTTGGTACAGGACTCTGACTTAAAGCTTGTGTTTAGTTGTCAGCTATTTAAAATCAGTTATAGCTGTGTAGCTACTACCAGCAGAGATCATAGAACGGTAGGAAAAACCTCAAGCAACGCGGTTTTTAATTTGGAGAGTTGCCGCTCTAGAACTGGCTGCGGAGCTGTGGGGAGCTCTGCAGGGACTGCGAGTGACTGCTGTCAAGTCCAGGGGCCTTTGTGCATGGACCACCTGGCTGGTTATTTGCAGAGTTGTGAGCGGCACGTCTTGTGACCTCTCTCACACAGTCTGTGGTGGAAGCAACTGCTGCTGCCCTGAAGGCCTCCTCCCACGGTCTGGCAGGCCTCGGAAACCCTGGCAAGGCAGGACGTGGTGGACCAGGACTCGGCGTCCCTTGGCCCTCCAACCAGGCGGTATTGACAGCAACTGGGAAGAGGCTGCTCTGCCCGTTAGTGTTGTTTACCTGAGAAATCAGCAGCGCCCTGTCCTGCTGTGGGACATGCCGCTCCTGCCTGCTGGCTCTTACAGCATGTGTTGGCCCCAACAGAAAAGGAACGTGGGAGGGCAGGGCTGCTGGCTCTGTCCTCGGAGCCCACGGAGGACACGAAGGCCCGGCGTCTGACCTGAAGCTCTGCAGTGCTGGCTAACGTGAAGGTCAGCTGTTGTCCCTGCACATGGCCCTGCAGCAGTGCAAACACAGAGCCTGGTCACTCTTGCCCCTAAGTCCCCAGCCAGCCGTGAGCTGGTAACTTCACTCTTTGTTCCCAAACGAGCTGCCGCTGAGTCTTCAGGTTGGCAGTACTGGAATACGGTCTCTTGGCTTTTTCCTATTTTTTCCCAGGATTGTTTTGGCTCTCTTTGATAAACAGATGAAAACAGCTTGTCCCTTGTTCTTAACATAAAATGGGGCGTTTCAATCAGAGTTTAGTCTGTTTTAAAGTCCAGAGTTTTATGAGTTAGAGATGCTATAATTCTTGAGTTTCATGGCTATGAGAGAGGACTTGTGCCCCAGGAAGATGTTGTGAATGGAGCCGATGGAGTCAGTGTGATGTTGGTGTCCTCTCCAGTGTCGGCGGTCACATCTGCTGCCCTGCCCCACACTGAAATGTCCCCTGATTCTGGCCCAGCAGCTGCTCCCTGTGTCCCCCCTCCACCCATACAACCCAAAGACACTGCTCCCCAGTCGGCTGGATTGTGGGAGACGAGGCAGTACCAAATTATTTGGAGGAAAACCTGATTAAATTGGAAGAGGGTACTGTGCGGGGAGAATAAGCATGATTTATGATTGTTAACAGAATTCTTATTTTATACCCATAGCATCAATGGGCAAAGAAGTTATGATAGTGGGTTTATATGGGTATTTATAAGTCAGGAGCTCCTGAGTTATGCTATTAATTTTTGGCCTCTAAATGATGAATTTTCATTAATAGCTGACTGATTCATAAATATAATACAATAAGGGAATTATTTTGAAAACTGATAAATGGTCATGCAGAAGAAAACAGGAAACTTAATTGGTCTTTGGATATAACTAGTAGACTCAATTAAATATTAAGGCAATTATAATAGAATTAAAATTTACATGAAATTTTCAGTCTGTTTACATTTAAAGGAAAATAGAAACGTATTATTGATATTTATGTTCCATTTCCTGTTTGGGGATTTCAAAGAACTGATAGGAACTTAAGAAATAGTGAAGCTTTTTGAAATTAATATGAGACTATATACAGGAAAAATAATCCCAGGAGAAGTCTTCAGGACCCCAATGATCTGTCTTATGCTTTTGGTTTATAGCATCATTCTACCTTGAGATCTAGAACTAAGTTTGTGACTAGTTTGATAAATTCAGTTCTTAGGAACTTGAGAGTCCTGTGAAGACAGGAGTATGCATTCAGAGTCCTCATTCTTACACCAAATTCAAATTGAATAAATGGAATTTCAAATGGCTCATTTATTAAAATAAAAACAGCTCTCAGAATAAGAGTAGATTTTGGTTTGATGATGAAGTAGCATTATCCCAAACAATATATAAGCAAATAAAATAATCCTCAATATGATTTAAATTACTGAATTTGTGGACTTGCTATTCATAACAAAACTATGCTTAAACATGAGATTATTCACTGTGTGGATGCGGATGCAGGGGCACACCACTATTGGTCCAGCCTGACATTGCTGCATTTTTATGACTTTAAATTATAATCAATAATCATTTGATTGTACATCTATATGGTTTGCATATGTAAGTTTTATGCTTATTTGTTTCCTTGGGCAGCTTTCAAATGATTTTTTAAAGAGTAAATTATTAAAATATTCCAATAAATTTTAATCAGTGTCAGGAAGTCAAAATTACAAGTTATTTTGCTTTTACGGAGCTGTATCCTGAAATGAATTAACATACAGAATTAAAAACACCTGCTGTGTCAAAAGAGACAAGTTAACCATGAATGAAATTTTTATTGGATGATATTTGAATGTATTTCAAATATCAATATATTTTTGTCTTGGTGGCTTAGAACATTTATTCCTAAGGCAGGTAAAAAAGAGAATAAAATGTTATCTTGTGCAGTATTATTTTATTACAATGTTGAAAGTACTTTCTCCGGTAGTTCTGCCTATTTCTGGAGGAGGAATAACTTTTAATGGTTATTTCATTTCAAAGGTTTGGTCATGTTTTAAGCAGATGCCAAGAACTAGGTAGCCTGGTGCAGCAAACCCGCTGGTGTTTTGCAGAACTGGCTTTACACCTTTAGATTATTTAGATCATGGCTTCCCTAAAAATAATGAGCCTGTCATATGGTAAGGAGCAAGATTCAGGTCTGGGATTCAGGGGGTAGGTTGTCATATCTTAGCACTGTCTAACGACACTGGATCCAAGTTACTGATCCCAGCCTGAAATTGCTCTCAATCAAAAGGGATTTCAGACATTTTTTTCATTGTCCCCCAAATTTAGTGCTATTCAAGAAAATAGAAGCATGCTTTCTGTCATTTGTCATTTCTTCTTGTTCCTATCACACAATCTCCTCAAATGCTTTTTGCATCTAAGTCCAGCTACTTCATCGTGTAGCTAGTTCAACGCTGTCCACGTGAGACTTGTCTCTTTTTACCTTAGGAAGCTAACAGATTAAATGCTGAGCTGCAGAGAAATGCAGGCAATGGCACTGGGCAGACATGCAGGTGGCACAGATTGTCTGCCATGCTCACTTGTCACTTAAGCCAGATTTCAATTTCTGTAAGTGAACAGTCTGACCATGAAAAATAGATGACCAAAAATTAAATTTCAACTATAGTGTCTTGCTCCCAGGCTAATTGGAAGAACCTGAAGCTACAGTAATGATTAAAACTGTGGGTTGTCACATCAAGGGAAAATGGCATTTTGTGATATTTCTATAAATTGAATTCAAATCCACTGTGGGGTAAAGATGGGACCTCTACAGATACACGAGGACCTTCCACATTAAATATACATATGCACACCGGCGATGGTTTGATGAATTATTGATCACAGTAACAAATACATTTTAAACAGAAACGCTAAAGCCTGGCTTCCCACATTAACACACACACACTCTGAAACGTATGCAGCAAGGTATTGATGGGCAGTGGCCTGAGGATCCGTGGTTCTCGCCTTTTGCTCTGTTACTGTCTCTTTATTCCACAAATACGTCTCTATTGATTGACAATTCCATTTATTAGATTCTGGAATACTGCAATCTGCACGAATCTGTATAAAAGGTGATATTTTTGATAATTAAAAACGCATAAGAATTGCTAGTCATTTTTGTGTGTCTATTTCCCAAATGACAAATGTCATTTAGATAAAAAGAAACATGGGCTAATGTTACTTGATTTCCAGTTCTTAAAGTGTTCTACATTTAGAAAAACAAATTTCCCAAAGGATGTTGTTGAAGCTGTTTGGTACTCTCCATCTTGATGGCTTACATCATAATAATTGTCTTGTGGTTAATTTTCCCATTCGCTTTCCGTTCCATGTTTCTTCTCTCCACTCTTTTATCATCAGAAGAGAGAGGATTATCGGTTTCTTTTCCACATGTGCCTCAGAATAATCACTCATGGTTGCAAGCTGAAGGTTTCGTTTGTGGAGACTCCACACCGACCTCTGTACTCTGAAGATGTCCACAGCTCTTAAATGCTTTTCTAAACATCAACATGGGCACAGAGATTTTCTTTTTTCCTTTATAAACTCAGAAGTATAAAATAATAGGGACAAAAAAATAAGTAATCAATTTGCATGTCTCCTTTTAAAATACCTTGGGAATTTTAATTTCCATGGGCCCCTGAGTCTATACAATGGAGTGGCTGAAGGATGTGGGGTGATTATACTCGATTATTTGCAGAATTCTACTCAGCTGAAAAATGGTATGCATTTAAGACCTGACTTTAAAAATGGCTTGGTTTTAGGTTGTTTTGGGTTTTGTTTTTGTTTAAGAAACAGATAAGTCTAGATTAGATGTCTAATGAGCTTTTTAAATATGTATTTCTTAGGTGAGGTCATATTAAAATACATGAGAGCTACGTGCTACAGGCTCAGAGTCGCCTATGAACACGTTAGAGAGCACGTGTGTGTGATACGTGAGGTAGGGGCCTCCTGGGAGAAGCACTGCCTAGTCAGGACGAGGACTGAAGTGTGGGCTGTCTGGGAGTGGAGATGCTGCAAGGAATGACAGTTTTTGTAGTAGGGGCTTGCTTGTTGCTGAGAAGGTGAATGCATTGAGAAGAGAAAAATTAAAGTGGAAGAGAATTATAGCAGATCTTCACTCAAAAGCACTTGGCGATGGTTTTGTCTAAGTGGAAGAGCTAGTTGGGTCAAATAGTCAGATGAGGAATGCATTATTTCACTGAGTTGATTTCCTGTGTTGATGTCAAAAACCAGACTTTCTTTGTATTACATTTTATACATAGGTGGCTAAATGAGTGGAATAGGAAGATGTACATTTGTCCTATAAAATCTCTTAGGTAAACTCTATTGAGGCCAAGACCCTTAGGATCAGTCCATGATTATAACTGCTGTAGTGTGTCTAGCAACTTCGAGTCCATTTAATTTGCATTAATTTCTATTAGCAGGAAGAGGAGTGAGCAGGATGTATAATTGGGAGGGAAAACTCAAGAGCTATGGCGGACAAAATAGCAGAAGTCATTTCATGCATCACTTGGGGATATTGGTGTAGGTCGTACTGGATTTACAGAACATGAAGAAAAGGTGCTGGGACCCTGACACGTTTACAGAGTGATTGGACTTCCCGAGTCCAAAGCTTGACTCTATCTGAAACCAACTGAGAAGGCAGATCAACTACTGCAACCCGAACTATGGTGTAGAAAGTCAGGAAGACTGGCTTTAAAATATGAAGTGAACAGGTATCTCAGTATAAAAATTGCAAAATATCAATGACATGGGATATCGTGAAGTTGCAAGGAAATAAAGGTGAAGTACCTTCATGTGTGATAATAGGGGAAAGAGTTCACGAGGAGAAGCACAGGCGTATAACGCGATTAATGCAATTTCCTTTGTCCATTTACAACAAAGGATATGTAGAATTATGCTGGCGCATGCAATCCTGAAGGGAGCCCAAGAAAACACCATTAGTAGAATATGGCAGGTAGCAGGTTGTCAATAAGTATTCTCTGGAAGGATGACTTAGAAGTTAATTCCCCTCCATATTATCCTCAATTAGAAAAAGTTATAAATATAATTTTAAAAATTGAAAACTGAGAAAACCAGTGTATTTGATTCTAAAAAAAAAAAAAAAAACCCTAATTTTTGTAAGATTGATGTTTCTTGCCAGGTGCTCTTCTTAACCTAGCCCCATGCCATCTTATGCTGATTGAATGCTCCGCTGTGCCCTGCTGCATTTCAAACTAGGCCCACCTCCACTGAGACCTTGGAGTGGCCTCCAGCATGAGAGGTGTGGCCTCCACGGCCAAGCCAGTGTCTCACCACGGAGGCCTCTCTGACACTGGCCTCTGTTGGGAATAAATCCACCCATGCTTCCTGTTACTGAGATGGCACTGTCCTTGTAACAAGTGCCAGGAATGGACTGTGTGGAAGCTCTGATGTCACTCTCAGGAAACAATATCCCAATCAATTGTATTGGTTCAGGTGACATTTGTGTGTTGCCCACTGCAATCAGCTTCCCAGCTGAAACTCAGAATCATAATTTAAGACTTAAAATGACTCCTGCCATTGGTGTACACAAATCTAATTCTTTCCATCTTTATTTATGACAAAATAGTTCTACATTAATGATGGTTGGCTAGGAAATAGTCATAGGAGCCCTTGACTTTGGAGGTATCACTATGTGCTTAGATGTTATGGAACTGATCAAACAGGTTCTATTCCTAAATTCATCTGGCTAGAATCATTTGCATTTTATGTTCAGTCATAAAACTTATAGGTGAGCTACAGTTTCAGCCTGAAAATCAGGTGTGCTGGGTTTTGAGAGTCTCCTGCTGCTCCCTGTCCTGTGATCTTCCTTTGTATTCCAGTTGCATGGTTGGTGTACTTGCTGCCAGTAATCTGAGGTCCCAAGGGAGCCCCTTCCTCATGGGCCAGCCCGGTCTGCACCGCCATGCTTGGGGTGGGGTGTGCAGGCTTGCTTCCTTGCGAGGGGCATGGTTTCCATGGACAGGGTTGCCTCACTAAGAACATTCAGTAGGTAACGCAGCTCCAGCGTAACGGGAGCAGAGAGTACGCACCCGGGCCAGGCAGCAGAGTCCATGGACGTGGCCAGGAGTGAGCCACCTTCTCCTGGCTCAACCCACTGGGCTCCTGAGAGCTGCTCACAGGCGGCCCTTTCCTGGTCTTGGTTCTCACACCCTGCCCACAAGCTTCCAGCCCCCCAGGAGGATTTCCAGCTTATGGCTGTGGGTAGTTTACTGAGGATTCCTTCTGGCAGTGTCTGAGAGTACAGTTCTTCCCTTGGCATCCGCAGTTTACCTTCATCACACCCTCCTATCATGCCTGAAGCCTGGGAAGAGCTGTGGGTTCTCTCCACCCTGGTTAGCTCTGGTCTCTGGCTTTGGGCAAGATGGAGGTGTCTGTAATAATCTTCAGCAAGCTTTTGCACAAACACAAGCCCTAACACAAGCCCTCTGCCTGCTTCCCAGATCAAACTCTGACACACCTTCCCTGACTGGTCTTGCACGTGAGTCCATCTTTCTCATATTTCTTCTGTTTTCGCCACTCTTGGGGGATCTCAGCCCTGCACTTGTCTTCCCAGTCCTTCACCCCGTTGTTCACTGATTTGTGAGGATGTGCTTACATCTGTACTGGGTGAAGCAACAAAAAGAAAAGAGAGGAGAAGCAAGAAGGAAGGAAAGTTAGTTTTAAAGCAATCTTAAAGTCTCTGAATGCAAGCATATTTTTTTGGTAATTATTGGAGGGTTTTTTGTTCAGAAACCATACACGTTACTCAGACAGATTCGAAAGCAATGGAACATGCTCCAAAATACACTGAATGATAGCCCATGGAACCCAGGCTAGAGAGAAACTGAAGAGAGAAAAGTGCTCAAGGCCTTGTAGGTCTGCGTGAGTCCAAAGGAAAAAAATGTAGCTGATGATTGAACTGGGAGCTGAGTATTCCGGGTGCACATTGAAATCACCAGGCTGATGGTGGTGCCCTGAGAGAGGAGGTCAGGACTGAAAGAAGCTCGTTTATGGCCTAGACGTTAGATGATGATCGTGAAGAGGAGGGAATGGCAGAGTTGAAGAGCACAGGTGTGAATAGCATAGGTAGGTAGTAGGGAGCAGGCAGGGACCATCCCACCTGTGATTCTGAAGCATTGGGAGTGGGAGGTGATGGAGAAGTTTCCCTGCCGCCTCTAGAAGGCTACAGGGAGGAGAATCTCCTCTTAGCAAACCAAGGTTGAAGCAAGGGAGAAGGTGGGGAAGCTATGATTATGGTAAGAAGATTTCAAAGATAATGGCATAAAGTATTTGGGAAAAAAATCTAGTAGGTAACTGGAGGATTGGTGTGAGGTCATGCATCACCTGGACTGAAGGTAGTTGTGCTTCAGATACGTGGTTCATTGCATAGGATATAAAAGGAAACAAGGAAAACTTGCATTGAGGAAAGGATAAATGGATCTTCACAGAAAAGAGAAATTTAGGAAAAGGACAGATTAGAAAGTAAGCAAAAAAAAAGACAAATGTTGTATGAAGAATTTAATAACTAGTGTGTGTGCTGTTCAACCTGGGTTCAGGATTTATCTACTCTGACAATTTCCTGATGTCCATGCTTACATTATGGTCTGTTCTAATGTTTTCTGAAATACAGATGGGAATCCTACTCATGGGTGCTGACTGCTGAAAAGAGGATTTAGCAAGTTTGGAAAATAATTTTAAGAAAAATTATCCAAAATTTGAAAGTCAATTGATCCATGCCCTTCAGTGTCAGGCTAGAGAATGTTCTAGCTGGCCACCCTAGATGCCTCTTTAGAAGGAGACCCATGATTTCTTGAGGGAAAATATGATTTGTTCATGGGCTTTGTGAAGTTCTTGTTCGCATCTGTGAAGTAGGCTCGAGCTCCTTCTGTGGAGGAGAAATGACCATCAAAGATCTCATTTTGACTGCTCTGCAGAACATGAGCCACTTCTGTCTCTAGCAACTGTATTTCAGCATGTCCTTCTGATGCACTCGTACTTTTCTACTTCTTTTTTTAAATCAATAAAGAGTAGAAAGTTCTCATCAGTGAATTAAATTTATATAGTCACATGTGATTAAGTTTAGATTTAGATTATTTCTAACTAAAGTATACTTTGAAATACTTAATACCATAACATCCCCCCCATATGCACAACAACGTACATTTATACATTAAATATTCTGTGTGTTCCTTTGTTAAAGATGACTGTGTGCACTTAGGCAAACACATTAACTGGTACCTATTTCTTAGTAAAAACACATCGGGAAGCATTTTTCTTTATAATACCTATACCACCTGCAAGGGAAATAATTACAAATACCTTATTGACATGAGCACACATATTTATAAAGGTTGCACTGACTCTTATATTACCGCGGTGAGTGGATGGGTGGGTAGGTGGAAAAGTAATGAACCAAACCCCAACTTACCAGATTCCCCCTCCAGGTTGATATAGCCCGAGTCAATGAGTAGGGGAACCTGGGAAGATGGCGCCACTTAATGTGAACGTCAGCTCACAGGCTGTTTTCTGCAGCTCAGATGGTCTGCATGCACGCAGCACAGGTCACAGGCACACCGACGTTCCAGCAAAATGGCAAGGTGGCCTGGGCGGCTGATTCCTGAGTACAGCCCAGCAGTGGAGAGGCTATCGCGAGTGAGCCCCCATCTGCAGCCATCCCTCTGCAAGGCAGAAGAGCAGACGCTGGGACCAAAGAGCCCTCCAGACACGCTCCTTTCTCCGCCCTCGCTTCCTCATGTCAGCATAACATCAGGGCCATTCTGTAGTCTGAGTGGGACTGGACCATCCGGTGCAGGGAAACTGGTCACCCTCTGTCCCCTCCTGCTGTCCCTCGGCTGGGAAACTGTATCAGTGTCCAAAGGTCTTGTTACGAGGCCTGAGGAGTGGGGATAGGGACAGTTAATTCTCACCATTTCTGTGATCAGGACAGAGATTTCAGACATGTTGCTCAGAGTAGCAGGCATGACTTTATCTGAAGGGACAGGAGAAAGGGATGCTCTCAAGGGGGAGAGTGAGTGAGTCCTCTCAGGAGAAGGGCAGCAGCCCTCAGCAAGCTTCTGCTCTGGAAGGAGTTCTTCTCCTGTGGTTTCCCCTAGGTGCATGTGGTTATGAAAATGTAATTTTTGAAATACATGATTCAATGGACAGGTTTAATTGTATTTGGCCAAACAGTTTCAAGTCATTTCCCAGAATGAAGAGATAGAAACACGAATGAAAATGGAGCATAGAAGCAAAAATGTACCATCAGCTATAAAGGGACCTTGACAGCAGAAAGTTAATGGAGGGAAGAAACTATTTAAAAACATAATTGTGGATCCATCTCCTCAAAAGGTATCTGTTTGAAAAGGTGGAAATGATAAATGTACACCAAACACATGACAATGGACTATAAGAACATCAAAGATCATTTTTGAAAATACTAGAGAGCGGGCTGGGGTTGTGGCTCAGTGGTGGAGTGCTTGCCTGGCATGTGTGAGGCACTGGGTTCTTTTCTCAGCACCACATACAAATAAGTAAATAAAGTTTCATCAACAACTAATAAAAATATTTAAAAAGAAAAAAAAAGAAAATACTAGAGAGCAAAGCAGACCACTGCAAGTTTATTGAACAGAAATTTATTTAAACTTAGAATTTTCTTTCATTAAATTATTCAAATGTGATTCAGATAATTTTTTTTACATGAGCTCATGAATGTTCTTCGTAGAAGGTCTTTTCTGACAGATCATTGGAGACTCCCACATCTAGATGACAGAAGAAACTAGGTGAAACACAAAAAGACATGGGATGGAAGGTTAGGTTAGAACTTTAACAGTGTCCACTCTATGCTTTGGCTGGCTGCTCTGCCCTGTAACTTAGTGTTAAAATGGGCACGTTTCTTCCTCTTCCTCTCTCCCTGCTCCTCCCTAGTCTCTCCCCTCCCTAATCAGGGAAACCGGATGACCTTTAGGCCGTTGTCTGTCCCTGAGCACACACCCACCATAGGAATGAAGTAATCCAGACTTTGTGGATGGTACCAAAAGAGCTCAGAATGATTGTCTCCCAAATTAACAAGTGAATTACACTCCAACAGAGAACTCGGGGAATGTAGCCTTTGAGTCACATCCTTAAAAACCCCCTGTTCCTGCCCACAGGCAGAATCACACCCTCTGGGACAGGAGTTCCCTGTGTCTCTCCTTTGCTAACAAAGCACTAAGCCACCTTTGCCCTGTTTCTCAAAACCGTGTCCTTATTATTAGATTTGCATGGTGGATAAGCCCTGAGCTTTCAGTAACAAATTCAGTAAGTTTATCCTTGTGTAGAAAGACAGTCTCTAGTACCCATAACAGATCATAAATAAAACTCAGATTGTTTCTGGGGTTTGGGAAAAACATGACCAAATGGGGATAAAGCAGAACATGATTCTAGTCCTCCTCTTCTGCAGGTTTGGACGGGGGTGCAGAGGAGCATTACATACTGTTAACCGATTACCGTTGGGATATGTGGTGTCCCCAAAAGCTCTTGAGAGACAACACAAGGATGTTAAAGTGATTAGATCATGAGATTTGTGACCTAAGTCGTGGATTAAGTCACCCAGGAGTTACAGGGTGGTAACTGTAGGTACGTAGGGTGGGGGGGGGAGGAAGCAGGTGACTGAGGTTTTGTACCTGGTGAGTGAAGTGCTTTCCTGCTTCCTGCTGGCCACACCTGAGCTGCCCCCTCCTCCTCCCGGCCCTTCCACCATGACGTCCTGGCCCCTCTTGGCCCAGAGCAGTGGCGTTGGCTGTCTATGGATTATGATGTCTGAAACCAGGAGGCAAAATGAGCTTTTTCTCCTCTGTGTTGTTATTGTCAGGTCTTTTGGTCGCAGCAATGAAAAAACTGACTAAAACAACATATATATGACTTGACTATTTATAAATATTTACAGTTAGAGTTAAAAAAATGCAGAGGAGAAGGCCTGAAAAGCAGGAAGGCACAAGAGCCGAGTAAGAACAAGATGGAGCGCGGTACACCCAGAAAGAAATTAGGTGACAGAAAAATGATGATGACGATGTGAATAGTCGAAGAAAATGTTCTGTTCCCACGCTGGCTAGGATCAGGATCTGCCATGATCTTTAATAAGAACTGCATTTCAGAAACATTTACCCAAGGGTTTTCTCACAAAGCTTCATTCATGGGTCCATTTCTTTGGAAAGATTTCTCTTTTTTTTTAAAATTTTTTATTATTTTTATTTTTACAGACTTCATTTAGATTCATTGTACACATGGAATACAAGTTTTCATTTCTATGGTTTTGCATGATGTGCATTCATATCACGATTGTTAATCATGCATGCACATAGCGTAATGATGTCTGTCTCATTCCACCATTTTTTGGAACGATTTCTTGAAGGCCACCGATGCTGGGCTCTGTGCTAGGCAACACTTAGAAAAAAACAGATAGGTCAGAAATTTTGACAGTAAGGTGGGGAAAATACTAGAGAATGTCTTTCCAAAGACAGTCACAAAATGAATCTGAATTCAAAGAAAACCTAACTTGAGATGAGTCGCACCTTCCTGCTGGGGACCTTTCCTCTGTCGCCCACTGAGCTTGTCAGCCCAGGATGCAGCTGCCAACAAAGCGTGTCCCACCGTGAGAACCAGCAGCCTGGGAGCACACTGGTGCTCCCTGTGCTGCGTCTCAGGGGTAGGGTGCCGTGTGGGAAGCTGCATGCCTGCACCCCAGGTGGCGGCTTTAGGGGGAGCCAGTTGAGGTGCACGTGGCGGAATTGGGGTGTGGACTGGACCTACGGCCTTCATCTGGGATGATTTCGCTAGAACCTGTAAATGAACCACTTGTTCAACCTTTTAAAATAACGGGACCTTTCAAGCCTAAGTATTTTCGTTACAATCTGAACGATTGTGCCTTCTTGTTCAATTAAAAATAGCCTCACATGTTAGATCGCCTGGTTTGCTGTGAAGCAGTGCTGTAACAGCTCTTTGCTGCCTGCTGGCCCCGGGAAGTCTTCCTCCCTTGGGCTCGGCCTGGAAAGAATGGGAATTAATAATCACTGTTGAGTAACTAGGCTGTTTTTGACCCTTATTTATTACTGAACTTTACTTGCAGAGAAAGAGTGGGAATTACAACTCCAGCTGAAAGAGACAAGGCATGGTGCCAGAAAGGGACCCACTGTAGACTGGGGCAGCCGGGCGTTCACCCAGCTCAAAGCTCCTCCAGATGCTAACTCAGACATGGTGATCCTGCACCCCGAGTCTCTCACCGTCCATCAGGATTTGTGCCTGGTGGATTCCCTTTGCACAAGACTGAAACATCTCCACCAGCTCTTGCTTCTCACTGACTGAATTCCTCCTAAGACCCCGTCAAAGCGGATTGCCCAACACTTAGGGCATGGCTATTTTATTCTACATACAGATGTAAACTTTGAAATAAAAATAATAGAATCAAAATATTATCTCGTCATACTGATGAAATGAAATTTTATCTTTTAATAATCATTTTAAATTAAAGAGTAAAATGCATATTTGGTATTACGTTTTCATCTATCCAAGTTACAAAATGTGTAAGAAAATTTCAAAGTATTGACTGATATTGCTTTTTCATCTTCATCCAAAATGAAAAAGTTGCAGAACAAATTATGAGAATTTTCCAAGAGTCCAGGGAACTCTAATGCTTTATCAGTTTTTGATTTATATTTCCACTTTGCAAAGTCAAGATTTACCCCAACATACAAAGGAAAGGAGTTTACTGAAACGTTCAGTTTAAAATAGCTATTAAAATAATGGCAAAGATAAGCACCCTAAATTTATTTTTCCTAGTCATTTTGTTTAGCCATACTTCTTTTTAATAAATTTTTCTTTTCTTAAATCTCCTCGAAGTTAGTTGGCACTCCATCAATTCATGGCAGAGAACAGAGAAGTCATTGGATTCATTACTGGAACGAACTGGAGGCAATGTGGAAGCTGGCCTGGTGAAGTGGACGGAACACTCCAAGTGGAGTTCAGTTCTCTTGATAGCCACAGCCATAGTGCGCCAAGAGGGAAACAGAAAGGAGATTGTTCCCGAATGGGAGAGGAGGGACAGTGGAGGGGAGTGGCACACTTGATTCTCTGAACAACTTGCTTTACGTCCTTGGGAGATTCACTTAATTTCCCCGCGTTTTGGATTCCTCTCTGTAAAATGAGAGGATTGGACTAAATCAGTAGTTTCCAAATTATGAACCTTGGAAAATTGCAAGGAGGCCTTGAATTCATATGCTTTATATCCTTCCTCAATCACGGGGGTCCAAAGTGCAATGCCACTCATGGGCGCTGGAAAAATACTTAGGCTTTTTTTTTTTTTTTTAAAGGTCCTTGTTTAGACACACTGGCTAAATGACACATGGAAGACTGTTCAGACTGTGGCAGGGCCTTGCTGTGGGAATGGAGGTCAGATGTTGAAGTGTGTGATCCCGGCTGGAAGTCCTGCTCCCAAGAGCTGCAGTGCTGATGCAAGGAACCCCAGATGGTGCTTAGGAGTCTGGTTTCTAGGCCACGTTCTCCTTGGCTAATTTTGTGGCACTGGGCAAGTTATTTAAATATTCAGTCCATTCTTTAAGATAACTATTAGAAATGACTTAAAAAAAGTTTAGTGTCCTTCAAACACAAGGTGGTCTTGGTGCTTTTATTTGTCACCTGGGCTCAGCCTTAGATGCTCAGTCTGCCCAGAAGGGAGTAGAGCCAGCTGTCAGTTCCCACCCCTTCCACAGCAGTGTGCTACTTACACATCTCTTTTCCCACTTTGAGGCTGAGATGGTATTTGGAGTTTAGGAAGTTTTAATACCCGAGCCAAATACGACCTAGGCATGAATGGAAATGCCACAGGGAAGACCATTGGGCTGTACAATTAATATGGGTTCATGATTGTTTTTTTAAGAAAATTAATACTTGCAGGATAATATTAACAATACTTCTTGCTATTTGGGGAAGAAAAATGATACAGATTCTTAACAATTCAAAACAAAGTTTCTAGGTCAAAAATTGCCTAGAAGTTGTGAGGCATCTCAGTCCCTTAATATCTTTTTATCCATGGGGTCTCTTTGTCAGTGGTCTTAGGCACGCAATCTGTTCTGGGTGGGCTCTGTCCGGCTGAGCGCCCATGCTTGAGTGCGCCTGCGCATTCCCCTTACCCCACCCCTTGACAGCCTCAGCAAGCGGAGGGAGGGAGGCTGGGGGGCTCTGCTGGTTGACCTGCTGCTGCGGCTTCTGTGCTGGGGCCTCCCAGTTTGCCGAGGCGCCAATGCAAGTTTCTTCTTGTCGTGTAACTAGATGCCACGTCTAAACGTGCGGCTTGTAGGCAGATGAGGTGGCACTTACTCTTGGAGGTGGAAACAAATGATTATCTCTTGAAACAGAAGGGATTAGGGCTTCACACATCCAGCGGGACAGATGAAGCAGTCTGCTTTCAGAATTATTAAAGATGCTCCTTAAGAGCAAAAGGATTCCCCAGTGCTTAAACACCTTAATCCTCAAATTGACTTCTAATAAGCCTCTAACAATGTCCTACAGATGTCCATGAATGTTACAAAAGGTCAACTAATTTAATATTCATTAGAAAATGAAAGCTTAAAAAAGGAAAGGCAACTTTTGTTTTACTCCAGTGAAATATATGAGCTAATTTAAAGGAAAAGAGGAGAAAGTTCTTCATAAGCTCATAAGGCATGAGCTTTTCTACATTCTGTATGCTGGCAAGCAAGCACCTGATTCTTTAGGGATTTTGACATGTTATCCCTAATCGTGACTACTTCAGAATTGAGTTATATGCATGTATGAATAGGGCACAATGAATCCTATGATAACATGTAAGTATAATATACCAAAAAGTCTAAGAACTCAGGAAAAAAATAGAATGACAATCTGAAAGTAAAAAAAAAAATTTGCTTGAATAAATATGTAAATACTAAAATAATTTTGTAATACATTAATTTTAAAAGGATTTCTTCAGTCAAAATTCTCTTGCACTGAAAAAAAATTCACATGAACAATAGAGTGTTAGTACATTTATGAAGGTGGCTTGATCAGAGATTTGTTGTGATGTGATCTTTTACTAGATAAGGGCACTTACTCCATAAGTAACTTATGACTGACGGTCCTCTGTCCTGGGGCATGTTCTCATCAGGAGCAAACGACAATAGTAACATGCTTTTTTCCTCAGTTACTACCCAAAGGAGGGTTAAGAATACAAATGGCCCTTCAACTCAAAGAAGTTATCGCCAAGTGGATTGCAAATGGAATTTGAGGTAAGGTTGGCCATGCTCTAAATTTATGTCATCTCCAGAATAATAGCCACATTTACTGAGGAACTGTGGGGCTCCCGTCACTGTGCTAAGCACTTTACACAATCACCTTAATTTTTTTACAGGGATATTTTGAAGCACACATTTTTACGAGGATTTTGCAGAAGTTGGAGTCAGGTTAATTAAATGATCACACAGCTGGTGGAGGATCGGATTATCATCACTAGGACACTGTGAAAGTCCGGTCTTGCTGTACCAACTGACCTTGTGAGTTTCTGGCTGCTGGTTCCCGTCTACATGGGGTGTCTGGTGCTGAAGACGAAGCCAGTAGAACACACACTTACGAAAATACAGGCACGGATTGTGGAAGAACAAGACCAAGTGACCCTATTAGCAATGACTGGACTCTTCAGGAACAGTCCAGAACCTGCCAGGCATCTAATCTAACCCTAAACTTGACCTTCTTCGCACACACATCCAGATGATGGCCTCTTCATGCTCACGGTGCTGCTTCCATGAAAACTTCATTTTTGCTGGGTTATTTCACCTTTTCCCTCCATTTTTGTGTATTTTCCAAACAGCTAATGTGTTCTGTTAACACATTAGCCCAATCAAGCCACCCTCCTCCTCGGTAGTCGCCCATCATTTCCAATATCACTCAGAATACAGTGAAGATGCGAAAGGGCCTGAGAGCCTCAGCGCGGCCAAGCTTCCTCTTGGGCATCATCATCTATTAACTTCCCTCTGGCAAGTTTGTAATTGGACCCTGTCAACCTCAATTTCACCTTCCTCCCAGTTGGAGACACTGCAAAGCTTGATTTACATTCCCCAGCCTTCTAGAAACTAGAATCATTTCCACCCATTAATATACAGTAGGCAAGCTCAAACATGGCGGCAGGCAGAGGCCGTCCTCTGTCCTCTGCAGGGGGGCTCTGAGACAGCGCTGGTTCCTCAGAGTTGTGTGTCTCCAGCTTCATTCCTACCTAGCAGTTGAAGGCCTGGTGGGTGACAGCAGGAAGCACCATTTTCTGTCCTCCCCATCACAGCTGTGAAGGTGACCCCCTGGGTTCCTAAACCAGAGCAGACCTCCCATTGATCCTACATATACATGGTTCCCTGTGTGTTGTTCTGGTTGATAGGCAAAGAGCAGTTTGGAGAATTCAGCCTTAACTGACATGCTCTCTCCTCTCATGTCGATCTTTAAGAAAACGTCATTCTGTCAGTAAGATCTTCAGGAGCCACCCAATCCAAAATTTCACCCCCTTACTGTACATACTGCCGCCTCTCCATGGTTTCCTTTCCTTAGCCCTTTCCACTTTTCACTATGCATGTGTTTTCATGTATTTTGCTTCTGTTCACACACTATTGTTAGGTGTATGCGTTATTGATAAAAAGTCAGGTTTCTTTAAGGCCTTTGTGTCCTGGTGTCAGGGAGCGGCATTCCGTGTTTCAGCAGTTTCCTTCCTTCTCAGAGGGTCACAAAGCAGCGCTGTGTTTCAGGGCTGCACTGATAAACTGAAACAATAGCTGCAGAATCTGAGCAGTGTCTTGAATGGAAGAAGGAGTTCATTGTTGGGCTTTTTGACCTTGGATTCCATTTGAAATAACAGGAGAAAGGCAGTGTAGTGTTCTAGTTGACCCCAGATAGTTGCTGAGTTGGGTCAGGCTTTAAAGGTCTTATTTTTAGCCACTTAACTGCATTAAATCTAACTTCCCAGATTTTTCTGAATGTTCTCTGTGGCTTCTTGGTCATATTCAGCATGGAGTGAAAGAGCAGGGTGGGGAAGAGGGTGGCTGTGGCTCCCTGGCCTCCTGGGGACATGATGAAATGCAGCGTGCCTTCTTCTCACTCCTTATGTTCTGCCTGTGCTCAATGGCTGTGTTCAGAGTCGTGAATGCTGCCATTGCACATAACTGGGCCCCCTCCCCCACCCCACAGACACCAACCAGACACGCAGCTCACAGTGTGCAGGCCGGGAGGCTGTCCTCCCCCTCCGGGCACTACCAGAAAGGGAATGTCAATACATATGTGACCTTTCCAAACAAATGAGGACGGATTGGCTTCTATTTCTAGTGATTTCTAACATGGAATTCCATATCTGGAATTGGAAGAGATCAATGGCACATCTCATTATTGTCGGGCATCAGGGAAGCCAAGAAACCTCTTGGGAATACTTTTGTAAAAAACATTCAAACAAAGAAATGATTTTCCATTCCAAGTTGGAGTTGAGGGGAAGAGCTACTCTTTTCTCCTGCTGTACCAGATCCTCTGTCATTTGGATTAAGCAAGAGTTCCAGCTCCTTTGAGGGCTGGGGCTCACTGGTGGGAGCTGTCCCCCTGATCCCTGGTGTGCTGGTCTCTCACATGACTTCCCGTGTCTTTTTTTTTTTTTTGAGAAATGGATCAAAGCTTCTGGAAACAATGAAATGGTCAGAAAATAAATTTAGGGATCCTAATTTTTAGAGGTATCCCATAGTTACTTAAGGACTTGCATTATAGGCTGTCACATTTTTGTAAGAATATTTTTATGGTGTGAGTTTTTTAAATAGGGAAGTGCCTACTATTTAGAATACAGAAATGTCATTCCCCCCCTGCACACTAATGTGTAGTGTATTGTTTCAGGTGCTCAACAAAAAGCTCAACATGCTTATTTTAGTTAACTTATGTAATATATACAAATTATATACATAAACGTGTATATTTACATTTTATGTCTATTTCTATCTGAAAAAGGAAAAGAAAACTGACTTAGAGGATTAAACAAGTTCTCTATTTGGAATACTTAGTTGGCAACAGTGGTCTCCTAGGTAAATGATAACACTGACACAGCTGATAGGAACCCTGGCTGTGAAGAAATCCAGGGAACTAATGCATGTGTCCGCGCACCATCCGCTCGCTCACGGTGAACCCTTCTGGGGGGTCTACTAAGCACGTGGTACTGAGAGCCACTGAAAACCTGAGTGGTACCTGAGCATGTGGTACCTGAGGGTCACTGAAAACAGTTTCCCCCAGGTGGCCCTGGGCGGATGGAGAGCTCCATGCAGCTCCAGCTCAGTGCAGCAAATACAGCCACCAATGATACATGGGGACGCAAGGCTGTCTCTTCCTGAGCATTGAATATTTAATTTACATCATTGTCTTTGTTTAAAAACTCAAGATCTATTTCAACAAAAACAAAGATTTCAAAAACAAAAAATCTTTTTTTTTTTTCTAAAGAGCTCAGTTTTAAATTTTATTACTTAGTAAAAATCTTTTTCTCTCTTTTTCCTGTTCCTTTCCTCCATTTGACAGCTGTAAAAGTTTTAAACATCATGAAAACTGATTTGGCTGTAAATGGAGAAGCAGTACCGAAACAAAATGAAAGGAAAAACCCAAAGTACACACAGAAAACCCCAAGATGGCCCTGCATGAACCCCAGTGAAGACTTGAGCCAAGCACCGGCTGTTTATAAAATTATTGTTCTACAAAAGTATAAATAGTGCTACCCGTGTCTGGAGATGGCAGATGGCAGCTTCTGTCTGTCCCCAGCCGGGCAGTGGGAGAGCTGAAGGACCCCGGCTCGCTGTGGCTAATGTTTGCTTGGCCAGTTTTGGTGAGTCAATGATTACAGGGTGTGCCCCCTATGCTTCCCCCAGGCTCCCCTGCAGGGCTTTCTGGGGGTTTTGTTGTGGTAGCTGTTTTTCTTCCTCCCATTAGGGTATGAGGATGGAGGTCGGGAGAGTCCTGCCTTTCACCGAAGGAGGCCTGTGGTTTCTGTGAGAAGAGACACCTGCTCCCACCTGGGATGGGGGCTGGTGGTGAGGTCACAGGAAAAAAATCTTTGTTTGGGAGTTGTTATTGTAAAGTCTGAATTTTGTAATCGTGTCCAATCACAGCATTAGCTAAAATGCTGCTAGTGTGAACTGGAAGAACTAAGGTTGTGGTCTGTGGCATTTCCTGAAAAGGGCCACGTGAGGCTCCATGAGCGCGTGTTCTGTGACACCGACCTCTTCCCAGGTGCTCTGAGGAGAGTGGAGGACCAGGCAGTTCGTGGTGTGTCACATAGGCAGGACGTGGCTGCCTGGCAAGAGGGTATCAAGCACTGCACAGGCCCAGGCTGAGGACATGTCCTAAAACCTGTGTGGTTGTCCTATTAATTTGAGATGCATTATAGTAACAAAATTCTATCGATACAATTCATATTCAAATTGATGATCTAGAAGTAAAAGATACACTACCTAAGAAAGCTCTAGTCTTTTAGGATATGCTTCCAAATATCCCCCCCACCTTTTTTTCTTTGGGAGATGCTGGGGATTGAACCCAGGGCCTTACACTTGAAAGGCAAGCACTCTACCAACTGAGCTGTATCCCCGGCCCTAAACATCACCCATTTTTAATCACATTCCTTTGGAATGTTTTCCAAAACACTCTGGAATGCTGGGAATGAATGTTGAAGTTCCTGTTTCTTTTCTTTATGAATCATGTAATATTTACTAAAAATATATGTAAGCTGTGAAACAAAGGGACTTCTCACCTTGAATTTTAAATTTATTGCATTATGAAATTCTATCACATGTGTAGGAATATCTGAGTGATGTTTAATTTTGATTGAACCTGACATTTACTCTAGTTTTCTACATATTCACACAATCCTGAGTCATGAAAACAATCATTTTTCATTGCCGCCTAATAGTTACCTTACTAAATGGGCCTCAGTTTACCTTTCTCCTGTGATATTTGGGATGGTTCCTTTCGAAGGAAATGTATTGGTCATAATGCTACTATGAATACTTCCATTTGTACTTCCTACATGTAGGAATTTCTCTATGTATGTACATAAAAGGAAATTTCTGGATGATATGGTATGCTCATGTTTGACTTGATAAATAATTTCAAAGATATTATATCCATGATACTTATAATCTTACCTCCAAGGTATCACAATTCCCAATTGTCCAATATTTTGGTTAGAATTTAGTATTGTCAAATTTTATAATTTTTTTCCAATCTTTCTTCTTTGGGAGAATACAGGGAAATATTTTTAATCACATTGTAAAATAAGTAGATGATAGCCACAAACACACTGGAAATTTATATGTTAATATTGGATTTTTTTGAAAACATGCCTTTTATTTTAATATGTAGTTATTTCTTGGTAAAGTTTTTAAACAAAATGAAAACAATTTTGACATGACAAACCATGGGAAACAAATGCAGATACTATAAAATAAAATCTTACTCAATGCGTATTTTATGCTTCTATTAGCAGTGAAAAAATACAGTGAAAACATATGGATAAAATTAGTTTTCCAAAAGTTACTTTTCAGTGCTATTTTTGTGAACTTACCGCAAGTTCAGCTGGATCAGCCTGAACATGGGATGGTGAACACGACCCACGTGTTAGTGTGGAACACTGCTGATTCCATGGACCACGGATGAGGTGGGTAAGGCTTGTGCTTAGATCAGGAGTCAAATCCATCCCACCTTTCATAGAAAATAGTGCAAAAATAACATTACTATTTGAAATGTTTTAAATTTCTTTCCCTTTGTCTTCCTCACTTAAGTAAATCTATCTTTGAAGCTGTTGGTCTTGCAGAATTTGGTAAAGTATTCAGAAGACAGAGGCACATGGATGAAGATGGGAATGAAAGAAGGATTCTAACAGAAGAATGGAAGGTCACACACCCAGGAAAGGCTGCCTGGGGCCCTTGGAGCCCTTCAGAGAAATACCTCAGGACGTTCACTGTTTCAGAACTTGACCCTGAAGAGAGGGACTTTGTCCTATCAATATTCATTTGCACCTTTTGAGTAAAATGCTTTGCATTTCCACCTGAAGTAATTCATACAGTTTTAAAATTAAAAAGTCTATGCAAAGGCTTGAATTCTGATATCAAAATGTTAAGCATCTGAAAATACAGGTTCCAGGCTTATGTTAGAGTTCAGAATTGACACCTGTATCTGTAAAAAATAGTGTTCAGAGACGAACTTCAAGAACAGAGATATGCTGGAGTCTCTAAAATCACACACCCCTCCCTGTGGGAATGTGCTCTAAGACCCCCCCCCATGTCTGAAATTGAGGATGGCATCAAACGCAGCATACGTCGTTTTGTCCTGTTCATAAGCTTTATAATTTAGGCCTGGTAAGAGGTTAACAATAGAACAGTTTTAACAATGTAATAAAAGTAATTTCAAACAACTTATCTCTAGAATTTTCCATTTCATATTTTCAGACCTTGGTTAACTATGGGGAACTGAAACCACAGAAAACCTGGATAAGGGGGGACAAATGGACTGCCATTTCCTGGGTCACACTTATCCCCAGGTTTATTGAGGAGGTTCCTTTCCAAAAATGTGCTCTGTGTGTTTCTATGAGTCGACTCTATCACAAGTTACTTTGAACTTTTTTTAGTCTAAAAATATGAACTTTTAAAATTAATAATTGTCATAAATAGAATAAGGATTTTTCCATGCATTCATTAAAAAAACAAAAAAAAAAAACCAGTGATGTTTCATAATAGGTTCACCAGGTCACCCACAGTCCCTGTGATCCTGGTCACCAGAACCAGCGTCGAGAGCTGAGCAATGTAGTTTTCCTGTAAGCAGACATCCCTGGAAACCAGACCACAAAGCGAGGCCACAGCAGGTTTCTTTTATTAGATTGACAGATGACTGTTTAAGCCATTGAATTTATAGTTAAGGGAATTTTGCCTCATTAAGCCATCTAAATGGCAGTAGCACAAAAACTTAGCTTATTTTCATGGCAAAAAGTATCTCACTTTTATGATTTATTTTTGATATACAAATAAAATTTCATGAAGTAAAATCCTTTGACATCTAAGCTGGTTCTGCTTGTTATGTGCTCATTGTTAGAAAGATGTTGGACCTCTCCCATGGAGAGCTCAGCTCACTGTGATGTCCACACCACAGCCGTAGGCTTTGCTGAGCACCAACTCGCATTTACTAAAATTTGCATTGATCACAAGAAAAAACAAGGACAATGATGTTTTTCTGGGAAGATATTTTTACTTTCCAAACACTGTCAAAACAAATAGGAAAACCCAGGTGGCTAAGGATCATCTGGTGTGAGCACCATGTCCTCCCGTCTAAAAGCTCAAGTGAGTGAGAGGGAACACAGCGTGGACTCCGGACTGCCCCTGAGCCCTGAGCCAGTTCACACCACTCCACTGTGAACAACCACGACGGTGTGCAAGAGTCGCCAAAGGTCTTCCGGAAAATGCTGGTGAGTACTAACACCGAAGGCCCTTCTCAGACTTCTGTTGACTTTATCAAGGTCAGAGTCTAAAAATGATGGATTTTTTGCTTAAAGATTTCTTTCTCAGATGCAGATAGGATAGAGTCTCTACAGGCTGATTTTCTACCCCGAACTAAAAGAGAAAAATCATACCATTGAATTTTGTGTACTAATGTATTACTACTCATTTGGAAATGATCAGCATATAAACATTTTATGTTAATGTTCATGGAATAATCAGTGGTCAGAATTTAGGAAACTATGACTAAAAGGTGGAAACTGATTTTTCAAATCATTTCCCCCCACTTAAACTTCCATCCCAAAGGGTACTCCATTGAGGTAAATCTGACATTATTGTGCAATTTTATTTTTAATTTTTTAAACCTAAGAGATTCTGGGTTTTGTCTTGCCACATTCATAGCCAGACAGCTGAGGAACGTTACAGGACTTCTCTAGTCCACAACTGTCGCGTGGACTCAGGAAGGCATAAGAGCTAGGAATTCGCTTTTCAAATTCCAAATTTATTATAAAGCTTCATGATAGACAAATTACTGAGAAATCCATGAACTCACTCAGAGATGCTATGAGCAGTTAGTAGGGTTTCAAAGACTTCAGAGGTAATATTTTTTAAAGTCTATTTGGCATCTGAATTCTTTCTGAAGAAATTTTCTTAAAGGAAAATATTTTGATGGTCCAACTAAATGCAAATTGTAGAAGGAATTGGCAAAATAAAACAAGTGCTGAATTGTTACATTTGACAAAAAATGCAAAGGATTTGATTTAAGATTAAAGGAAGGAATGCAAAACTTTGTAAAAGAATGGTATGTATACAAAGGTTGTATAGACACAGGGTTGGTAATGGCTGAGGAAGGCTAAACATAGTCATTTTAATGTTAAACTTTAATATGCTTTAATATGCTTAATATACTTAATCTTATGCAAAAGTATCTATGTGCGATCTTCATTCAACATTGCCTATAACAGGAAAACGACTCTTAGTGCTTATTATTAGGAAAATGAACAGACCATTATAATCATAGAGTAAGTAGGATGGTATATAGCAATTAGAATGATGTCAATCAACAAGGATGCATTTTTAAAAACAGCATAAATGAAATAATTAAATTCCAAAATTGAGTGTGTATGGAATTTTTTAAATTTTTGATTCATTGTACACAAGTGGGGTAAAACTTTCATTTCTCTGGTTGTACACAAAGTAGAGTCACAGCATTTGTGTAATCACACAAGTAAATAGGGTAATGTTTGGTCATTCTATTATCTTTTCTTCCCCCAAAAACCAAAGGCAGAATGATTTCTCTGATAAGTGGATGATGATATATAAAAGGGGGTGGGAAGCAGGGAAGGCAAGAATGGAGGAAGGATGGATTGTGCAGAAGAAAATGAGGGGTGGAGAGGAAGTGAGGGAAGAAAAGATAATAGAATGACCAAACATTACCCTATTTACTTGTGTGATTACACAAATGCTGTGATTCTACTTTGTGTACAACCAGAGAAATGAAAGTTTTACCCCACTTGTGTACAATGAATCAAAAATTTAAAAAATTCCATACACACTCAATTTTGGAATTTAATTATTTCATTTATGCTGTTTTTAAAAATGCATCCTTGTTGATTGACATCATTCTAATTGCTATATACCATCCTACTTACTCTATGATTATAATGGTCTGTTCATTTTCCTAATAATAAGCACTAAGAGTCGTTTTCCTGTTATAGGCAATGTTGAATGAAGATCGCACATAGATACTTTTGCATATGTGTGAGTGTTTCTTTAGGTACTAAAGCTGGAGTTGGAATTATTCCATTACAGGTTGGCTGCTTCAGATTTCCTAGATGGCGTGAAGCTGCTCTCCAAATACTTTTACTTGTGTATACTCCCAAGGTTTGAAAAGTTGCTGATAAGTCTCATTCTCAAACAATTTTAATTTTTTATACAATAAAGTAACCAATGGGAGCAAATGGGGTAGGGTCTTCAATACCAGCCACATTAGACTCTCATTTCCAGACATTAGGGGCCTTGAGCCTCTCTTGCCCAGCCCACTCTTGCTACCTTACACAGTGCTACCTCACCCTGACTTGTGATAAATCTGTACTCTGCCTGTGACTTGTGTGTGTCTTGCTCAGTTCTTTGTTGGGGACATCAAGAACCTGGACCCCAATGACTACAGTCCAATCTCCAAAGTTGCGTCTTAGGGAACTCAGGCAGGTACATGGATCTTCAGGGAGGGAAAGGAGGTACAGTAGAATAATAGGCAGAAAGGTTATATGGTGAGCAGTGCCCCCCAACCCCTGCCAGGCCCCCAGCCAGAGCATCACCATTGACCTTGACCTCCTGGGGTTAGTGTCAAATATGTTGCTTTTCCACAAGTTCATTATCACATTATTTCATGCTTTGTGCTAGTCTATGCGTAGACTTAAGGAGTAAGGATGGGCATTACACATTCTGACGTTATCTGAAGGTCACCAGATGCCCTGGGTTCTGTGAATCTAAAGAAAGATTAGTTAACTTTATCATCTTAATCGTTCAGCTATGGAATTCTTTAAAATTTAGAAATCCAGGCAAAGGGATGGAAGCAGCTCTTCAAAGACAGCTCCCAAGGAGCAGCCACCACACAGGCTCATGTCATGGTCATGCTTTTCTATCACATTATTGACCAATTTTCAATGGTTTGGAGGAATTGTTTGGATGTTATCTATGTTATTACTGAAGGGTTATGGAAAATAATATTCCTATAAAATAACTCCCCAAGAAAAATGAAGGGATGGCGTGGCTCAAGAAGTGGGAAAGGAAACTGGCCAACCATTAAACCTCTCCCAGTGCATTCCTGATAACAATGGGCCCTGGGGGAAAGGGGCAGATGCTGAATGCTGGGCCCTAAACCATGGCCTTCCCCCATGGCTAATTAGTCCTAAATGGAAGCACGGCCAACACCAATGGGCAAGGTTTGAGTACTCATCCCTGGGATCTGGACTCTTATCTCCCCAGACGATGACTTTCAACCTTTTACAACTGCCTTCCTAAATTAAGGTTTTAACCTGTTCAACTAGTCCCTGACTGTCAAGTCTGTTCCCAATGATGACATCATTGTACCCTATAAAACCAAAATCTCTTCTGTATCTGATGGCCATATTTCCTTCAGGAAAGTGGACCCGAATGACACCGAGTCTGCGAAGGAATAAAGGCTTCTCGCAATCCGTCGAGTCCTGCCTCCTGTTTTTTCCCTTTCGCGCTTACAATTACTGTGCTCACTTTTGTGCTCAGGAACTCTGCTGGGACACAAATACAAATCAAGTCAAATGAGAATGACGTTCACTGGGTGCCACCAAAAAAGTCACACTGAACCAAGAAGGCCTTGGTGACTTCCAACCGGGGTCTCTCCTCATCCCTGCACCAGCACAGCCCCTGTGGGTCAGTTTTTCACCCAATAGTTATTTCTGACTAGATTATTTTTACATTAGATAAAATGTAAGGAGTTAAATTATTTCCAAAATCACAAATTGGGCTTGAAAGTGAATAATTCAGTGCCCCTGTTTTTCAAGTTCAAGTAAAAATTCAGGTCTTTAAGAATTGTGGTAAAAGCTTCACGCGCATTAAGGGATATGCGGCATGGTCAGTGTGGTTTTCACCTTGTTTACTAATTTGTTTTAAGCCAGGGAATTGGTCCCCCCCCCCCAATCAGAATCTGCTGCATAATCTGCAGGGATTAGTGGAATGAGAATGATGACAATTCAGTCAGAGTAGCACAGTACAACCCAAGTGGGGGACCCTCCTCAGACCAGGGTCTAAACGACCACACAGGCCACATCGGACATGCCACTGTCCTCCTGCATTAATATCTAGTTACATTTTCTACACCCTTATATTCCAGCCAGCTATCTTATGTGAAATGCATACAACATACTTTATTTTTCCTGGTTACAGGATTTGCTTTTATATTCAAAAATGAGAAACACAATCTTATAATTTGAAAGTTATTTTCAACACTTATAAAATGCATATACTATTTAGGGGATCCTCACTGTGAAAATGAACACAGAATATGGTATAAAGTTAGTATTTAGAAGAGTTCTAGCGTGGTGACAAGATAGTTTTGGCAACCTCATCCACATGTTCTGTTGTGAGTAAGTTCAAGGGAGCTCTCACCATGAGTCCTGAGGCTGAGCGGCAGGAGGGGCAGGATCCAATGACTTCGGGCCTGAAACTGGGGAGATGCTGATGTCAGCAGACTGGGGTACTCCAGGTAGTAGGAGGAAGTCTAGCCGGGGAGACAGACAGTCCGCTCTTATTGATCACTTCCTGTATACCAGACCTCAGGAGCTGGGAATGCAGCAGAGAACAAAGCAAAGAATCGATTCTTACTCAGCTGATAGTAGGCGGCTCTGTAGCGTAAATGGCTAGAATGCAGCCAGGGAGCAGGAACATTCTGTGTTGCTTGACTCTATCTTTATTTTCAATCATAAAGGGAAAGGAACAGAGCAGAGGCTCAATATGTTAATAAGGTATAAAACCGGCAAGGGAAGTTAATCATAGAGTGACTTAGGGAGTGCAGATGATCAAAGATCTAAACTCCTGATTAAACTCCCTATTGTCAGGACTGACCTGCTCGAACTCCAGATTTCCTTAATTACTGCCTGAAATTCAGCCTGTGTAAAACGCTGCAAAGTTTCTACTTGAAAACTAGAACAAGCATGGTAAGATAGAGCCTTAGTCATAAGTATTACTAGCTTATTTTGTTTCTGGAGAGCTAATAATTTCCACTTTAGATATCAAATTTCCATTTTAATTCCGAGTTTTTTTTTTTTTTTTTTTCAGTTCTGGGGATCAAACCCAGGGCCCTGTGCCTGTGAGGCAAGCTCTCTACCAACTAAGCTACAACCCCAGCCCAATTCTGAGTACTTTGAACAGAAGTATTTTTCAAAGCTTAGTATATCACCTAACTTTGGAATTGGAGTGTTTGCATCATGTAGATGTAGGAGGTTGGAATAGGACACCCCCAGAATAGGCCTCTTCGGTGGTGTAAGGAGTATTTTGAGCAGCTTGAGAAACCACAGACACAGGAAATGCTCTGGAAGCAGAAAAGGAGTTTCCTTCTTGTGAGGGACATTTACATATACAAAGGAAGCTTCTGGGGTGAAAGGCTGTTTCCCTCCCTGTAGGGAAGAGGGGGAGGATGCAGTAACTGGGGATTCTTGAACGGAGAAGTCACCAACTGAAATCTGCAGGACAAACACCGCTGCTCATTGCTGTGCTCCTCTGGACTCCTTCCGTACCCTACCTGCCCCAGGCTCTCCTCCTTTTTTGCTTTAGTTGCAGATGTGGGATAAGCAGGAGTTCTAGGCCACCTCTGAGTGTCATCATCCTCTTGTGCCCCATGATGGGCAGAATCACAGGCCCTGGGACAGGAGTCCCCTGTGTTTCTCCTTTGCTAGCAAAGCAGTATTACACATAAAGCTACCATAAAACATGAATCCTATGTAATTTAGCATGTATAATATGTAAACTATATAGACTATTTAATGCACACTATAATATATAAACTTCTGCAAATGGTTGAAATATTCTTCTGCATCTTGCAACTGGGCTAATTCTATATTCTTTTTCTGTTAAAAGTCTTAAAAAGGAGAATTCCAAATGTTGCACCCAGGACTCTCACCCTCGCCTTCCTTGGGAATCACACACAATTCTTGGCAAAGCTGGGTCTGCAGGAGGCAGAGCAGCACTCTGAAGAGCTTCACCCCACCTGCTGTTTCAAGGCCCACACGCACAGGGGCTTACGAAGATGGAGGAGCTGCTGCCCTGTGCACAAGTCAAGGCCCTCCTACCTTTGTTAGAATCATGAGAATTCTTTTTTAAACTAAGAACCATTCTATCCTTTCAGAGTGGAGACACAGCTGTCAACCATCTCGGCACCCTCGGCAGGAGAACAGGCACCAACATCTTTAGGCCTTTTGGAATTTTGGAGCCAACGTTTTCCTTACTTAAAAATTTTATTGGACTCTAATTGTGCTTTTCTTGCCAATTGGCCTATATTGAGTGGCTCTTCCTTCACCAAAAGGCCCTACAATTAGTTCAAATTGCAATATAGCAAACATTTTGTTGGTACCTTCGCTGGAGACACCTCCACTATGGTGGCTCCAGTAAGTACCTCCTGAAGTCTCTGGACCACCCACGAGGATCATAGTTGCTCATGTGCCTCTGATGAATCCCCTTCTTTGGCTTCATGACACATACTGGGAGAACGGTCATTGCTGGCCCATATGGGCTGCCTTGGACACTCAGCTCTCACAAGTCCTGAGCCCACGACCTTCCATATTCAGCCACTCACTGTGCCTTAGGTCACAGGAATGGCACATCTAAAAGTTTGGCACGGTAGTGAGGTCTCCTGCTGCAGGACAGAGACTTTGCCTCAGTCCTTGGCTGGAAGCTATGGTGCCAAAGGCCAGCGGCCTCTCCCACAGCCTTGGACTTGCTGAAGCTCCTGGGATCATCTGAATGAATAGCAAAGGGAATTTGCAGACTTTGCAGATATTGTTGACACCCTCACACCTGACGACCTGCTACTCTTCTTTCCTTAACCAGAATGTCCTTGATAAAGGACAGGACCCACGTTATAGCGCAATCGGACAGGCTGGCAGTCGTATTTGCTCCCATAACTTGGTCGATATCTGACTCCATCTGCAAGTGCTTACAGACTCTGGAGCCACTGGCAATGGTCTTGCTGTCCTGTACGAGGAACAGCAACAACCATGCTTCACCCCGCCTACCTCTGGGTTAAAGAACTGTGGGTTTCTCTTGCCTGATGGATACACAAAGCAAATCGAGGTTGCATCTGCTTCTAAAACGATTTGGCCCCCAAAGCAAGGCCTCATCAGGAGGCTCTCTTTCTCCCTGTTTGAGACACCCCAAATGCTGACCAGGCTGACGCTTGCTTCTCACATTGTGCAGCTTTGGGCTTTGAGAAACATTTAACAGGAAGAATTCCACCTCCCCCACCTGCCGCAGGCTCCTAGGGTGCCGAGGCATCTCCTAACCTCCTCGTCTGCACTCTCTCCATGTTCTTCTGCAGTAAGGCAATTTTGTCACTGAGTGCAGCTGTCCCCAGAAGTGGCTTATCTCCTTTGCTCTGTCTCCTGGATACCATGAAGGATGAGAGACAGAGGGAGTGTGTGGAATGTGCTTCCAATCCTGACAGTCCTTGGGCCTGGCATATTTCTTCTTTCTTTAACAGAAGCACCAAGAGGACCTGCCACGCTGCATCTTCTGGGTGGAGACATGGCCAGAAGGTCAAATTAATTTTGGTTCTATGACCTGGATTCTTCAGATTGCGTGGACTTAACTCCTGAGTACACTGACCATTTCACTGATTACGCTCCTCCCTGCTATGTGGACCAAAGGTAAGACATATAATGGTGCTCTGTAAATTTTATAAAACCCATCTTGCCCCACTGGCACTTGACTCACCTGGGGAGAGTGCACCTCATACTCCAGAAGCTTCCGGAGAAAAGGGATGATTCATGCTCTGTCACCTGGGTCAAGCACTGCAACCTAGTAAAGTGATCACTTGGAATTCCCAAGTGAATCAGCACTGACCGTTGGCCACCTTACCCATGGCTGAGGAGTCAGTGTCATAGGGAACAGTTCTGCTGTCTCTGATGTCGGTGGGACTGCTATCCAAGCACCCTGGGGGAGCATCACCTATGATGCTGAATCTGAACTTTTTAGGTGCTGCTGCCCAGGCATCTTAAACCAACGTAGTGACCATCTAAAATAGGCTTAAAAACAGACAGACAGGGCCGGACGTAGTGGCACATGCCTGTAATCCCAGCGGCTCACAGGCTGAGGCAAGAGGATCTCAAGTTCAAATCAAGCCTCAGCAACAGTCTCTAAATAAAATACAAAATAGGGCTGCGGATGTGGCTCAGTGGTCGAGTGAGTTCAATTCCCAGTACCAAAAACAAAAACAAAAAAGGCCAGACAGGAGTGACTGTGTCACCAGATCCAGGTTATTGGTGGGAGTGTGAAGTCATGGAGCACTCAGCTTCTCCACTGGGGGAGGGCTGCTCTGTAGTACACGTATGGCCCCCTTTACTTATTGGCCCTCGTGCTGAAGATGAGCAGATGAGTAGCAGGTCCCTTGCATGGGTGACAGTGGAGGACAGACCTGGCTTTAGGTCACAATCTAGCATCTGAAACATGACTTACTGGCCCCCAGAACATATTCCCTACTGGCATAGTTGAGGTCATTACTGCAGGTGGCTTCATCCTGCTGCTGACATGCTGTTGATGAAATGCCAAGTGACACGCCGGATCTGGTGCAACCTCAGCTAGATTGCTCGGAGTGGCCCTGGAGTAGTGCCACCCTGGGAGGCTTTGCTCCAGTCGAAGCAAGGTGGGACCCTGGAGTGGCTGTTGGCAGATAGCTTCCGATCCCCTGCACTCCTGTCCCTCTGGCCGTACCAGGTGGGCTCTGCCTCCTCTGTGCTTGGGCCTTTTCTCAGTGTTATGTTATTGAAGAGGCTGGTCCTCTATGGTTTTTCTCAGGAGAACTGGAGGACTGTGTTTTTAGGTTACCTGGAGAAATATCCACCCCAGACACAGAAGAAGCCTGCTCGCTGGTTACCATAAAGCTGGGTACTCCCCAGTCTGGCTTTGAGTCTGTATCACAGTCCACTCTTGGAGCACGTTGTATCTGGAGCCTTCCTGCCACCCCACCAGCAGGTTGGGTTGAGGACAGGGAGAACGGATTGAAACACACTGATGCTCAGGCCACCAGCTGTGCCTGAAGCAGTGACCTCTTTGTGTCTGACCCAGGAGTCTCGGGTCTTCCCCCAGAACCCATGGGGGAGTAGCAGACTGACAGGTTGGTGTAAGTGTAGAATGAAGTCAGAACCTAGCCTCAGTTATTAACTAGGTATGTCCTCTAAGACTGGGTCTTTTCAACTTGGTCATCAGCAGTTCACACACTCCATAGATTTCCTGTGATCACTGGCAGACCAGAAAGGACTCAGGAAATTGGCTATTTATTGATCCTTTGGGAAGAGCATGCGGAAGTATCTTGACCTGGGATTGGTTACTATTACAATAGCTGGAAGAGAACCTGGGTTGTTGACAGGAGTTCAGGCTCTGGAGCGACCCACACCCATGTTCTCTCTCATAAGCCATTTCCTGAATGGCTCTGTAGGCAGGAAGCCAGATTCATTTACCTACTTACTAAGGTAGCTCATGAGGACAGGGGGACAGGTGAGCATCTTGACTTGGACTTTTAAAGTTTAAAAAAAAAATCTACATGTGAATGCATTATTTGATAAGCTTTTGAAAGAGCTCTTGCACAACTATTAATGCAACTAAAAAATCTGAGCACAACTTTATATCAGGTTAAATATCACCTACATAATACCACCAAAAAAACACACCAAATAATGGAATCATTATTTGAATGTTTACTTTAACCCAGGAACTGTATGTTACAGACACATATTTTTCACTAATTCTATTTTTCTCACTCTATTATGAGAGAGAGACTGTTACCCCACATTGCAAAAGATAGAATTGAAATTGGAGGGTTTGTGCATTCCAGTGATAATTTGGAGATAATGTGGCAGATTTGTATTTGAAATGAACTATTCCTATACTAAAACCTCTTCCTTTAATCATATAACATGCTGCTATTGGTTTATTTATAATCAAGTTGTGCAAAGAATTCAAATAAATTGAAAAGTAAAGAATAGGGTAAGAAATTCTGATTACATATTCTTCTTCCTCAGGTTGCTTACTTGAAAAGAAAAAACTAGAAAGGAGAGAGACACAGAGACACAGGAAAGAGAGCTACTAGGTTTGAAGTGAAACTCGACAAAATCTTACTTGTTAGAATGACAAGACGGAATTACTCATTTAATCACAGATTTAGTTTATATTTTCCTTTGATAAAATAGGCAGTGTGAAGCATGATCAAGCCAGAATGTGTGTAGAGCACTGGGAAGTCATATACACTTTCTCCTAGCCTTGAAGGCTTCCCCAGGATATGAAAAATGAAGATTTTGAAAAGATTTAAGGATCTGTTAAATCATTTGAAATGTTTTAAGGATGTTGTAGATAAAATTCCAAATGTCAGAGAGATTTCCACCACAATAAAAATATACAGGAAGTATATATTGAAACTGCCAAATTCTTCACTATGTACCTGTTATGAACATAGAAGCAAATCTTACATCACCCAAAGGCATTAGGAAACCCGACACATTTCAGATCACCTATTACCACAGATAATAGAGGATTTTCTTTCAGAAATACAAGTGAACACTGTATGAATACACATTGTATCAGTAACGACTTTGTCAGGAGAAAGCAGCTTTCCCAGCTCTTTTATCACAGATCACTTAACATAAAGAATTGTTGATTAAGTGCTTAGTTGTTCGCAAGGTCCTGAAAAGGCCTGGTGGTGATGAAGTAGGTGCAGAGAGCTCCCATTTTTAGAGGGGTTGCCAGTTACTCGATCTTAGAAGCTGGTGAACAGCCATCGTAGTCAGAAACTCAAACCTCTGAAAGCAGGGTGCATTTTGTCAGGAGCTCATGTGCAGGATTGGGCTGGCTCTGCAGCTGTTAGAGAATTGAAAAATAGACAAGGAGGAGACTGCTCAGAGTGATGGAGCATGGCTTGTGACACTCACAAGGTGGGGACTGTCAGCAAGCAGCAGAAGTGGCAGTAAGGAGCACGTCCGCTTTGCCTCCCACAGCTTTGCTCCATCTACCTCTCCTTGCCCTGTGGGCACAGACTGGCAGGCAGCAGTGAGAAACGGGACTGGCGAGGTCTCATCCGCAGCTCTGCAGCACAGGTGCGGAGAGAGGGCAGCTTCTCTCACGCCCCAGCGTGGATTTATGCGTATTTGAATTTCTGTGCACCAGCAATGATCCTGCGGGTTTCTGCCTAACAAGAAGCCACTATTGTTCATAGATATGAAGATATTTTTATCCTTCTCCAAAACTGAAGACTCTCAATATTTCAAGAATCATACCCATTTCTGATAGGCCATTCATGCTACTCAACTCTGAGCTGTGTTAGTTATTTCAAAAATTCAGTAAAAATTCTATTTGGAATAAATTCTGTGGGGTAGATTAAAGAATATTAGTTTATAATTACATTAATTTTAATATAAGTACATATAGCTATATTAACAATAATAATTATAGATACAAGGATAAAAATATATACTTTTACATATTTGTAATATATTTGAATAAAAATATTATCTGAGGGCTGCAGTTGTGGCTCAGTGATAGAGCACTTGTCTGGCATGTGTGAGGCCCTGGGTTTGATACTCAGTACCACATATAAATAAATAAAAAATCCATTGACAACTAAAAAAACATTTAGAAAAAAATTATATGTACATAAAATACACATATGTGTAATGTGTGTGTGTGTGTGCGTGTGTGTGTGTGTGTATACACTGAAATCTCAGCAAGGAGCTGACCCAGGTGCTCAACACGGTTTCTAAATTCCATTCTTCAATAAAAGGGAGCTGTCCCTTGGAGAAATGTTGGCTTGGTTAGGAGGGGGCCAGATAAAGCACAATAGGAACCTGGTTCATCTTGCAATGACACAAGACAAGAAGTACTAAATCTGAAAAAATTAAAAAGTAAGACAGATCAAAAGGATGGAGAGGCCATTCTGAAGGAGTTCACAGGGGTCAAAGTTCAAGCAGCAATGATCTTAGTATTAGACTATAACCCAAACAAGAAAATATTGATGAGTCCATAGAGATAGAAATTATTAGAAAAAGTAAAGAAGAAAAAGGAATATTTTTTCTTTCAGAACTCTTCCAGGTGATGAAATAGACGCTTACCTTCAGGATGCAGGTTACTGCTTGCTCCTGCCTGGGGCTGGGCATGGAGAGTCACTTCCAGGGACAGAGGAGCAGGAGCAGCAGTAGCTTTACTGTGGGGAAGTATGGCAGATGCCACCCTCTTAGGGCTGGCCTCACAGGTGCCAGGCATCAGCTGTCAGTGCCCAGTGACGATGCCATGAGGAAGCACGTCGCTTCTGCAGTGTTCTCAGATGTGCTGCCCCAGTTCATCACAGGGAAACAGCACGCAAACCATCACCAGGAGCATCATGCAGAAACGCACAAGGTACTCTTCAGAACCTGCCTGCAGAGACTAAACTTCTTTGCTCTTGATTCAGGGACACAAGACCCTTATAATTTCCTGGTGGCAATCTCAAATCTGATTCCATGAAATAATTCCTATATCTCCTGGTGGATCCTGGTCTTGGGCACCAAAATCTTGGAATTGTCAAAGCTCAAGTTGCAAGAATGGAAGTTAATTTTTTTATTTTATTTTATTTTAGTTTTTTGGAACCAGGGATTGAACTCAGGGACACTCGGCCACTGAGCCACATCCCCAGCCCTATTTTGTATTTTTATTTAGAGACAGGGTCTCACTGAGTTGCTTAGGGCCTTGCTAAGTTGCTGAGGCTGGCTTTGAACTCGAGATCCTCCTGACTCAGCCTCCCAAGTCCCTTGGATTACAGGCGTGCGCCACCACGCCCGGCTGGAAGTTAATTTTTGAAACAGGATATTGGATGTAATTGTGAGAGGATCCATTCCTATTTCCATCCTTTGGTTCCTTGATATGAAGTTTCACTCATTCCTAGGAAACACTTCTTCAATAGATAACTTTAAATGAAGACTCCCAGCAGCCTCACAAAACTCAATCTTCTGTTACTATAATGAAATACCTGAGGCTGGATACTTTACAAGAATTTATTTAACACACAGTTCTGGAGGCTCAAGGGTATGTTCCTGGCTGTGCTAGTGTCTGTTGAAGGCCTTGTGCAAGATGGTATAACAACGGCAGAAACATGTGAGAGGGAGAGAGCTCACAGTGAGTTGGGAATCCAGGGCTCAGAGGTGGTCAGTCTTGTTTTTTCACAATTGTTCACTCTCAAGAGAACAACCAGAGTCCCACGAGAGACCTTAATATCTTCCAAGGGCAGGCCCCATGACCTAATGACCTCCCATCAGGCCCCACGTAACCATCTCCTCCCACCTCTTGTTATGGCCCTCTGAGGACCAGTGGGCTTCCAACACACAAGCCCTCGGGGACACACCTCACCCCAGCATTGCACAAACCCTGTCCCCTCCCTGCAGTCTACTCACTTCCACCCAGATGCCTTCCTTCCCCGACTCTTGCACGCAAGCTCGGGCCACATGACGCTCTGGCGGCTCTGGGAGTGTGTCCTGGATCCCTGCCCGTTCTCTTCCACAGGTATTTCTCCTAATAAATTTCTTACGTGTCTAATCATGTCTTGGTAACTGCTTCTCATGGAGTCTATTCTAACATGAAAGGGAAGAGCTTTAAATAATTAAAACTTGGCAGCTTTGAGGAGGCCACGTGGGGCTGAAATGCAGACTTGGGGCAAGAGACCGCTCCTCGGTGGTGGAGCGTCTGAGTCTGGAGGGAAGGGCTCCGTGATCCATCAGCTGCTCCCTGAGCAGGGCAGCAGCCCTGGAGCTGGTAGCTCAGGGGACACGTGGGGGCAGGTTCCATCAGGGTGGGAAGAACGACAGAACGGGGTTGCTGCTGTAGGGAGGGTGGGGGATCCTTGATGGGGTGCTGTCCACAGGAAGAGGAAACCCACATGCCACCAGAGGGAAAGGCCGAGGAGCTGGTCCCCTCTCTGCATGCCTCTTGGGCACTTGTGCTGACAGAGCCTTGCAGAGGCAGCTGGCAACGCAGAAAGGTGGTTTGGAGAGTCCCACTCCTCAAAATCACAGCAGAACACCGAGGAGTGAACTGGTGGCTGAGAAACGAGGACAGGGGCGGGTGTGAGAGCACTCGCACCCACACCCCTGGGTTAACCTAGAATGATCTGGGTGTGCTCAGCATTGGAGTTGGCGATGGGTTCAGCTGGACTCTGCTCTCTTCCTGTTTAAGCTGTAGACATGGCGCCTCATGTCAGTACTGTAAGCTTCCTCCTGCCACAGGCATTCTGTGGTAAAATGGTTTCTTCTTGCAGAACACGCAGTCCTTTCCCTGGGGACAGGCAGTCATCTTCCTGGGAAGTATTTTTTAAATGCAGTGGTGTCGTGCAGGGGCTCAGACACCCGAAGCAGGATTTGGGCTAGGCAGGTGGAAGAAGAGACGGAGGGAGGAGAGTGGACACACTTTATTCAGAGGTGGCAATGGCCTGTGACTTCAGCTCTTGCCCCAGCCAGTTCCATTCCAGCCCCTTATTAGCCCCTGAGCTTTTCCAAAAGGGCCTTTTTATCTGTAGGTCAAAGAAGGCATGCTGCCAGCAGGTTCCATGGGGGGCACGTCCTCACAAGTGAATGTTGATGGCCTTGCGTCTGCATGCTGAATCAGAGTGTTTCTGGCCTTGACTAACCACAGCGTAGCCAGTTCCCAGCCCCGTCTACACACTAGACACAACATAGCCCACTGGAAGCGCTGAGAGGGAGCCTAACTACAGCCATTTTGGGTCTGCCTAACAAATGGTAATTCCAAAGCATAGAAAGTTGGGTTTTCCATTTCCAAAAAGGTTGATGCTTTAAGATAATATTAATCAATGCCAGAGACATGTGATTAATAAGCACATGCTATATAGATTAATATTACAGGCATCCTGTTTTGGCATATTGCTCAACAGTGATTCAAGGCTACGAGTATTTCATGATCTTCTCCATGGCCGCATATTATGCTCTGGAGACGCTGTCGTTCGTGGGTCTGAAGTTGATCCACGCTCTGTTGCATCACCGTGCACGCCATGTGTCAGCATAGGTGACAGGAAAGGCAAGGTCTTGGCCATTTAGCACATTCTATATAAGAAAAGGAACCTGTAAGTAATTCATTGCTTGAAGAGTTAATTCCAAACGTCTTAATTGGAGGGAGGATGCTGTGAGCAGGGAAATGAGTGGGAGGTCACTCCTGGAATGCCTGAGGATATTCTTTGAGGAAATAGAAATTAAATCTGAGACCTGAAGGAAGGTAGATTTTCGTGGGATCCGGGGAGGAGAGAAGGGAGTGAGCTCATCATGGCTGGGGACCAGTATGGCTCGGTGTCCCGGAAAGGCCAGCAGGGAGCTGGTGGGGAAGCCCTTCACCCAAGTTATCTCACTAACAACGGACAAGTGCCGTGCGTCGCTAACTCACCACCTTCTGGAAGACTTTAGAGGACAAGAGGAAGGCTTGGGGGGCTGCTGGAGCCACGGCACTGGCAATAGTGGGGAAGTCCGAATTCCGGAGTATGAAGCCTACCTTCTTATCGGGTAAGTGGGGTCCCTCTGCTGCAATGGCACTTGTTTTTGAGGCTCAACAAGCAGGGACCCAGGATTGAGTTCTCTCCTGGTGACATCACCAGCTGATAAATATTGAGCCTCTGTTTAGGACTGCGGTAGATTTGTCACTAATATTCGTAAACCTTCCATTTTCTCTTGATCCAATGAACATTTAATGAAGGACAAACTTGCCTTTAATCAAGAGGAGAGAAAAATGCAGTGCAATTCAAATTACTTTTAAAAACTTTTTGGTGCCAAAAATTTAAACAGTACAGATGATAAATATTTTTCCTACCAAATAACTGATTTTTTGATAAAAAGCATTTCAAACAAAATTTAGTGTTTATCTCTGACTGGGAGAGAGAAAGAAGCTCAGTAAAGTACTGAACTTTTAACAATTACATAGGTCAAATATCTAGAGATTATTTTTAATATTCCATTGGTTACACTTTTGATTCCTGCCATTATCACACAAAAAAATTGTTTTTCCAACACGAGGTTTTGTTTTCCCCATTTGGAAAATGGCGATGATGATACCAACTTCGAAGCCATGGGTGGATCCAGGGGCAGATGTGTGCATGGAAACCTTGCCAAGCTGAAGGTCAAGAAGGGAGGAGGACAGACCAAGGGGCTGTGGGCACCTCACGTGCGAAACTCCCGTGCAGGGAAGGCAGTGGAGCCCTTAAACCACATCACAACACGTTTCCAGCAGCCCTTAACTGTTCCAAGGGGAGGTCTGGTTGAAGGGCAAGTAAGACAGGAGTCCTTCCTGTTTGGAAGCGGGCTGTTTTAGTAGAGGACAAAGGAGGACAAAGAGTCCACTCAACTGTGCAGCGAGTTGGAGGAAGAAGTGTGTCGATTATTCCAAATACTCATGAGTGAAGCTCCCAGGAAGGAGGGGCTGCGGGAACGAGGAGATTGGGTATTACTCAAAGAGCTTCCTTATTTTATCTGTTTAAAAGTTAGAAACATGTTTATCTATCCTAGTGGGAAGGACTGGGTCATCAATAGACTGAGCTAGGTTTGGCCATGGGTGTAGGTAGGAAGAATGACCCAGGCATAGGCGGAAGTGTGAGTAGGAACCCTGAATTGCAGGAGCCCCCCAGGCCCTGCAACTGGGGTGACTAGAAGACAGGTTCATCCGCATTAACCCAACAGCCTTCTTCTGGAACTGTGAGCTCAGGGTCTTTATCCAGGAGCCTGGAAGTCAAAGCAAAGCTCTGGGCCAGACTGTTCTCATAGTTCTATCCCGTTGACACTCTGAGTCCTCCAGGACTACATGATCGTAAATCCCTGTGAAAATGAACAGGAATTGCTTCATCAGCTTTTGCACTGCTGTGAGTAAAAGAAACCAACCAGAACAACTGTAGAGGAGGAAAGGTTTATTTCAGGGCTCACAGTTTCTGAGATCTTAGTCCACAGAAGGCTGGCTCCATTCCTTGGCTTGAGGTGAGGTTGAACATCATGGCAAAAGAGAGTGGCAGAGGGAAGCAGCTCACATGATGATCAGGAAGCAGAGAGAGTGTCTCCACTACCCAGATACAAATATACAGCCAAAGCCAGGTCCCAATTCCCACCTCCTCCAGCCACACCCACCACTTCAGCTACCACTCAGTTAATCCCTGTCAGGGGGTTAATCACGGATTGGGTTCAGACTCTCACCACCCAGTCATTTCTCTTCTGAACTCTCTTGCTTTGTCTCACATGTGAGCTTTTGGGGGACACCTCACATCCAAACCATATCAGGTATAGTTTCCAAACTGATAACCACACATAGTTGACCCTACGATTTCAGAGATGTGTCAGAAATAATAGTTTAAAAGTGTTTTTGCCCTTAGCTGAGATCTCTCTTCTTGCATTTTTGTATTTTGGGTTGGGTTTGAACATCAGTTAATTCTGCGGTTGAGACCCCCAGAGTCTTACCTGCAGAGTCGGGCCTTCACTCCCCAGGAGGTCTGCTGAGCTGTGCACCTACCTGGCTGTGCACCTACCTGGCTGTGCTCTAGTGATTGCCTGGGATCTCCATGCAGACCCTGCTCGTTCTGGAGCGTGGCTTTGCCATCCAACAGTAGCCAGCCCTTCATCTGTGCTAGGATGGGGGTTTGCTCTCTGGTACTATAACGATCCCTCTTAGAATTAGGACCTGATGTTCTTTTTCTTCTTTGCCATCCACTTGGTCATCACTGAGCCGGACTTGGACCTGTCAGTCGTGGCAGCTCAGGTTACTTAAGGTCATTACTTGTGTTACTCAGGAATCTCCAGAGAATGGAGCCAACTGGGTGTTTCATATGTACCCCTCCCCCTGAGGAGGGCCGTCAGTGCCACTCAGCCCTCTGGTTCATATGCTGATTGTATCCAGAAACTCCCAGACAAACCTGGAAATTATATTGGATCTGACCCATGTCCTGGTCAAGAGGATGTGAGAACTTAACCATCACAAGTCTATTCCTTATCTCTTGGCACTCATGCATCTCCCTGGACCATAGTTAGTCTCCCAGTGAGGACAACAGAGGGTCCGACTTGCACCTGGCCTGGCCGCCCACCATGGGCAGCTCTCAAATGCACTGACACTCGCCTGGAAGGGGAGGTTGTCAGGGAGTGGTCTGACCCTTCTCCTTGATATCCTGTGACTTAAACCCAAGGATTAACAACCCCCTGACAAAAGTCAGTGTGTCTTATGTTACATGATAAGGAAATAAGAGAGGAAAGAACACAGACATATTCACAGCAGAGTAAAGAAGCCACTCCACAAGGATGACGTGCTGGGCTATAGTTCCCATGGTCACCAGGTTGTGGCTGTTGTTTATAAACCCCTCCTGCACTGTCCACTCTGTTCCACTGTCCCCAGGAAGCCCCTCTGCTGGTCATGGTTTTCACCATGGGGTGACTCTCATCCATATAATCCTTCCTGGGCTGGCCGACTCGAGGGCTCGGGCGCTGGGACCTGCGGTGGGGTTTCCTGTGCTCCCATTGACCCTCCTGGTGGCACAGTGGGGATGCAGCTGGTTTCCCTGGGGCATCAGGATCTAGCACAGCACCCCTTTCTTTGCCAGGTGGCTCAGACTCAGGAGAAGCAAAGTTGTCATGTGGCAGTGACTTCCAGTTTAGTGAGGTCACTGTCGTGCTCCTGGGGCAGCTCTCCATTTGGAACAGAGACTCACTGGGCCAGCAGAGCACAGAAGGCTGACACAGGAGGCACACCTTTGCTGGTGGGTCATGAGGGATAACCGTGAGCAATGAAGACTTGATCTCTGGGCCTGTGAATCTGGTGGTGGGAGAAGCAGTACTGTCTAACAGACACCCAATCGTCCAAGTGTAGAATTATATCCACTCCAGCTGTGTTTACCCAGAGTTTTCTCTTCACCATTCTTTGGCCTTTGCTTGGGTTATCTTCTATTAATAGCATACTTAGTTAGGGTTTGTTTTGAGTTCTGTTACATAGCTCTGTCTTTCCATAATGGTTGCACCAATTTGCAACCCCACCAGCAAGGTATGAGTGACCCTTTTCCCCACATCCTCGCCAACACTTGTTGTTGCTTGTATTCTCGATAATTGCCATTCTGACAGGAGTGAGATGGAATCTTAAAGTAGTTTCGATTGTATTTCTCTAATTGCGAGAGCTGTTTGACACTTTTTCATATATTTGTTGATTGATTGTATTTAAAAAGAAACGCATAGGAAGTGTAACGCATAGGTTTTTAAAAAAGTTTAATGACCATGGACTTGAACCAATGGGCAGTGTCTGCTGTCCCAGCTAATGTGTTTCAGAGCTGCTTCATGTTTCACAGTGATTTCTGATCATTTTCAGCTGCCCATCTGATCCCTCCTCCTCTGAACGCTTTCTTTCTTCCTGTGTTCCTTCTTCCCGTTCTTGCTTCTCCCTTTTCTGTCTTTTCTTTCTCTTGTCTACACAGTTGCATGAAAGTTTTCTCACTGGTTTAAATTATCCTAATGGATCATTTTAACTTTCTGTAACCAAATTGTAAGTCTGTGTTTCTGAATATCAGATATTTTCTGAATTTCTTCTACACAGGCAAAGGTTTTGAACAGCTGAACATCTCTCTGCTCTTTCCCTAACTGCCTGCTCATTGTGGTTAAAATGTGAGGTTGTGTTTAAGAACAAAATGTTACTAAAATTGTTATGTAATTTTAATATAAACACTATTTGTGTTAAATTATATTTGACATTTCCAATGAATGCTGTGAATTCTATAATTGTATATGCAATGGTATACACAAAGGTCAAAATGGGTCAAGGTCCTGTAGGATGTGTAGTTTTATCTTGATCCTGAAGTAGTTGTCTAGAAAGAATCCACTTTTCCAATGGAATAAAGGGAATCTATAATAAAAAAAATAAAGAATCATTGTGTGCAAAATTTGACATTTTGTAGATTTTGATATGAAATTGGTCGGTGGTAGTGGAAGATCATAGCTGATGCTTATGCAATCCTTCAGTTGGTTTCTTGTAAATGCACAGCGCACAGGAAAATGAAGCTCACTCAGAAACAGGCCCTCAGGCAGAAATGAGTTCTCGTGAACTTGCTGATAGTGAAACATTTTAAAGGCACAAGGTGAGAGTCTCATAATACATACTGCATCCTGTCCTTTTCCAGAACACAAGGAAAATGAAGGTGCGTGAGGGAGGGAGGAGTTGGATCCCCTGCAGACAGCTATTTTCTACATGACTGCTTTTCAGATGAACACACACTGATTTTTTTGAAAAAGTGGGTCAGGCTCTTTCTCAGTGAGTTGAAAGGTGTTCTACTTATTTATAGTCTCCATTTCTGGGAGATAAAACATTTCAGATTGTTCTTAGTACTCTATAAATCACAATTTCAAAAAAAAAATTAATTCTCATCACTAGGAAGTAACCAGTCAGTCAGATTGTACAAGTTTGGGATTCCTTCCCCTGAAGACCTTCCTTCCAGAGTGACAGTCTTCCCTAGGGGGAAAGCAAGGATTTCCAAGTGAGCGAGTGTGAACTGACCTCCTAATCTGACTCTTCAAATTGAATGGCTATCAGCAAGTAATTTGGATTTGTTCATCAGCAGAAATGAGATTATCTATCTTGGAGAGAGAAGTTCGGTTGAAATAGATGTCACGTATAAGAAATTGTCAAGTAGCAAACTCTTTTTAACTGTCTTAACCTTCTTGTAAAGGAAACACACAAACTGTCTCTCTCTATCCGTTTAGCATCTCAAAATGTCTGGAATACCTTGATCTTCATCTTATGTTGGTGATGTTCGTCCTCGTGATTGGTTTGGTTTGGTTTCCTGGCAGCACAGCTAGACCAAAGCAGCATCACCGGCACCATGGTACCTTGCAGAGCACGCAGGCACACATGGGGAATACTGGGACGAGAAAGCCAAGCTGTCTGGGGCACTGTGAATCTTATACATGTTAGGATTTAAAAGGGACACATTTTAAGATACTGAATTCATCCAAGTAGATGGTGACCGGATCTCTCCTTTACAGTCCAAAAAAATAGCAGACTATAAAATGTATGTATGTATGTAATATATATAATACATATATAAATATAAATGTAATATACATGTAATATAAATACATACACATATATATACACACACCCAGTGTCCTTTAATGTATGTGAGTGTAGTGAATGTATATATGTAAATACAATACACACACACATATAAATAGCAATAGTGACATGATGTGACAAATAACATCAGATAATTTTGCTTGATGAATTGATTTTTCCTTATCATACACTTACTGGAAAAAATAATCTTTTAATAGAAACTAAGAAAAGAATCATTGCCAAGAACATTTGACCCTGCAGCTGTTGGGGCCAAATTGGAGTGCACAGAACTGTAAAAATATAAATAAGAAAACAAAACTTAAAAGCACCTAGAATGCCTTTTGCGTGGCAGCAGAGGGCCCTGTGTGCTGGAGAGCCATGTATTTTTGACATACATCCCTACTTTATTGTTATGAGATGCACAGCGCCTGAGCTGAGGAGTGCAACTATTTTGTTAAAGTTAATCTCATGTAAATCAGGGAAACTACCGATCTCTCCCTTTCTTCCAGGAAATGGATGAGAATTCTGATGTGCTGAATTCTTCCAAGACATTTTCTATTATCACAACCATGTGCTAAGTGGAAAATTTTTACTTCAAATGCAAACAATATACAAAATAACATCTCCCTTCTTTTTGTGTGGTTTTTATAGCTTAGAAAAAGAAAATGAGAGTACAAAAATAAAATACAATCCACTACATATTGAGTCCCTGGGATAGTTCAAACCCAGTGCTAAGTATTTGTAACATAAATCAACTCTCTTTAATACTCAGAAAGCATCACCCAAGTCCTGCTAGCTAGTAGTGTTATCTTAATTTTTCAAGTGGAAAATGTAGGCCCTGAAGTTTGCTTTTGTTGTTAGAGGCTGAGGGTAGCCGGATGGTGTAATGCGTGGGTCTCTCTGAGAATTATGCTGGCACTTCTGAAGAAGTGAAGAAAAACTGTTGGCATATTTTAGAATTAAGTGTTTAAAGCTCATAGCTATTCCAGATACACAAGAAGAGATTCTAATAAGCCTGACTCATGGCTCAATTTGTAAATACCCCTGGAGGTCACTCATTTTCATTAATGAAAACAATTAAAGAAGTAAAAACTAATACAGTGATTTTAAAAGTAGAAAATGTATATATCTAGCAAACTTCAATATTTTATTTTCATTATTCATTGTGCGTTTTCTGGGTAGGATTATACCACGTTTTCAGGGACTCTAGTAGTTCAGCAATGGCAATGTGGCCAATAGGATCCTCCTTCCACCAAAAAAAAAAAAAAAAAAAAAAAAAAAAGGAGGGTCAAGGAGTGGTCTTCTTATCTACAGTCTGAGTTTTTCAGTTCTATATTTTTCACCTACACGCTCAGGGAAGAAAATACTCCAGTCAGATATTTAAATGATGGGAAAAATTAACATTAAAATATGGTAAAATTGCAAAAAATAAATTTGTGTATCTAATGATGAGATGTAGCAAAATGTAATTAAAATCTTGTTAAAAAAACTGATTTTATCACTAGAAGACTAATTTATTGAGATAAAAGGAAAACATGCAACATTTCTTTTAAAAGCTAGCTAAAATATGCATTAATTTCATAATGCTAAAATAGCTCTAAAACGTCACAAAGGTTTTCTGCATGTTTAAGTAAAATACTTCATTGAAGTGTTAGCATAGGAATAGAAGGGCACAAATCTTAAATGTACAGTTAAACGTATCTTTTCAAATAATTTTATCCTGTGACTTCCACTCCAATCCAGAAATGCTAATGTGCCAGAAATCTTTGCTCTTCTACAGGTTTTTATTTACTTATTGTCTTAAACTGTACAGCCTGAATATTTGTTAAAAGGATTTGATCTTTAAATGTAGAACTTAAATTGAAAAGTCTGTTTGTTTTTTTTTTCATAACCAATAGATAACAAATTAACCCTGTCACCAAAAGAATACAGTCTAAGGGTCAAAACGGATACTTCCTTGCAAATTATATGGCTTGTCATCTCCCTAAAAGGGCCAACAGAACACAATGTGCAAACACATAGGTGATTCATTCCTCCTGTCTTCTGAACAGCTCTTTGCTGAGCCTGTGGAGTATGGGTGTGATGTCATTTAGGTTTCCCCAATGGCTAATGAGGTTGAGGGACTTTCCATAAAACAGCCACTGCAAGTAAGTTTTCACGTCTTTGGCGTTCTTCTCTCTTTATAGCCTGTCTTTCTGTCTCTGAGTTGAGTTGTAGAAAATCTCTTACATTGTTAGAAACCAATCATTTAGTTTTGTTTTTTTTTAATTTTTTAATTTGGTACCAGGGATTGAACCCAAGGGCACTCAACCACTGAGCCACATCCCTGGCCCTATTTTGTATTTTATTTAGACACAGGGTCTCACTGAATTGCTTAGCGCCCAGAGGTTGGCTTTGAACTCGTGATCCTCCTGCCTCAGCTTCCGGAGCAGCTGGGATTAGAGGCCTCAGCCCCCGCCAAAGCCAATCATTTGTGTGCACACATATATGGCTTAGCTTTTACTCTTTGAAGAGCCTTTATGGAAAATGTGACTTTTACGGAAAGTTCTTAATGTCAGTGTACGTCATTTTATAAATATTTTCCTTGTATTTAGTTTTCTTTTAAAAAATATCCTGCTAAAGAAATGTTTATCTGCTCCACAGACCTGTTCTCCTGTGTTATTTTCTAGTAGCCAGTCACATTTGGCTTTAAAATTCTTCTAGAAATGAATCTGTGTATGGTATGACATAGGAATAAAGATCACTTTTTTCTCTGTGAATACCTATATGATTCTGGTAGCCAGTGATCTATTATTGGAGATTGTTTTTATAGATTTAAGGATTTTACATTAAATAAAGCATTTAAGATATACTATTTCGTCCCTGGAGCCCGTTCATCTGGCTGCTGCGGGCTCAGGTTCCACTGCGCACACCGCGACTCCTTAGTTACTCACCTGCTAGCGGAGGCTCAGACGGTTTCCAGCCTTTGGTTACTATGAATAAAGCCATCTCGGGCGTTTTTGTGCCAGTCCTCTTGTGGACGCCTGTTCTTTTTCTTGGAAACCTACTCAGGAGTGGGCTCTCTGGGTCGGGCAGGGAGGGTGTGTTTAACTTTGCCGGAGAGCGCCCGGCTGGTCTCGCAGTGTTCACATCCTCGGTGCCAATGGATTGGGTCCTCGCGTTTGCTCCACACAATCAGCGGCACTTCATTTTTCCAAGCCCAACCTACTCTCTTCTCTTTCATGGTTAGTGATTTTTATTATTAAAGGGAATTTATTTACTATTTATTTATTTATTTATTTATTTATTTTGCTTATCCCAAGGTCAGGAATATTTTAACACAGATTTTAATAGTTTTTTCTTTTCCTTTAACATCTATAATCTATTTTGAGTTTAAAATTGGGTAGGGAATGAGATAATGGTTTAGACTGAAAGTCTGTTGTTTCCTCGTGTCACCTTTGGCAAGTATGATGGTAAGTATATGAATGAGTCTGTTCCTAAACCCTTACTCTATTACATTTATCTACATACCTATTTTAGTGCTAACAGAGAACTTGGTCTTGATTACTATCAATTTATAATGAATCTTGATACCCGGTAGCCTAGGTTCTCTGACTTTACTTTTTAGTTTTTAAGTTACTGTTCTAGATCCTTTGCATTTCTATATGAATTTTGGAATCAGCTTGTCAGTACATGCACAGAAATGAGGTGGGATAGTGGTTGGAATTGCATTTAAATGTATAGAACAAATTGGGAAGAATCTCCTTATCAACACCAACCTGTGAAAATGATCTAGTTCTCTATTATGTAGGCCATCTCTCTATTTTTTCAGTTCAAAACCTGAGAGAAGTTATCTGGTCCAACTCAAAGTTTTAGGTAAAACCTGTCCTTTTTGTCTGGTTTTCTCTACGTGGAGATGGCTCAGGTGGAGCCTACCACAGACCTTCACAGGGGTCAGGACTTCCGGTCCATCCAAGGCTGAGAAAAGGGATGCATTTGACCTGAGGAGGGTACTTAAGATATTAGATTGTGGTGATAACTGTGTTGTACATGGGAGGATGGAGCTTGTGAGAATTAAAAAGAATTCTATTCTTAAAATATGTATTTATTTCATAAGTTCATTTTGGGAAACTTTAATATACGGACTTGACATTTCACTTGATTTGTGGTGATTTGATCCTCAGAAAAACCATACATGGCAAACTTAGTCATTGCAGAAGATGGTGCTGTTTAGGAAAGAACACACACCCCCGCACACAATATTACCAAAAAAGGCAACTCTTAAAAATGGACAGAATAAAACCAGAAAATTCATATCTTTTCAGTAAAGCTGGAAAACTTTATCACCAGAAAGACTGCACTTAGGAAAACAGCTCTGTATTTCATGGTGCACATACACTTTGCTATTAGTTAAGGGCCAGTTAGTTACCAGGTTTTAAAAACCAGAGTTACAAAGGCAAAAATCTTTTCTTCATTTTTCAATTGCATACTCTTTCCTAAATTGGTTCAGAAATGGAATATTAACTAATCATAACTAACAGCAAAGAAAATAAACGGTCTCACATATGTTTTTGATAGAGAAATATCTTTATGCTGAGTGGGTCACTGGTAAGTAAAATACGTAAAGTATTCGAAATTTTCACGCAGTCTCTTTCCTTTTGTGATGGCTATTAGCTGTGTTCCGATCCCATGCTGTAGTTTGGAGTGGAGGCGTTCCTATTTGTTAGGGTAGTGATATGCACAATGCTCACATGTTCCCAGTAAAATGTGCAGCTGACTATAAGAAAAAGATTGGTCAACTGTCACGAGCAGCAAGGAGGAGTCATAAGCCAAAATTTGGTTCCAATCGCTTGGCTTTTATTGATGCTAACACTTCAAATATCTTAACACACCTTATCAGTATTAGAAAAACATATCCAATTAAGAACTATATGGAAGAACTTACTGAGCTACAATTTTAGATTAACACACCACAATAACCAAGCCCTGATTTAACACGTCACAATCAGTCAACACGAATCCCTAGTAACTAAAAGTCCACTATAGTGAAGCTCAAGACTCACTGCCTGCTGTCAGGGACGAACTCCGAAGTCCCGCTCTCAGGCGACGTGTCTTAGTGGAGAGGCCACCATCATTGGCTCAGTGAATCTCTTCCTGTCCAGCGACTGGTGCAGGAGTTCCCTCTCGGCCGTGTCCCGATCGGTGATGGACGTCGTGGCTGGGCTGTGGTGCAGAGGTGATGACTGAGGTCTGCAAAGCTGGAGGTGCTCTGGATGTCCCAGAAGTTGTCTCAGGAAGTGAGCAAGTGGCAACAGCAACTGCTCCTCACGCCTGGCATGCGTCTTGGTGTCAGAGTAGGGGCTGCTGCTAAGCCCCCCAAGCCTGCCAGTCTATATAGCAGTTCTGGGCCTGTCAGTCCCTTCCACACGCTGGCACTGCTGGGTGGGGCACTGCGTCACTCTGCTTATCAGTCCACACAGTCCTGCACAGCTGTGCACAGCACTGGTCCCCCTGTGTTATCAGTCTAACACACACTTATACTCAGCTTAAAGTCAACTGATATTTTACAAACAAGTTTCATGCCAAAAATATTAAGTAGACTTTATATTTTTATCTATATTACCATATTGCTGTATTATTAGGTTATATGTTTTCACACAAATAATTCATGATAATTCACTTAATCACCACACAGCATACATATTCTGTAAAAAAAAATTGTACGTCTGTTTTACATTCTTTTATATTGCTCCTTACAGTCAACTGAATAGAATTGGTCCCCCAAGGCAAACTGGGGGCCAAGGAAAGTTGGAAAAGCCCTGAAACTGTTCTATGTTTGCAGTGGGTGACTTACACACTGCCCAGAGCCCGTCCCTGGTCTGCGTCTTGTGTTATCGTGACTCCATTGCTCTGTTGCTCAAGAATCTAAATTGACTTCTGATGTTCTCAGAAAGGTTCCGGTGTGTCTGTGTGTCCCACAGTGGCCAGTTCCATTCTGCAGGGAGTTGCTTTTCTAACTGGGCAGCAAGGTCACCTCACAGTTTTCATAATAATTTCCACCTTTAACCCTGGCCATCGTGACTTGGAAGCATCTGAATCTGCCTTCGTTGCTCACTCTGAAGCATGATACCAGCCCATTTAGAGAAGATGGACACCATGATATCAGGAGAGGTCTTGAGGCATGTGCTCAGGGCAGCACGAGGGCAAGCGTAGCGTATTCTAGAAAGATCATTCAGCTAGCACATGCATTCTATGGAAGAACTTCAGACGTAGACTTCAGTATTTTCCTCCAACTGAAGTTATACTTTAAACTGAAAGTTTTCTTGGGGGAAAATATTAGTTTTTTATGTACTTAGGCATTTTTTAAACTTTACTTTGGAATTTCTTCTTAATTTTTTAATATACAAGTTTTTGATAAAAACAGTCCTGAGTTTGTCGTGACACGTGGCTGAGTCTCGGCTAGACTCCTGGACATTAAATGATAGGGCCTGAGTTCCTCAGGCCATAAACCTCATGGACGGTAATGCCCTCATCTCTTCTCAGAAGGTCCCTGCTTGCATGTGTCATGAGCCTGCGGCCCACAGCAGGGGAGGCAGGAAGCCAGGCGGCAGGTGTGTTGGGCTGGGGCCTCCTGCTTAGGGGAGAGGTGAGGGCCAAATTGCTCATCTCCTCTGTCGCTCTCTGCATTTTTGAAGTGGGAAGTCAATTGCTGATGTGAGGGCCCAGGGAAGTTCTCTAGTCCTCTGAGCTGTGCCGGGTACAGAATGAATATTCCACCACAAGAGTTTGCTCACATCACCATCATTAAGACCACCACGTCCAAGCTCACGGAATTCCCTCCATGTTCAACTGATATAAGGAATTTTATTTAGAATTTATTGCTAGCAAAGGTCCTTTGTTTCTCAGAAGGAATAGCTCGGCCTTCCTCCCCTACATAAAAACAGCCATGTAAATTAAGTTTGCTGATCTTTTTACTCTCACTGCCAAGAAATTTAAAAATCAAACTTAAAATTCAGTCATAGAGTGTATTTACTTCATTCTTGGTTTGTCTGCATTTTTCTTTCCTCAGCCTTATTTTTCCATCTTTAATGTATTCATGATACATAATTTTAAGAGTGACAGATTTCTAATGTTGATTTTAAAGGGATCATACTGCTAGAATTTTAAAACAACATACTAAGGTTTCAAGCTTGATATCTGAGCACCGTCTCACAACTGGTAAACTAAATTTTCTGGAAGCCTTCTGTACTGAGAAAGAACATATTCCAAGGGAAGAAAAACTTTAGATACACTTGGTTAAATGAAATAGACCATATTATTCTACATAAGAATGTACATAGAAAATTTCTTAAAAGTATTAGATAATGGGGTCCAACAGTTTATTTAATAATAATTAAGACAGCTTGTCACATGAATGTAAGAAATTTCAGCTTCAGAAAATCTATAAAAAATTACCTACCAGGTGTACACAAGTTCTCTATGGAAAAATTAATTACCTTTTAATTAAGATAAAAGAGTATGATCTGATTATATTAGAGATCTCCCATGATATTTGTTGGAATAAATTAATATACAAATTTCCCCCAAATTAAGGAAAAATCCAATACGGATATATTTAAAATTGAGTACACCGGATTTGAGTAACTTGATAAATTTTCTCTAAAATTAACCTAGAAGCTCAAGACCAGGAGTGATGTTCAATTCTGATTGGGACAGACTTGCCTTCAGTGCCGTCTCTGAAAGCAGTCACGCAGCTGGACAAAGTATATGAAACACTGAAGGACTCGTGCCACTATCAGACAGACATGGGGCGGGGGAGCTGCTATCCCTGGGGGAGAGACCGGCAGGGGGCTTTGCAGCCACGAGTTCTGCTCTTAGGAGCAGAGTTCAAGCCACAGAGCAGGAGCTGGGAGCGCAGGCGACAGCCCTGCTTGCAGGTCCCCAGGGAGAAGTGCTGGCCCTCTGTGCTCCCAGGGACATTGGATCCTGGGTGGCAAAAACCCAGAGAGCACAGCATTGTCAACAGGTTCTCCAGTTCTTCAGTCAAGGTCACGGTTCTGTTCCTGAACTGGACACCCCGAGTAGGATTCCAAGACCCCCAGGGAGAAGCCTCTGAGGAGCCGAAAGTAGGCATGTGGCATGGGAAGAGGGATGGAAGGTCAGCTCCTGGCAGGAAAGGCCCAGCAACAGAGGACCCCACAAAGGGCTCCACCAGGAGTAGGAGCACCGTCCCAGAGGGAAGGCTGTCCTTCAGGAGCAAGGGCAACACCAAAATAGACCTATTGTCAAAAATCAAATAACCAAGCCTGGTGGATGGATGTACCTTGTGTCATCCCACTGGGAACCATGGCTTTGAAAGACACATTCCAGAATGCTGTTTTGGCTCACATAATTCTGGCAAATTTAATAGACTTGTGGCATAGTCCATTGCAATGATATGCTTGAATATTTTTAATGTGGATCCCTCTGACCCCCATCCACAAAGGGATTCTACATTATCATTCCATGTGGTTACTGAGATGCATCTAACAGTAAGCCTACAGCGCTGGTAGGTGGGCCCACCAAGCAACTAGAGCATTCATTCCATTCAGAGTACTTGCTTTGTGATGCTCTTAGCCTGAGGTACTTCTAAGACCTTGTCCTGTGTCTGGTTGGTCCATCTGGTTCAACTGCACAAAAAATGCTGGTCCTTTAAGTTCCTTTGCAGGTATTCACGGGCACTGCTCTGACTGGGGGATCTTCCCTTTGTTATGGACAAGAGCTAAAGTCTGAATAAGCCATCCTGTACTGGACCACGGGGTACAATCTCAGCAGGTGCGAGTAAATCTTTTTCTGCAAGGAGTTAAACTAGTTGATGTAGGGGACAAACTTGGAACAGTTTTAGCTGTCTGGTAACTATTTCATATGAAATTAATCTAGGTATAAAAATTCCAGTTATTTCCAAAGAAAGAGTACAGGACATTTATTACTAACCAGTATGGATTAATATTTTTAAACAAAGAACTATCATAAAAGTAAACAATGTTTAAGAACTTTGAAACTAGGAATTACATGTGTAAAGTAGGAATGTTTACCTGTTGGGTCAGCATCTTAAAAAATGCATACATTGTAGTTTATTCTCATTTTGGCCCTTATTATGTGCCAAAAGATCAGCTTATAAACCCATATTTGCAATTCCTATTATGCTTTATGTGCACACTGCATCATTATGAGAAACAAAACTGGCTGAGTTCTCAAAATCTTCTCAAAATTATAGATTAGAAGTCAATTACTTCCCAGAAAAGAAAGGTATATGTTATTATATATGTATGTATGTTATACAATAGCGGTAATGCATATTGAGGTTAGCAAGACATGTTCAGAATTCAAATAGGAAAGTCTAAATGAACATTGCTGTTCTCCAAATGTACCTCAGCAATTTCAAAGTCATTGCACAGAGCAAATACCCTTCTACAAATTAGGAGAAAACAATTGTCTTTTTCTAAAAGCAGGCAAGCAGTAAACAGCTATAATCTCTCTTCTTTGCTGTAGCATTTCAGTGCAATAACTTGTTTGGAATAAAATACTTTTAGATAAACCATGAGTAATATGTTGTCTAAGAGCTTTAAAAAATGCCATTTAGCTTCCTCTTAATGGCCAACTAACTTATATATTCCTTTTTCTTCTTAAAAATAAGATTCCATTTATACTAAGAAAAAATTTCAATATGTGAAAATACACATCTGAATATTTCCTTTGTTGTAAAATACATCGACTTTACAGAGCTATAAGCTACTCTGAGTTTATGGGCTTTTGGAAATAATGACCTCCATTAGAGATTGTAATGCATTCTAGGCGATACCATAAAAAAAGTGTCAGCAGACTAATTTCACCCTCAAAATGATCACCTTCCATGAGTAATAAATTGCTTGCATACATTCATAAAAGACTCTCTGTGGAATATATTCAAATTCATATGCACATATTTTCACTTTGAAAATTTATAAAAAATGCATATTTTACTGTATTTATGATCAGATTTCAGTTCCACATGTAAGAATGGCTCTGCTTTGACAAAGGTTTGTGTAGAATTGTAAAAGTAATTATGAGTGTTTATCAGATTTAAATCTATCAACTTAGTAGAAAGTCATCCCTCAAATGTTTTTAAGTTATTTGAAGACACATTATCTGGTCTTTTCTTTATATACTATTATACTTTCATGTTGTCATTAAGATAAATAATTATTTATTATTATGATGGAAAAAGAAAATATATTCTTACCAATAATACTGACAGTGAATAATAGAGCATTATGGTTTCTTCTTAAATAGCCTTTTAATTATCCTTGAGCATAAATAAACCTGTCATATGACATTGCAAGGAGAATATATTACCTGTTCATTGAGGACAGAACAACTTGTAAAATGGAGCTATGTTGCAATATTATTATTTTCACTAATATGAGCACCATCACCACTCACTGGAAATGTCATGAATGGAGAGTACATCTTTTCCACAATTGTTTGTGGGGTTTACCAGAGTGTGCAGGATGGAAACACCAAAGATGAAGCCTCTGTGTGTGTTCTGATACTGAAATATGGCTGAGGTTCACACGACACGGTTTGCAGACAGTACTCTCAGCTTCAAAGGCCGTGTCTCACCGCTTTCTTACAGTTTATGCGTGTGTAAAGAGTTATGTAAGTATATACGTACTGCCTGGATGCAGGGACATAAACCACCCAGTAACATGGGTGCTGTGCATCTGTCACCTTCCAAGAGGTCAGGTCATATGGACAGGTCTTGACTGTTTGACCTCTGTATCTCCCAGCTAGTAACATGGCCATTTTTCACAAAGGACATTTTTAATCGATGAATAAATCAATATTTCATCTTATATTTCCATTACTTACAGATCAGACAAGTAATAATTATAACTAATTTTTATGTGTAAAATTGCGGCAGAGATTATTCTAAGATTATTTCGTTTATTTTGCACAAAACACATAAGGAATTCTGTGTTTCTAACACTGAAAGTGTTAATAGTTTGTGGTAATTGTCAACTTTAAATGATCTAACACTTCATTTAATTTTCTTTTTCTTGATGAAATTTAGAAAATTTTATTAAAAGATTTAAAGGAATGTAATATAATTTTTTTAAGAAACTTCATTACTGAAAAGAATAAGTCACAGAAAATAATGAGTATCAGCATTTCCAAAATTTTAAGTATCTTGGGAATAAAGGTAACCAAGTTTTAGCAAGTAGAGATGAAATTGTTCCTAACACTTAAAATGGACTGAGTAGACGTGGTCCTGGGCTTGTACGATGAGACCATTCAACAGCACTACATAAGGCAGTGCCGTGTTCGATCCACTTGGAAGCACAGACGTGCTTCCATTCCATTCCATTCTGCAAAACAGGCAACTCTCAAAATGTGTCTGTGACTTCTTACATTGTAGAAAATCGCTTTTGAAATTAATTATTTTATTCATTTTACATTAGAAAACAGACCAGATTAGAGTGTTTTATAAATTAATTTATATCATTCACAAAGGTTAATTTTGATTCATTTTCATTTAGGAAAACGACATATGACCTATCACAGAGTGTCCCAGTTTTATAGGGAATGATGTAATGAACACATCCCTCTCTCGATTTTGAGACATAAATTATCTAAATCCAAGATCCAGTGAAAATCGATATCTCATTAGATTCGGAGAGATGATCAATGTCTCTCCTCCTCAGGGCTTTATTTTGGTGCGGATGAAAATGCCAGAGCAGAAGCAGAGGAAGGGCTTCAGAATAAAACAAAATTTAAAAAGTCACATCACGGCTGGATAAAACCACTTAAGAACAAGAAGAAACACTGTTCTCATGGACTTGCCAGGAGCCCAGTGCTTTTCTCAGTAAAGAATTGCTTTTCTCCTAATAGTAAAATGGGTGGACTAGAGGTGGAAATCCCTGCAGTGAGGTCCTGGGGAACAGATGCTGCAATGCCTACTTCTCCTTTTAAAAGCTGTGGCTTTTACTTTAAATGTGATTATTCTCCCCATGGCCGTAAATTAAGGGCAACTACTACTAAATGTACTGACTTGCAGCATGCAGCTGGGAAAGTAGCTCTCAAAAAGGGCAGTTTTAAAGAGAGGATCCTTCTAAACAAAGATCATATTCCCTGTGTATCAAGGCTGAACTACCGAGTCACACACAGGCACCTGTTCAGAGAGACTAAAGGCTGAATGACATGTGACTTCATGACAGCTGCTATTAGGAAATCTGAGTGCCTTTTAATGGAAATATGGTTTGTGTTATGAGCAAAAGTGATTCCTTATCATTCCTTATCTAATGATTTGGAAAAAAATGATTCCTAACTTCAAACGTATTATATTTTTTAGCATCTATGTTACAAAAGCCTTGTTAATTGAAATGACCATCAGCAATATTCATAATACTCTTAAAGCAATGAGATTTTCTTTGCACCTATATTATAATAACAAGAACAACATGCATGGTGCATTGCAGTGTATAGCTCATAGAGACAGAGTTACACAAAGATACAAACCAAATGAAGGACGGTTACACACAACCACAGACAAGTTGCATTGTGTAGAGGGTGACGAATGTCTATTGATTAGTCAGTATCTTCCATTGATGCATTCAAAATCGCCTACGTTGCCTCATGCCCTAGTCCATATCAATTAAAGTCTCATTCATGTTAAGTAATTAGCTAATATTTTTGATGTTTGGAAAGAAAAAGACAGAAATTGTACATACCATATTACAATTGTCTGTTTAAATGTGTTGTGCATATAAACACAGTGCACATTTTTTTCTATGCATTTAATAGAAAAGGGAAAGTTGAACGATTTAAAGTAGCTCAGATTCTGCTGAGCAAGAGCATCTCCACAGCAAGAGAGAGGATGTGTGACAAAATAAGAGTCAGTGGAAAAAAGCTATAAAGATAAACACATGTTTTAACAATCAGGGCAGAGAAAATAGAAAAGATATTGAGAAGATTGAACAAAGAGGGCTGCCTTTCTCTCCTGAGAAGGTAATGAATACATTGGCTTGTAAATTGGAGTTTTCCAAGTACTACAGAACGAAGTCACCCTGAGGACAGGAGGGTTTGGAGAGATACCAGTCAGCCACACAAGTAAAACCTACCCAATGAGACTGCAGGCTCCCAGAGGAACTCCCAGAGCTCCTCAGAATCCGCAGAGTAATGATTTCCACAAGCCCCTCGAGGCCCTGCCAAGACTGGAGTCTTCATTTTCAGCCACTAGAACAGAAGTAAAATTCATTTGCACCACTGCCACATGTTGGCCTGTGGGAACAGCATCTTGTGCCATTATTTTTATTCTTTAAAATTTAGTAGAAAGATAAGCCAATCAGAATTCATGCTGTCATGTACACATTTTAAAACATTGGAGCCACTTATCAATACACTTGATGAGCATCTCTTTTAATTATATTCTGACTGAGCCTTCTCCAAGTCATGTCTATTCCTTATACTATTTCCAAAACAGATTGGAGAGGACAGGTGTGTTAGTCAGCTTTCTGTCACTATAACTAATACCTGAGATCATTAACTTATAAGGAAAAAAGGTTCATTTTGATTCATGGTTTTCAAGGTTTCAGTTCAGGATCAGGCAACCTTTGCTTTTAGGCCTTGGGTGGGGTGCTGGATGGTAAAGGTGGGAAGTATATTACAGAGTAAAACCTCTTGACCAGGAAGTGTAAGAGAGTGAGGAGGGGCAAGGGTGCCCAAGTTCTCTTTAAGGACACACCCCTAATCACCTAAAATCCTCCCACTAGGCTCCACCCCTTAATAGTGCTAAGCTGAGGACCAAGTCTTCAATACATGGGCCTGTTAAGGACATGGCACAGGTAAGATCCAAACTATAGCAATGGGCTCACAGTACAAATGCTTAGAAAACTCAAGAACACCTGCAAAAATGTATTAAGCCATCACTTAAAAAGAGCTTCTGTTCTATTTCACAATCACAAAGTCTAATGTATTTAAAAAGGAAATCCATTCAATTTTATGTGTAAAGTTTTAACATTCTAACCATCTCCTTCATGCACACCAATGACTTTGGACTATTTCTAAAAATCAATCTACTTCATCAAATGACTGTTTGCCACTACTTATTAAGGCACAGTGAATTAATTTTCCTGCTCAAGAGTAGACCACGCTTTCAACATACCCACAAGCTCACAGGGGGAAAAATCTCTCTTCTAGTAGTTCCACACACTCTGTCTTTCCCCCATTGTAACTTTACAGATAGAATCTCCACATGAATGAGATAGTTATGTCTCTTAACAGAAAGAAAATTCTTATCTCTGTGTATTTCATATAGAAGATATTTTCAGATAATGCTAGATATTAGGTATAAGGCACTAGGTCAATTGGGTAATAAACAATAACATGAAGAAATGTCTTAAAATTTTATTTACTACCATAAAAATAGTTCTTGCAGCAGTATATGAGTATTGAAGTAAAAATAGAAATAAAAAAATGCAGTCATATTATCCTAACATATCAGTGTTGGATTTTTTGATATTTTTTACCAGTGTTTGTCTATATGCATTGATAATTCTATAGTGGTCGTCATAATTTATATGTGATCTTAATTGTATTTTATTAAGTATATTACTATTTTAAATCTACTGACAATACTTGAAAGAACCTTAAAATGACACCTACAACTACAGTTAAATGAATCTAAGTTTTCCCATAGCTTTAATTTTATTATACTAAGATCAATACTGTGAATTGATTTAGAATTATCATCATGATTAAATGAAACAAACTTTGAAAGTTGTAGCAATTATACAGGGCATTTTCTTTTTGCCCATTATATTCTGTTTTTTATATAACTATACTGTCTTCAATATTTTTTTACTAGTTCACTGGAATTTTTTCTGGATTGATTATGTGTTCCAGATCCCCCAGCCCAGTGCATTTTCATAGATCTTTTATTCCTTGATTTCTACCATCAAATCATAAAGTATCAGATTAAACAACATCTAACAACTTTTGGCTCTATCTTCTCCTTATCTATTACCTCCCTCCCTTCTTTAAATGGACAGTTATATACCAAAAACCTACAGCAAAGCTAAGCATGCTCTCCCCAGGGTGGGGAAGTGCGTGGGGCGTGGCCCCAATGCTGTGCTGAATTATGAGCTGCTGGTGCCCCGGGAGCTGTTCTCCCTGGATCAGTAATCTCGTGGCTCGGTGACAGTTCCACAGGGATCAAAGAGCAGGAACAGAAGAAAACAAAATGAACATGTTCCTATCAAGAGACCATTCTAAGAACTATTTCCGAAAACATGGTTGACGTTGAAAAAAATGTTGTTCCTAGTTGTGCACAAACTTTAAAACCATCCATGGCATTCGTTATAAAACTCCTCCTGCGTTACAGACTTGTTTACCAATGTCCATGGAAATCAAATGGGAGAAGATTTCCAAATGAGCTTCTATAACATGTTTAGAGAAGCCCTTTGCAGGTATATGCGACAGATGGAGAGACACCTAGCTCATTCCAGAGCCCGTCTGAAAGGGCGCCTGAGAGTACATGAACACAGGAAGATGGACATGATCAAAGTAAGCAACTGAGGAAGGCAGGAGATGCCGACGGGAGCACACAGAGCCAGGGCTGGGGATTCGCATGGCCACTATGGTTCTGCTCCCGCCTCTGCCTTCCCCGCTTCCACTCTCTGCATTCTTACACTTTAAGTGGAGCTTTGGCCAGGGACACAGTTCTGTTCAATGAGGTTGAGCAGAAGTGTTTCAAATGGAAGATCTGGAGGGACTTTTACCTTCTGGTCGTTGTGAAGCAATTTTTATTCATTCTGGAAGCCCGGCACCGCTGGCCTTAGCCTTTGGGTGTGAAATGAGCTCACTGGCTGGGAGCTCTTGCTGCCAATGTGTGGCTGTTGTAAAGAGCAGGACAGAGATAAGCATCGCATGCCTATCAAAGCTGGATAACCCACAAACGCCCACAGCCCCAAGCTGCTGCTTGTGGGGGACAGTGCACCTCTGTTTTGTGAGCCATAGTTAATTTTGGTCTTGGTTGCTGCTGCTGACGACATGCTAATTTACACAACCCATATTCTGACTGAAATTGAACTACATACTCGATGACACGTCCTTGCAGTCCACATGAAGGGCAAACACCACCCCTTACCACACAGACTGCTGTTGATTCTCCTGAGAGTGCTTGTCAATGAACACATCATGTGATACACTGAGTGACGTCCTTCCCAAGCACAGTGACACCCTTCGCAGTGTATCATCGTTGCCATAAGGCAAAGGCATGACTTGATGAAAGCAGCTCCCCAGAGGCCAGATGTGTGATCACAGTGACATGACAGAGTATTTAGAGTATTAGTTCTTATGTATGTTCAATTATACTAAATTGGAAAAAAAAATCCTGGGATTTTGTTGGTATTTCTCTAAATTTAAAGAGTAAAATAGTGTGTAGTAAAGAAATTAGGGATCTGAAAATGGTTCTGGCCTTTGCCTTCTGGTCATTGCATGCCTGATAGGGGTGGCGTACTCTTCCAGAGGCAGGGTCCTGCTGGTTCATCCAGCCATGTGATTCAGAGTGGAGACTCTGGGTCCTGCGGGATTGGAATGGCCCCTAGGGTGGCTGAGTCAGAAGAGCCCAGGGGTAGTCAAGCTGAGTGACAGAGCCTCAGTGCGACTCCAAGGCTGTTGCACTTCTCTGGTGTGCAATGTTCTGTGCACGTGGTCACATGTCAGTACAGAGAAGGTGACCCATGATCTTCCATGTGACAGGACAGTGGGAGCTGCACATTTGGCACCTTCCTGGACCCTGCCATGTGTCCTAGGAATTGTCTTAACCTACCCCCGTTCCTTGATCACTATTCCATCTGTCACTATCGTGCAGGTCCACCATTACTACCATGGTGTGGCCTCAGTAACTGGTTTCCTTCAAGTGAGGTTGTGTTCCCAAGGTTCACCACACAGTGGCCGATGTCAGCACTGCAGTCCCGGGGGGGTTGAGTATCACAGTAACATATGGCATATCCACAATTCTTTTCACCCTTCAGGTAATGGGTATTTGGGTGGCTTCTACCTTTGCACACGCTACCTGCCATTGCTCTTGCTTGTGACTGGCTTGAGAACTGTTCTGTGATGACATTCTGGCCAGTGAAAAGCAGGAAGTCTTCTGCAGGGCTCTGAGACAGCACTGAGAATTTCGAATGACGGGCGCCACGGAACGAGGTCGCGCTGTCCTTGTCCATGGACATTATGGAGACAACTGGAGGTGCTGCAGCCACCTCGAATCCATAAAGGGACAAGCCCGGGGGAAATCCAGGGAGCAAGGGCAGTTTGGGAATGTGGACAGTTCGGTATCTGTGATGATGTCATACAGCACTCAGGGAGCAGACTGGGATGATGCTGGGTCACACTTTTGAAATCAGATGACGGATGCCTTGCTGTGAGGCCCTTGGTTTGGGTCCACTCCTGGGCAGCAAGCCTCTTCACTGCGACAGTGGAACCTTCTGGTCTGGCTGCCTCATGGGGCTCTGTGCTATTTATTTGCCCTAGAAGTTAAATTTCTCCTTCCCCTTAGATGAAGATGAAAAACTTTGCCATATTTCTTTTTGACTTTTCAGACCATAGCAGGTGAGAGCACACAAAATAGATGGTCAACTATTGTCTGGGAGTAAACAACACTTGAAGTCAACCCAGAGAGGTCTCGGTGCTTTATTATTTATCCTCCAGCTGGGATTTCCCCCAATGCTTCTGTCCTAGCAGTTTTGACTTGGACTGGAGATAAACCCAGATGACCATGGTTAGGGCTTTTTTGATTGGACAAACTCAGTCTAGACAAAAATTTCCACTTCACATTATCTGTGGCCAAAAATTCATTTTCTTTTACTTTGGTTTCTCCATTTTATGTCTAAAATCACAGAAACGAATACTTGAGGGCAAATATGTCGGTGTGGGTGTCTGAGTGTGTATGGAAGACAGGGTCAGCCGTCCAAATACCTAGAGTCCTCGTCTACACACTGTTCATAGCAAGATGCGAGTCTCTCCATCTCTTTGCAGGAATTCCATTTTCCACGGGGAAAAAGGGGCAGCCTGGCCAAGCATCCCACCCAGCAAATGGTACAAGGAAAAAACCCAGAAGGCAAGGCGGAAAGAAGCCTCAAGGAGGGCTGTTGGTCTTGCTGCTGAGGAGATCATGAGGCCATTTCTAGGTTGTCAGGAGCGCGTTTGTCAAGTTCAGCACAGAAGAAGGGCGCGTCGGCGTTGAAGAGGGCTTTTCCTTGCCTTGTAAGTTCCTCTGCGTCAGGGCCGTCGGCCAGAGTCAGTGTCTTCTCCCACTGCAGTCACCTCCCACTTCAGTCTCTGCTCTCAGTTTTCTCAATTACTTCCTCAAGAAAACTTCATTTAGTTTGGCTCTTTGTTTCAGCACCTTCATAAATTTATGAATATTTCATGTCAGAAACTTAAAGTCACAGTTAACTACCATAAGCAGGGAATATAAAAAATCAACAAATGTATTGAATGCATAAAGCTGCCTTCGGACTTGCCCCTAAGGAAGTGTGTCCCTGACTTTTTAAAGCCGTGTAGTTGGTACGATTTATTTTTATGAGAAACACATAAAAGCAAGACAAAAACTTTAAATCAGGTTGGGTGACAGGGTGTGAGTGCTCATCATTTGCCTGATAAAGCAAATTGCTGATCCATGCAATGGAGAAAGCTTGTCATTTGCTGTCTACTGCTTACATTCTGATCTGTCTGAAACACCATCACTCATGAACCCAGCGTCCCCATGTTTTAGTGAACAACGAGTGGCAGGCAGTCCCGTGGCTCCAAACACCAGCACATGAAATCTGACATCTTGCATTTCTAGCTTTTTTTCTAAAAAAGACAAATGTTTACATTTATTTCAGTCAGTGGAGAATTGCTTCTTCCTGGTGTTTGGAAAATACTAAATTCAAGTTGCACTATTGGTTTATATCATGGAAATAATAAAGTCAATGAGTGTTCACCTGGTGGCCCACGCTCCCTACCACACAGCCTGATGTCACTCAGTGGCCAGCAGGGGAGCTGCCCCAGGGACTCAGCATTCCAGTGTCCAGAACCAAGGGTTGCAAAAGAGCCCACAGACAGAAGAGGAAGGAAGGCTGGAGGAGGGACCCACTGGTGGCACCTTGAGGTTCTCACCTAGTGGTCTCACGATGTCTCCTCTCCTGTCCCTGTGAAGTGCAGGAAAAGGCCATGCCCCAGAATAGCTTTTCTGTACCCATGAAACAGAAGGAAATTGTAAGAATAATTCCTTCTCTTTGGAAGATTTAAAAAAATTGAGTGATAAATATACACACACATTTAATACACATTCATTTAATACACATGGAATTCATTGAAAGATGTTTTATACATTTTTTTGCATCTTTTACTACTATATGTGTTTGCCATATTTTAAAGTAAAAATTGCCACAAAATCAATGTATTTGAGCATAGAAATAGTTGCAGAAAAATGTCTGGGCTGGGCTGGGCTGCTCTCAGGGGTAAGAAAGTAATCTCGGGAAAGCTGAAGTGATTTGTTCAGAACAGCAGAACTCAAAATTGAAGTAGCCAAATAAAGTAACTCTAGATTTTAAATTCACTGCTTCTTCAGGTTCAGTATATTAGTATCTCTTTTAGGATGTTGAGATATTTCCTGTAGACAAAGTCCACTGAATCAGGCCTCTGAGTGAGGGGTTGAATTTGTAAGCAATAACGAGAAAGAGAAAGAGATTCCTCCCAGGCAAGGACTAACTCGAGCAGAAGCCTGGACGGTCAGCCATGCACGCTGCATTCAGCAGGAGCCCAGAGAGCTCTGTGGGGTAAACAGCAACCAGGAGAGGGAGACGCAGCGGTGTGAGGGAGAAACCCAGGCTCCTTTTTAAAAATGATTCTTGATAGATTCAGGCTAAGAACTTTGGATTCTTAAAATAAGGTTAATACCTAATGATTATAAAGAATAGTTAATTGTCTTTTCCACCATCAACCAAGAGAGTCATGTTCTAACATGCATATTTTAAAGCACAGAAATTACCCACTTATGACTTGGGGTGGCAGAGTCCATTGCTGCATCACCATCAGGGAGTGCAGCCACTGTTGGGGATGACCCTTGACATCAGCACCTGTCCTTGCAGCCAAGTTACGCACAAGAGAACGAAATGATTGCGAACAAACTGTTCCTCGTGCTTAATGCTGCTCTCCTGAAATGCAGAGAGATACATTTTAAAGAGTGGCCTGCTGTATGTCATCCGTTCAATACAATTATGGACACAGTGCACAAGGAGGTATCGATTAGTCATTTATCTTCACAATAACTGGTTTGCACAAAACATACTAATCAAAAGGAAATTATTTTTAAAAACAGAAAACCAAAACTGTTCTTGTGTGAAGGACACTACTTTTGATTAATATCTGAACACCAGTGGGAATAAGTAGAATAGAGATGTACCACCTATTCTTGGAGATTTTGTGTGTGCGTGGAGGGAGGGATCAATGTAGAAGAAAAATGAAAAAAATTAGAAATTATTTCTAGATTTTTTCCTGGATCATCAATCTCATCTTGAAAAATAACTGATTATAATATTGTCAAGGAAATAGACTGTTGTTCTGAAGCCTGTGAAGGAAACCATGCAGACAGTGCAGTTCTCCTTTCAGCCATTCCTTAAATTCACTCTTGGGAGCAAACCAGAGAGATTGAAAGCGATTCTGGAATGTTAAAACCGGAGGGGGCTGTGGAAACCATCGTCAAATATTCTACATGGATAATAGGGTCCCAGGGCTAATGGCAGGGCACACACGATGAGAGTTCAGTCCTCTCTCTAGAACAGGCGTGTTTGGTCTTAAAGCTAAAAAGGACATTTTTGTCAAGAAATAAAACTGGAAGCCACTCAGAATGATTTTGTCTGCCCAAGTCAAATTGAATTATATTGTTGACATCAACAAAGATTAATCAGGTTTCTTTCCCACTTTGTCAACAGTTGAGAAAGCCAAGGCCAACATACTATTTTCAGACCACTGCTTCTTTCTTCCTTTCAAGGAACTGTATTTGACAAAAAGTCTCCTTGATGCTGAGTGCATTGTCCTAACACAGCTAACTCCTTCCATCTGGGAGGATTTAGGTAAAAATAAAAGGACCCCCAGATGGAATATTCCTCCAAGGATCTGACTCCTTAGCAAAGACCAGTGCTGCCAGATGTGAGCTGGACCCGAGCAGGTGACACTCCTGAGGGGTGACTCACAGCGAGAAGTCACTTCCAGAAATGCAAGGCCTCCCCACACGGCTCTCTGAAGAGCAGAGCCAGGTTCACTAGTGACCTATGAAGACCTGCGTTTGCATGAGTTTCCTCTTCCTCAAACCCACGTGGGAGGCGGTCTCCTCAGTCCTTCAGAGCAGCTCGGCTGGCTGTGGAATCCCTGCAGACACCGTTGCTACTGCCTGTCCTCAAGGCCAGGGCCACACTCTCCCCACCCTCTAGGCCACGTCTGGGTCACAGATAGGAAGCGCTAACACAGCACATCTCCATGAACACGCCACCTCTGCCCTGCCTGCTCTCCCTGACTTCACCTTCCTCGGTGCATCCAGGTCTGCCCGTCTTCATCAAGCAACCCTTCCTGATCCTCTCACCTGAAACCTACACCTTCTTATTTCAGGCCAGCTTCCCCGCAGACCCACTTTATTGAGGGAGGAGGAGACAGAGGAAGGGGCCCTCTCCTGCCCACGTTGCCGCTGCTCTTTGAGCAGCTGTGATAACCAGTGGCCTGCTGGGAGCTGGCCCAGGCCTAGCCATCCATCACCCCTTGGAGGGAGTCGCCCTGTCTGTGCGCTCTGAGCTCCCTGGCTGTCCTCTGCCCACCTTGCCCTGCCTCTGGCTCCTGCTTCTCTGAGCACCTCGCTGCGCCTGCTGAACCCTTCCCTGTTCCAGTCACAGACTCCTCCAATTTTTAATGTCCTTCTTCCACCGTTAAATGGACTCTGCCCCCTCCCCAGTGCTGGTTTTGTTGCTTTCCATCTTCTTCCTCGTCCTTCCATTTTTGGATTTCTCATTTCTTTCTGTGCCTTCACGTGGCGTGTCCCCAAGCATTTCTGGTCTCTTACAGGGAGACTCGAGTGGCCCTCACACGGTGCCCTAGACAGTTTATCTCACTGTCCAGCTGCTGAGTCCTCTCCATCCCCGGCTAGGGTGCAGCCCCAGTGATGAAGACCTGAGCTCTGCCCCAGAGCCACCTGGGATGCCCCAGTTTGGCCTCGGTGTGCCGTGGGGTCTGGCAGGTTCTTACCTGTGGGCTGTGGCAGCTCTGAGCACTTTCTGTGATTTGTTTCCCCTGGTGACACAACGGCGTGGGTGTGATCGTGGTTCTGACTCAGGTTCAGTGTAAGGAGCTGCAGAAGGAGAGTGGGGGTAGGGAGGGAATCAGGAAGCAGAGGGCAAGAAAGTAGCTGGGCAGAAGGTCCTCAGATGTGGAAGGTTCACCAAAACAAGTCCCAGAGAAGAGCTTGGGTGAGGACTTTGGAGAAACCACCACATCTGGCCTGAAGGATTTGGTAACATTTGAAAAATGGGTTATTATTGTATCCATATCTGGGAGATTTATGCTTGAAATTTTCCTGGAACCTTTATTTTGACTGATAGCTGAACTGTGTATTTTGTTACTCTCTTAATTATTTGAGATCTAAAATAAAAGAGGAATTTATATTCATTCATATCCCAGTGTCTGTATATATCCCGCGGCATTATTTCATGTAGAAAGCATGTCTATGCTTTAGACTCCTAGATACATTTGTGCTTCTCTGATAATATGCATTACGTGATATCTATGCATTTCAATCTGGCTTGCTCATATTTTTTTATCCCTACAAAATGAGAAATCTTTTCTGACTTACCACTTTAGAAAATATACAGGAATTAATTCGTTGCATCGAATGTACTATATGAACCAACCATCTCTTGAGAAATGTTCTTAAACTATAATGGAAAAAAACAAACACAAAACAAAAAAGAGTAACATTCATTCTATCGAGAAATAAATTTTATACAGTGAAAAAATTCTCCAAGGTGCAGAAAAGTGTTGATACAAACCAAATCCACATTTCAATCTTTTTATCTGTAAACCATTAATAATTATAGAAAAAAAGAAATTATATACATATGTACACACACACACA